>PVHT021183629.1:17608375-17688183 GCA_004024745.2 Catagonus wagneri | reverse complement strand
TTTTTTTTTTTTTTGCCTTTTGTCATTTTAGGGCTGAACCCGCGGCATACGGAGGTTCCCAGGCTAGGGGTCTAACAGGAGCTGTAGCTACCGGCCTTCGCCACAGCCACAGCAACGCGGGATCCGAGCCGCATCTGCAACCTACACCACAGCTCACGGCAATGCCGGATTGTTAACCCACTGAGCAAGGCCAGGGATCCTAACCGCAACCTCATGGTTCCTAGTCGGATTCGTTAACCACTGCGCCACGACGGGAACTCCTCCCTCCCTCTTTCTTGTTTTCTCTTTTTCTTTCTTTCTTTCTTCTTCCTTTCTTTCATTCTCTCTCTCTCTCTTCTTTCTTTCCTTCCTTCCTTCTTTCTTACTCTCTTCCTATGCTTTTTAGGGCCACACCCGCAGCATATGGAGGTTCTCAGGCGAGGGGTCAAATTGGAGCTATAGCTGCTGGCCTTCGCCACAGCCACAGCAACTCAGGATCCGAGCTATGTCTGCAACCTACACCCCAGCTCACGGCAGCCGGATCCTTAAACCACTGAGCAAGGCCAGGGATCGAACACACATCCTCATGGACATTAGTTGGGTTCGCTGAACTCCCACCTCTTCCCTTTCTGGGCACACCAGGACTCCACCTAGTGAAACATCAGAGCTAGACACTTGCCTGGGGCAGATCTTTCCCCTCAACTGTATGGTTTCTTAAGAATCTATCTACTTCCTCTTTTCTAAAAATCGGAACTATCTTACCTCAGGGAAAAGGAACTAACACTGCTGACGGCCCTCCCCCGAGACATGCATGCATGCGCTCACACACACACACACACACTCTCTCTCTCTCCAGAACCGGTTCTCACACACCTGTGTGACCTTCAGGACGACCTCACAGAGAGGACGCTGTGCTCCCCAGTCCCCAGTGGGGAAGCTGAGGCCGTGGGAGACTCAACCCAGGCTGCATCATGCAGTGAGGGAGACGCCTGGCCGTGGGGTTATCTGTCCCATGTTATCTGCCTGTGACCTTGTCATTGGACAAATTCTTAATCTCCCCCTTCTATCTTGGGTGCTGATTTCCTGGGTGTCTCTGCTTCCTGTGGCTCTCAGGACATACGAGAGGGTTCCTTCACCTCTGGTGAAAAGTGCTTGGGGCCTGAAAAAGGCTCTGCGGGAGCACCTGGCACATGACCTGCTTCGTGGACACTGTGCAGTTTTTAGGGCACCCCACTGGAGACTCAGGACTGGCCCCTGAAGGAGCTTGGTGGCCAGACCCTGGGGTCCACGTGTGGCTCCCCAGTCGTGACCTCCAGCTGTCTGCTCTCTGCCGGTCCCCAGCAATGCACGAGCACCCTAGCCAGAAATGCCCCACACATCTCTGTCTGCTTCGGCACAAAGAGTGCAGGCCCTGGACTCAGAGATGCGGCTTTGAGGCCGTCTGTGTGGCCTTGGGCACGGCCTGTGAGCTCTCTAAACCTTCATCCCTCATCTGCAAAATGGGGGTGCTAACAATTACCCCGTCCCCAGAGGACTGCTGAGGATGAGGGGAAAAGGGTCCAGAGCCTGGCCCGCAGCAGGTGCTTAGTAAGAACTGTTCCTTTTTCCCCCAGGCTCCCAGCTTCCTGGGATGACAACCCCACTGTCAGCAGCTAGGTGTCAGGAACAGGAGTGGCTTTAGAAAAAAATAAAGAAAAAAGAAAAAATCGGAGTTCCTGTCGTGGTTCAGTGGTTAACGAATCCGACTAGGATCCATGAGGTTGCGGGTTCGATCCCTGGCCTCGCTCAGTGGGTTAAGGATCCAGTGTTGCCGTGAGCTGTGGTGTAGGTTGCAGACGCGGCTCGGATCCGGCGTCGCTGTGGCTGTGGCGAAGGCCGGCAGCTACAGCTCCTGTTAGACCCCTAGCCTGGGAACCTCCATATGCCGCGGGTGCGGCCCTAGATAAAGGCAAAAAGACAAAAAAATAAAAAAGAAAAAGAAGAAAAGGAGTGGCTTTAGGACTTGGCCCTGCTCTAGGAAGCTGATGGTTCAGCCTGGGGTTTAGAGTTCACGTCCTCCTCAGAGGCTCCCATAGGAAGAAGGCCGTGAACTTCCGAGCATGAGTGAGGAAGCCCCGCATGAAGTGCCTCTGACAGGCCCACCCCTGACATCTGTGGGGCTCAGGGCAGAGGGAAAAAACGGAGGCCCAAGTAACATGTGTCTAGACATTTAAGTTATAATCAAGCGAACAGACTGTTCCACAGCATGTGTTCTAGCCTCCCACACCGGCAAATATACCTTCATGACTACCTGGAAGGCCAGGTTGTGTTTAGAATTCTTGGACTCCTGGAGTCCAGAGCTGGAATGTGGCCGCAGGAAGAATGCTGATCCCTGGCCCCACCCCTGGTCCCAAAGCTTGGCCTCCTGTGTGACGGCCCCGGGCTGTTGGTCCATGGTCCATCCACACACCCGCAAGAGCTGCCCTTGGCGAAAGGCCCCTGCAGAGCAAAGGGCAGGGAATTCTGGGGTCCTGCATTTGCAGGTACACAGGGGCCTCGTGTGGGCACGTTACTTCGGCTCAAGGGATTTTTGGCCCCCTGCTAGGGGATGGTGAGGCCAGAGACAGGCCAGAGTGCACTTTTTCTGGAGTGCAGTGCAGGGGACCGGAGCAAGGGCCCTTCTTGCCTCAAAGTTTGACGCTGCTCCCGGGCACCCCCAGACCTGGCTCTGGGCTGCATGTCCCCACCCTGCTTGCATCCCAGCGCTTGAGGCATCCCAGAGCCCCACCGGAGCAGGGGGACCTGGTCTGCTGTGCTGGCTGGGCTGCCGTCCAGGGAGCCGGCCCTTCTTCCCCCAGACGCCAGGGCTCCTCTCAGGCACAGCCTCTCCCTTCCTACCCAGCACACCCCGCTTTCCTCTCGTGGGGTTGCTGGGTGAGGGAGTGCAGGGGGAGGGCCGTCGCTACCTGTCCCCACCCCTCCGGGACCCTGACCCTACCCCGCCCGCTCTGGCTCCGTGGACCACTTGGTGCTGGGCCCTGCGGGCAGTGGGCAGCCCTCCCTGACTTGTGCCAGGAAAGTGGGGCACCGACTCTACTTTAGCCAATGTTTCTTGCTCACTCAGCTGAAAAGCCACTGCTTCCCTGAGGCTCCGAGCCCTCCCTGGGCCTGGCAGCTCCTTCCCTGATGCTGTGTGACAGGCTGATGTCAAGGCCCCCGCACCTGTCCTGCTGCCTGTCCTGCTCCCGGGGGCCTCCTTCACGGGGGCACGGCATGTGCCACAGGACTCACCCCCACCCCATCGGTGCCACCTGCCCTTGGGCTCAGCAGGACCCCTTCTAGACTCCCGTTATGGACTGTTCCCCCTCCATCCGAGAGGGGTGGTGAATAGACCCTGCCAACAGGGTGGAGAGGCAATTCAGGGACCTTGTACATTGGGAGATGAGGGCCCTGGGCCCTGGGCAGAGGACACTGACAAGGATTTCACGTGCGCCCTAAGCTGTGGCCAGGAGGGGCCTGGACCAGCCCCATTCCCGAGTATGTGATCAGGAGCACCCCGGACGGGACACTCAAAGGAGAGGTGATCTCATGCCTCCTCCCTCAGCCACGTGGCCTGAGGTGCCGGCTGCCCCCTCAGGAATGACTCCTGCAGATGCAGTCCCCAGCCCCGTCTTTGTTCACGGATGGCTTCGTTCTTGCTGTGTCAGCATCATCGCTGTCCCCTGTCAGGTGGCTGCTGTCCTGCAGCCAACACATCTCCCTTCGGGTGGGGGCTCTGCGTCGTGGAAACTGGGTCTGGGGCCAGGTTCGGGAGCAACCCGCTCATCCTGTCAGGTAACGGAGGGAGGGAGAGGCCCCGCTCACCCCTGGGCTCTCCTGGGAGGGCTCTCCTCCTTCATCAGGATGGGCCTCGCCTCCCTCCCTGGCAAGCGGCCCCTCCATGCTGGCCCAACAGGGACCAGTTGGCTGATCTGTCAGCGAAGAGACTCCGTGACGGGGAGCAGTGCCGGGGCAGTCGCCACCTCCGGGGGACCCCGGTTCTCCCCTTGCAGGCCGGCCTGCCTGGCTCAGGTGGGACACAGACCAGTGGCATTAACCTGAGAGGGAAACACCGAGCCCGTCCCCTTCTCCACACCTCTGCACCCGCTGTGCCCACCTTCCCCTCCTCGTGGCCCTCGAGGGCCCACAGCACCCCCTTTCTGAGGAGCCCTCCCCACTGCAGAGCTCCCCGGCCAGGCTGGGTGAAGGACCCACGACAATGGGTCCTTGTTCTGCGAGTTGAGGCTTCCGGGAACCGGCCTGTGCACCCTCTTGGCCTTACCCGGCCACCCTCCTCAGCTTGTGCTGAGCCCTCGGGGCTCCTGATGCTCACGGCACCCAGCCATGCCTCAGCTGCCCACCTGAGAACAGGCCCGCGCTGCCCCCAGCTCCGTTTCCCAGCCAGAACAACACCTGCATCCTGGTGGGAAGCACCTCCCTCCTCTGGGCAGGGCTCAGGGAGCAATCGAGGATCTGACCTCATGTCTGCGTTCATCCGGCCCCATCTGATGCCATCAGAGGGATGTTCCAGGACCTTCAGCAGGGGAAGGGGTGTGGGCAGGAGGTGGGGCTGCGGGACCAGGAGCTGGACCCGACCTCAGCCCCTTTGGGGATGAAGCCGTCCCTCTCTCTAACCGGGGTCCCGGGTTGAGGGGTAACCCAGGCTGCACAGCGAGGCTGCCCATGCCTCTTTGCCCACAACTCTCCCTGGCACAAGCTAGAGATTTGCAGGGGAAAGAACACCGGGAAGTACCAGGCCTCAAGCCCACCTGAGTCCTAAGGCCATAAAAAGGCAAGTTTGGGGCTGCAGCTGACATGGAGGGCTTCCTGGGCCAGGGGACAGGAGCCTCTGGGACACTGTGTCCTTCTGGGGGTATCACTGAGCTGCCTTGTGGGATGGGCTGGAGGACCAGTCACTTCCTCTTTTTGGATCATACCTTTCTAATGCGATCATCGCCTGCTTCACTGCCCAGCCCACCTGGCTGTCGCAGGAGCAAATGAGGTGACGCAGAGACTGAAAAGCATAAAGGTGGGATTATTATTAGCAGGAGTCATATTTGACTTGCTAATTAGCTTCCTAAAAATAGCCCAGTTTATTATAGCACGGGGAGAACCCTAGCTGGAGCTGTCGCCCTGGAATCTTGAGGCTCCGTGGCAGCCTTGCTGTGTGACATTGGGCTGGGCCCTGACCCTCTCTGGTCATCTGGTTCTAGGTGGAGGCTAGACAGTCTCTGAGGGCCACAGACCCTGAGTGGGAAGCAGTAGTCAGATGTAAACTCAGGGAGGAAGGCTCCTCTGAGGGGCTAGATCAGGGCCATTGTGTCACTGAGGGTATCCCTGGCACCTGCTGGGGAATTTACAGGGGTCTTGAGTCTGGCCTTGATCTTGGGCTCTGGGGGCAGGCTGTCTGCCCAGTCCCACCACTGAGCCCAACTATTAGGAGGCTCTGGGGATTACAGATGAGAAGAGTCGGAGAGAGAGGACCTGGGGCATTGTAGGGTGGGGTTGGGGGGTGGGAGAAGAGGGGCTGCAGACTCACTAGGGGTCATCCCGCTGGCTGGGGAATCCGTTCATTCAGTGCCGACTAGGTGCCTGGTGCTGTGCTGCATGCGGTGGAGGGGATGGAGGCCAACCTAGACCCAGTTCCGATCTAGTGGGGGCGGCGGAGGGTCACCATTAACCGCACAACTAAACCTCACAAAATACATTCAACTCTGACAGGGGCTGGACGGAGGGATGCACGGTGCCAGGGGCACAGGTAACGGGGAATTCGACTTAGCTGAGAGATCGGGGAAGGCTTCCTGCAGGAGGTGACATGGGTTGAAATCTGAAGAGTGGGTAATAACTGGGCAAAGTCGGGGGAGTGGGAGAGGAATCCCAGACAGAGGGAACAGAGGAGCAAAGACTGGTTGAACAGGTGAGTAGAAGGGACTGAGGAAGAGCTGAGATACCTGGAGAGGGGGCCCCAGGAGGCCTGCCTTTCCCTGCAATGTCAGTGGGATCAAAGTCCCAGAAGGGGGAGGAGACTTTCAATTTGAAGCTCTTATTGTGGTCTACGCCAAAGGTGGTGGCACTGAGTCAGGATGAGGGTGGCCGTGGGGTGGGGAGGGGTACTCTGACTGCAAATTGATAGCACTAGGATGTGGGCCAGACTCAGACCAGCGTCAGCGTGAGGCCACGGGCGTGGCCGTGGTGACTCAGAACGCAGACCCGGATTACACCTGCAGCATAAAGAACCCAGGATATAAAGAACACAGGGTGGGGTGTTTCTCCCTCCCTCACTTTCCTGTCTGGTTTCGGCTCTGGACGGAAATGCCCCTCTGTCCTTCGCTGTGAGTCACTGGCCCCTCCAGAGAGTGCAAGCCTGAGACCTGCCAGGACTCTGTTCCTCATGTGCCCCGATCTCAGTTTCCCTTGCCCCCCTGCCCCCAGGTGCCTGCTCTGACTCCTCTGGGCCCTGCCTCACCTGTCTGCTTTCTGGGCAGGGGAGCCAGTCAGCTTTTGAGAACTGAAGCGTTAACTGGGACAGCTGGTCCTTTGAAGGGACTTTCCTGTAGACAGTGCCCGGACTTGGGTGTAGGGGGGACACTGATGGGCTCCTGAGAAGGGTGATGCTGAAAATCACCCCAGGAGACCATCTGATCCGTCCCCTACATGGCACAGCCAGGCTGGGTGCTGCGGGCTGGGGAGGGTCTGACTTCCCCCGGCGAAGCACAGCTACCAGGATGAGAAACTCCAGCTTCCTGGGCAATTTATTTTATTTTTTAATTTTCATTTTAAAATTATTATTTTTTATGGCCACACCTGCGACATATGGAAGTTCCTGGGCTAGGGATTGAATCCAAGTTGCAGCTGTTTCCTATGCCACAGCTGCAACAATGCTGGATCCTTAACGTACTGTGTCAGGCTGGGATTGAACCCATGCCTCTGCAGCAACCTGAGCAGTGGCGGTCAGGTTCTTAACCCACTGCGCCATAGTGGTAACTCCCTGGGCATTTTAAATCTTGGGGGAGGCAGGGCTGTGGGGTCTTTTTGGCCTGGGGGCCCTGATATTCTCAATATCCTGGACCTTGCATTGCCTCCTACCCTAATTTTTCTCCTAGAAAAAATGGGGACTCTGGGACTTGGAAGGGGTGGCCTCGTGAAAGAGTAAGCTTTCAGCCAGAGCAGGGACTCCGGCTTTGGCCATGTTTTAGGAGACTGGTTACAGGAAAGTTCTCCAGTGAGAAGGGTCTCCGAGCATCTGAGGGTGACGTAGAGCCTCCTCGCCTGGGGCAGACATCGCCCTGGGCTGCGGTCTCTTCTGGGGCTTGGAGTGGCCCCTCTCCCACCCCCCGCTCTCTGTCCTTGGCTTCCTGGGGAAAGGTCTCTCCTTTCATCTAAGGGAGGCCTGAGACGGCAGCAGAGACTTTCAGCCCCTCTCCTCACAGCAGTCCGGCCACCCCCTTGCCCTCCAGAGTAGGATTTTGGTAAAAAACAAGCAAGCAAACAAACAAACAAACAAACAAACAAACAAACAAAACAATCCCAGGATCCATCAGGGACACACAGCATAGAGACTTTGGGAAGTTCCTTCCTTGGTCTATCTAGCCTCATTGCAAGACAACTCTCTGTGCGGGGCTGCAGCCTAGGATGCCTTCTCTTTCCCAGAGAGCAGAGGTTGGATGAAGCTGGGTTCACTTCCCAAACGTCCTTTAAGCCGGTGGACATGTAAACATGGAAGAAGGGCTTATTTTCTCCAGGGTTCAGGTGGGGAAACTGGACACTGAGGAACGAGGGGACTAGCATGAGGATGGGGCCCAGAAGTCCCGACATTCAGCTCTGTGTGCTCTTCCCATCCCTCGAAACCCACCACCCCCTCCAGCCCCCATGACCTTGGGATGGACCCTTGAGGCTGGGAGACTGGGAGCTTTCACTCCTGGGGCAGCACCACCCCCTGCTGGCCACCCAGGGAGGCCCAAGGGGCTGGGGGTTTCACCTGATTCCTGCTGGCCAGCCCAGGGAGAGCTGCTGGAGGCCCAGAGGGGTGATCCTCGTTGCTACCCAAGGCCAGGCAGCAGGCTGGGTTGGGCCACTGAGAGTGGAGATGGAGCTCCAGCCTAGGAGAGAGGTCCCAGCTTGGCCTCCGACAGGCTGCATGGCCTGAGGCAAGTTTCTCTTCTTACCGGGGCCTCAGTTTCCCCATCTGTGCGATGAGCAGGGTGACTCAAGGAGGTTTCCCCAGCCTTCAGCTCTAGCACCTTCTCTCAGCCTACCTCCCATGCCCATTCCTCTCTCCTTGGTGCCTGGCACGGCCTAGCTCTGGGACCGCTCCCTGGGGCACACCCGCACCTCCCCTCCACCTCTCTGTGACTCCTCCCCACCCACGGCGCTCCACGCCTGGACCTCCTTCTGCCTTGGGCTTGGCTGGCCCTCCATGCCTGGGCCTCCTTCTGCCTTGGGCTTGGCTGGCCCGGCTGACTTAAGGTGCAGCGCTCCCTCCCTCTCGCCCAGGTACAGTGCTCTGAGCAGGCTCCTGATGGGCGTGCACTGGGACCATAACCTTATTCCGCTTGCCCCCAGTCAAATGGGATAACAGCACCCAACTCCCAGAGCTATTACGAGGATTAAAGAAGCTAATAATATGTTTGCAAAAGAGCTTTGTAGGTGGCGGGTCCACGTCAGAGGGGGGCAGTGAGAAACTCTGGGAGGCGATCACGGCTGGTCCCTGAGGGCACGCTTTCCCAGGCCCGCGCCTCCCCCCAGCACCCAGGCAGGACAGTCTCAGCTTCCACTGGAAAGAAGTTAGGACATCCCCTGGGCACCGTCTAAGATACCAAATTGATGGAAGACTTTATCCTAAAGGCTCCCCACTCAAATCAGGAGCAAGTGCACAGGTCTTTGTTGAACACAGAAGGTCTCAGGGACCGGGCCCCTGGACCCCTTCCGCCACATCTCACCCCCTTCCTCCCACCCCGTACCGGCCACTCTGAATTCCGTGGGAAACGTACTGTTCACAGGTGACCCCAGGAGACGGGTACTAACGCTAAAGTAAAGGAAGCAGAGCTAAGTGTCTTCCTCGAGGCCTGTGAGCCCAGCTAGCAGCGGAGGAGCTGGGAATGGAGTCCACCTGGAGCTGCGCACCTGCTCTCCACACCCTGCTGCCCCTGGGGACTCAGGTGGGGGAGGCCAGCTAGGGGGCTTTGGAGTATTCTAGGTGACAAGGATGGAGGCCCGAGAGGGGCAGGGCCAGGGGTCCTGGAAGAGAGGGATGGATTTGGATACACGTGAGAGAAGGAGGAGGTGCTGGGGTTTGAGGCTTTGAGGATGGGAGGAGGAAGGGCGTGGGGAGGGAGCTGGCAGGGCTGGGGCTGGGGGTGGTGTGGGTACAGGTCTCGGGAGGGACAAGGGTCTGGGGCTCAGGAGCAGAGCCACTTGAGAGGTACCTGCCCAGAGCTATGGGACTGGATGTCGGCACCTGGGAGCAGGTACAAGGAAAAGCGCTGAGAGCCGCGTATCAGGGTCCTCCCAGAGACTCAGCTGTGTGGGGGGAGCTGATGATCCAGGCAAGGTTCAGCGGCCAGGCACCTGCCAGTGGAGGACCAGCGGGCAGCAGGGTCCCTCTGTGTGCCCAGGACAGAGGGAGCTGTAGTCCCGGCAAGGAGTGGGAGAGTGGGAGATGGGCCCTGTGGGCAGGAATTGCACAGAGGGAGGCTTCTCTTGGTTTAAGGAACTGCTCTCTCATCCATGGAGCCCCCGAAGACAATGAAGATAGCACAGGTTTCTTCTTGGGGGTCCTGAATTCCCTGTCACAGGAGGTGTGTGGGGTAGGGCTGGATGGCCCCTCTGTAGGGTGGGGGCTATTTCTGAAGGGATTTTTGCTGTGGATGGTAAGAGATATGAGGCCAGAGAATCTGAATCTAGTGTGTGTGGGATGCATTGCTTCCTAAATACTAAACAGACCTCTTCCTTGGCTGCAAGCTCTGACTTGTGGGTGATGGGCCCCAGAGAGAGCCCCCGGCTCTCCCCAGGTCTCAAGCCCTTCTTCTTGGGGTGCTTCCCCTGCCTCCCCCTTCACCCCATGCCCACTGCAGGGCAGGCCTCTGAGCCAGGGTTTCCTGCCTGGCGTGGCACAGAGAGAGATCTGGCAGCAGCTGCCCGCCCCCCACTCCATTCCCGTTGGCCTGAGGGCTGCAGGTGACAGGCTGGCCCTGGGGAGGGGGCTCCCGAGGTGTTTCCTTAGATATATAATTGAAATTGCACTGCTTGGTAATTAGGAGAGGCAGCACACGGTGCTATAAATGACTGTAATTATAGTTACTTTCTGCAGCCAAACCAGGAGTTTCGGGCAACACCTAGGGGAGCCAGGTGAAAGGGGGAGGGGAAGAGAGCCGAAGACTTGGTTGTAGAGGGTTCGCTGTGGGCCAGCCCCCGACTCCGAGCTATCCTATACTCTCTAGTCCCCTCCACGGACCCCTGGGGGCTCTAGCAGCATCCTGGAGACCACGTGGTTCGAGGCCCCAGTTTGACAGAAGGGTGACGCCTGGAGAAGCATTGACAGCAGAGCCTGCACTGGAAGCCAGCCTTCCGCTCAGCCAGACGGAGCCTCTCATTTTGGGTTTTGGTCCATGCCAAGCTCTTTCTCCTCTCTGGTCTTTCTCTGCTACTCCCTTCAGCTTGGCACACCCCTCTCTCTGGGATATTCTTCCTTTTCCCTCTGGTCACTGTGTAACACCTCCTCCAGGAAGCCTTCCCTGAATCTGTGGGTAGGGTCAGTGCCTGCTCAGGTTCTCCATGGCCCCAGCATGTTCCTCTGTCTTCCAGCAATGACCCTACCTTGGGCGAACCTGTCTTCCTTAGAGATTACAGTCTTGAGGTCATGGACCCCTTTCAATTTCCAGTAGGGAACCGAGGCTGGCTTGTTCCAACTTCTGAGAGCTCGTGGCTAAGTTTTCAGGAACTGGTTGTTAAATGCAGCCATTGTTAGTAATTACATTACATAAATTTATAATTAAATACATTTTTTTAAAAAAGGAAATATATTCTAAAACCCCATCACCTCCTAGTTATGTTACTGTTACCTGTGTTTGTAATGTTATTTATGTGTGTTGCACCCGGTGGTGGAGACACACTGTATGACAGTGTGAACCAACCCAGAATTCAGCAATGACACATTGGTGGCTGGTACCTGCCGTGGTAAGAATGTTGACGCCACAGAAATGGGCAAATGCCACACTCAGGGGCCCTTCCCCACAACCCAGAGAACTGGTTGTTAAACATTTTCTAGCTCAGTGCTGAATTCATCTCTGACCTGCCTTGGCTCACGGCAGTGCTCAGTGAAGGGCTGCCCAAAAAGAAGAGCGAAAGAATGCAGGCGTTGCCTCAAGATGCAGGATTATCTGCTTCCAACATCTGCTGCCATTGCTGCCTCTGGCTGCTGTCCCATTTTCCTCTCAGGGCCCTCGTGGAGGCACAGGTAAGGCCTATGGCTGGCCTGCATCTGGGGGCACTGCAGTGGAGGGGAGCCATATTTTCCCCAGGCTGAGGGGCCCCGGAGGGTGGGCAGGTGTGGGCGGCTTTGGCAGGGTGCACAGAAAGCGAGGCCCGGAGGGGTCCTGCCACTTCCTCTCCTTAACAGTCTATGGCAGTGCGCCACCTTCCCGCACCCCTTCTAGTCTGGCCACAGCAAAAGGAGTGGGCAGAGAGGCTGGGCTGGCATCAGAGAAGGTGACTGCAGTCCCCCCTCCTATAGAAATTTGGTTAAGAGTTGGCCCTTTCAGGTTCTTTCTTAAAAGTGGCACCCCTCTCTTTGGGGAGCAGACCCGAGATTCCCAGGTCAGGGAAGAAAAAGGAGGGGAGCTGAGGACTCTACCCACTGCCACACATAAGGCAGCCTGGCTCTGCGCTCGCTCTGCTGTGGGCGATCCTGACGAACTTGCAGTGCGCTTAGCCCAGGGGCTTCTTCCAGCTCTTTTAAGATCATTCTCAACCAGGGGCAGTTTTGCAGCCCCCCTCCCCGTGCACATTTGGTAATATCTGGTGACTTGATTTTTTTAATCATGCCGGCTGGAGAGGGGGTACTGCTGGCCTCTAGTGGGTAAAGGCCATGGATATTGTTAAACACCTTAAAGTGCACAGGATAGGTCCTCACAAGAAAGAATGATACAGGCTGAAACATCAGTGGTGCCGAGGTTGAAAACATTGACCTAGGAATGTGTCCTTGGACATGGACACACACACACACACAGTGTCCGAAGACCCTTCAGTCTTGAGTTAGGAATCCCTGTTCTCCAACTTCTTCATTTACAGGAGAGGAACTAACTGAAGGCGAGGGCAAAGGGGAGGGGTGTTCAAAGTCACCCGCCAAGCCCCCCTGGTGACCTGTGTAATCAGGACGGCACGTGTACACAGCGGCAGCTCCATGAGTGGTTGTTAAATTGGGGATAAACCCAAGAAAGGCTTGGACTCTGGCCTGGAGCTCCTCTCAGGTAGTCCCGGACAGGCCCCCCCAGCAACACGCTCTCAACCATCATTGGACTCCAACATTTTGGGAGCCATTGTCAGTCCTGACTGCAGTGAGGAGGCGTGAGCCAGGCTGACGGTGCGGGCAGGCAGGGCTGTCTGAGGGATGGGGGGGGAGGGCGTGTTGAAGCCAGCATCGCCCATCTGAGCCAGAGAGGCCACAGCAGCTTCAGGGTACAACGTGGAGGTGGGCACCCAGGGGTAAAGGAGGGCTGGTGCCGCCTCCCCATGGCCCTTTGAGGCTTATGGTGTGTATGTGGAAGGAAACTCAGATTTTCTGATCTTACTATGAAGATGACCCAAGGTCCTTGATTAGCTAGAAACCCTTGTCTGGGCGTGGTTCCGGGAATGGCCCTTGGAGAGCCCGCTGGGGTTATGCCTATAGGGACCTCAGCTGCCTCCTCCATTCTCCGCCCTCTTCACAGGAAGCAGAGCTGCATAGAGTGAGGCATGCAGGCTCCACAGCTCTACTCCAGGCTTCACATCTGGGATTTACTACTTACTGGCTGCGTTAAGTCCAGGCAAGTTACTCAACCTCTCTTTCCTTATCTGTAGAAAGGGGTAAACACAATTGCATCGCCCTCACAGAACTGGTGGGTGGATCGAACGAAGTAATATTTTATAAAGCATGCCTGGCCTAGAGTAACCGCTCAATGAATGTGAACTATTGCTGGTATTGCTTTTATTATGCTCCTCATGCTCTCTGGAGCAGGTGGGAAGAACCCACGGCTCTTCAGTCTAGAATCCCCGTCTCTCTGCTGCCCTCTAGTGGACATTGACTGCACTGTCCTGAGGGAAGACAAGGCGTTTAACTTTGTCCAAAAAGGTAAATTCTTTCTTCAGATTTCAAAGCAAGTTTGCTCGAGTTCCCGTGTGGCTTAGTTGGTTAAGGATCCAGCAGTTGTTACTGAAGTGACATGGGTCGATCCCTGGCCCGGGAACTTCCACATGCCGCAGGAGCGGCCAAAAACAAAACAAAACAAAAACAAACCCAAAAAAGGAAGCTTGATATCTAAGGAATCTTTATGGTTGATTCTTGGATAGAGTCAAACAACAAGTTTCTTCCCCTTCCTCCCACAGAACTGGGAAATTTCTTCCCGTATTAGCTTGCTTGAAGCAGCACCCTGGCACAAGAGGAGAAGTTAATCTTCTTGATAGCGGTGATTGACGATTCTCTGTTCTTACAGGTGTGATGAACTTTGACCCCAACACATTTCTGCAAACCTGCCCACTCCACTGGTTAAGGCAGTCACTGCCCACACACATCCCTAGTGATGGGGATAACCTGTCAGTTCCTCACATTCTCTCTCTCCCTCACCCCTCTCCCTTTTTCACACAGTTTGGTGTGAAAATCTTGTGTAACAGCAGAGACCGTGTCTGTTTTGCTCACAGCTCTATTTCTGGTGCCCATCACGGGGTTTGGCACATAGTAGGTGCACAGTATATGTGTGTGGAATAGCAATCAAGTGGCCATGTGTGCCCCCCCCCGTCCCCCTCTACAGAAGCTGTGAGAAGTAAAAGGGCAACCACAGAAGGGGGAGGGACGGCTTTGTGCTCGGCTCTGCCTGTGCAAAGCTAAATGTGATGTATCCGTGGGCCCTGGAGAGAGATTTTTTTTTTTTTTTAAACGGGAAAGATGAAAGCAAAGGAAGGGCATGGCTGCTGGTTACAGGGGGCGGGCGGGTTAGAGAAGGTCAGGACACCTATCTGGTTCCGCTGGTGGGAGATCAGCAAGACCAAGGGGAGAGGCAATCAAGAGTCCCGAAGCCGAGTTCTGGAAACGACAAAGCTACTACAGGGAGCCTGGAGCTTGGTTTCCCGCAGCACACCTGTGCCTGGGGACAACATGACCGAAGATCACCCCAGATGCAGGATCCGCTCTATAGCTCTCGCCCTGGCCTCAGAGGTACGTGCAACACCTGTACCAGGTCTGTGCATCTTCCCCAAGCCTTTTCTCCAGGTTTTTACGTCTCTCAGCCACACCCTTGATCCCGCCCCCTTACCCCTCAGCCAATCCGAAAACCCCAGCAACCCCCATGTCCAATGAGGAGCCTCTTGGCTCGAGCCCTGCCCCGCCGCCTCCACCTGCTACCTCTGCATGTTGACAGGGTCGGTTGCTGGGTCACCTGCGCTCGTTTGCAGAATTCCGGACCTCTGCTTGCCCCACCCTACCTCACTCCACCCCTGCAGGTGTTGGAGGGTTTGGCAGCCGTGAGCCTCTGCCAGTCGTAGGCCAGGGGACTAAAAGGGCACTGCCCAGGATCGCCCTTTCCGGAGGCAGCGCCTTCTTCACGTGCGCCCTCTCCAGGAGCGGGGCACGGATTCCAGGAGCAGGATAAGGGAAGGAGCTGTGGCGCGTGCCTTGGCTTCAGCTCATTACTGGCTCCCCTTGACGCTCTCTGAGGGCCTCAGGCTCGTCTGATAAATAGGAATTTGTCGCTGCGCAGGTAGGCTCTGGGACCATTTAGCCTTTACCGCTAGGGCTGACTTTGTAAACCAAATAAGTCCTCCTCAGTCTGGGGCAGGCCGTCCAGTCCCCTCCCTGGCCCCGCTGCTGACTCAGCCTCTCTTCCCCTCCGTCCTTGGTCCTTGTCTCCCGAGCCCACCATTCTCTTAAGCCCTGGCAGCTGAGCGTCCCAGCCTCACGTTGTTGCCGTGGGCTTTGGCTCCACCTACTGGCACAATGTGTAACTTCAGAGGCGCTGGCCGAAGCTCTGGCGCGAGGAAGGTGGCTGGTATTCAGTGGATGCTTAGATATCTCGGAGAGACTGGGGAGAGGACAAAGGGGTTTTTCTCTGCCTCACACTTTCTGCAAACCTGGCTGAGGGATGCCTCAGCCCAGCCCTTCCTCCTGTTCCGAGGGGATGCTGGGGCACTGGGAGAGGTTCTCACCAAGCCAAGATGCCCCTCCATTCCCCTCTGCCTCTGCCTCCAGAAGGCTTTGGTTACACCACATGGGCACTGCAAGGAACTGGCACCCCTGCCATTCCCAGACACAGCACTGTCCCCACCCTCACCCCTGGGCTGGCCCTGACACCCAGGTGTTGCTGTGGTCCCAGAGCCCCCCCAGCCCTGGGACAGCAGCAGAGATCCTGCTCCCCTCGCGCTGAGTGCAGGCACACAAACCAGCTCTCTTTCTGCCTCTCTCCCTGCCTCATCCCAGTTCCTTCTCAGCGATGTGCTCTCCCCATCCTCTTCCTCCTCTCCTCTCTTCATCCCCCCACCACCCCTCTGTCTGTCAGCCTTTCCATGTCCTCCTCATAGGGCACTGCCCTTGTGCCACAGAGAAACCTCTCACAGCCCGCTAGACCTGATGTCACTGCTTGGAACGCAGAGGCTCCAGTCCCCAAAGAAGTTCGGGCAACTGCTCTGTGGCTGGCTGTGGAAACCAGGGTACATGGTCCCTGGCCTTCCTGCCCCCCTTAATCCACCCTCCTTGTGAGGGAAGAAGTACCCGTGCCAACCTCCAGGGCTGGTTTGCCTCAGTCTCTGTGCCCTTAGCAGCTCCAGCCGCTGGTCACAGTAAGGAAGTCCTTTCTTACGTGACATACGACATAACATGGAATGACATTGCTTCACCTCCTGCTCATAACCGGCCCCAATTGTCTTCCTCATCCTGGAGCTAGACTCTGACTTCATGGTCTAGCCGAGGTGACATACGTCCTGTGTGTGTGTGTGTGTAAAGGGGTGTGTGCTTCAGGTGGAGGATAGGGAAAATGTATTGGCCCCGCTTACTTCTACGTTGCCCACAAAAGGAGCCCGTGGCCTGGGGCCTCCACAGGGGCCCCATTTGAATATTTGACTATTTGACAGCTGGAAAAAAAAATTGTTGGCTCTAAAATAAGAACACTGCAAAATTGAAATCAATAAATTCTTAATCAAATGTCCAACTGTAACATTATATCAACCTCATTAATTGTTAAATTTAGTATTCATAAAAATTTCATTACATTTGAAAGAATGTGTGGGCTAGGTTTTCCTCATTTTATAAGAATTCCCCAATTGTAATTTAAATCAGTCACTACCAGCCAAATGGTTTCAAGAGCAAAATTATAAATATCCTTTCAAAAAATTTACAGAGGACTTTTAATATTTTAATATGCTTATACTGATGTGGGGTGAACCTGTTAAGAATAAAAATGTCTGGGCTTACAGAGGTCCTAAGACCGTGCTTGTCTCAGGCTGAGGCAGGAGGCAGGAGGTGATGAGGCTGCTGGGGTGGAGGTCGGGGAGGGGGGCATGGGGGGCACGGGGGGGCACAGGGAGGGGACAGTTGCGGTGATGGGTGGAGGGCGGTGTAACATCTCCTCTCTGCAGCCTGGCAGAGAGTACTCTGGGCTACTTATTCACCTCTCAAGTTGGATTACAGGGGCTCCCCTGGATTTACAGGGTCTGTAGATATGGGAAGATTAGGGCTCAGGCGTGTGCTCACCCCATAAGTCCCTGGGGGTGCTGGACCCCTCTGGAATAAGTTCTCAGAGTGGGGCTGTGACGAGCAGCCCCTGCAGCCAGCCCTCAGAGGTGCCCTTCTCAGGGATCCCTCTGCGAACTGGGAACACTTTGGTTGAGGGCTCTGGGCTCCTGGCTTCCAAGTCTCATCTTCTACCTCCCCGCCTAGCCTGTTTTACTCTCAACCCCAAAGTTCTGTCAACTCTGTCCCATATTTTCCTTCATCTCACTCTCTCTGGCCAGGATCCATTAAAAGGAACAGAATAGCCCAGGATCCATTAAAAGGAACAGTTCCCCAAGTGGGGTCCCTTTTCCTCCAGGGCGCAAATGCTCAGTCTTTATAAACCTTGCCTATGCAATCGCCAGCCCAGGCATGGAGGACAGATGCCATTCCCTCCTGGGACTGTCGCCTGACCTTGAGAAGGCATGAGACCCCTCCTAAGGCAAAAGAAAGAAAGGAGGGAAGAGGGAAGGAAGGAAGGGCAAAAGGAATTTAGTGTTAATTTAATAATAATAGTAAATGTTTGGGAGTCATGTTCTGCTCCTTAAGATTAGGAAGGCCACAGCCTTGAGTCCTGTCTCCAGGGCTGGTTTCTCTCCAAACATCTCTAGGCCCTTCCACTTCCTACTCCAGTCTATTTAAACTGTTAGAGTTGGGGTGGGGTTAAAACATAGAAGAAAAACTCACTCGGAGGAGGAAATAGGGTAGGTGGGTACAGTCGGACTTAGTGACAGTCTGACACAGCCTGGAGCTGTGCATGTGAGAAGAGACACACGATTTTCAAGTATGGCATCTACGCCCTAAGCTAAGCCCCAGAGGCTAGTCAGGTGCTATTGAAAGCAACAAAGTTAGGTGGACTACTTTGAGAACCCATGATTTTCTAGGTGCTTTGTTATCTTACTTCATCGTTGCAACAACCCTGAAAAGCAAGAATGATTGCCCCCATTTTAAAGATGAAAATAATTAAGGCTGAAATAGCTTGTTCAAGGCCCCACTGTGCACTCAGTGGTTGACCTAGGCTTTGAATCCACGTCCGTCTGGCTCCAAAGCTTTCACTCGTTTTCACAATGCAGACTAGTACTACTGTGTCTGTGGTCTGCCTTGTACCTCCTTGCACTGGAGACTGTCTTTTTTCTCATCCTGAGGCCCCATCCACCACAGAGGCTGCTGGTCCCTGACTGCAGGGCTAGGTGGTGACACAGACCTGCCCATCCGGCCAAGAATAGCGGCCCTGTCCCCTGTGACTGACTAAAGGGTGGCCTGTGACCCTGGCTGGTCAATCAAACCTGTGCTTGTTGGAGAGGCGGGGGGTCCCTTTACCTCTAGGAGGGTGAGCTCTGGGGATCATGGACTCTGGAGTTGCCTTGGCTTGTTTCTTGCCATATGCAGGTGGCGGCAGGAGGGCAAGACCCACGTGGGAGAAGGCAGAGTCAAGAGACATGGAGAGAGGTGCTGAGAGAGCACGTGAGCCCTGAAACGCTGCTGGATCACAGCTTCTACCCTGACTTTCCAACTGTATGTCAGTGAATTGTTATTTATTTATGTATTTATTTTTGTTTAAGCCAGTTTGAGCTAGGTTTCTGCCACTTGTTACTGAAAAATTTCTGACAAATACTGTTCCATAATTAAATGTGTGATCAACATGGAAGCTCTTCCCTGCTGGAATGGGAAAGGTAACTGGAGTTGTCAGTTATGGATGGCAAGTGACAGAAACCCAGCCTGAGTTGGGTGGCATGGACCGGGGCTTTACCGGAAGGAGAGAGGTGCAGCGGGCCTCTGGGGCTCCCAGCACGGGAGCGAGGTCTTGGACATGACCAGTGTGCTCAGAGCTCTCCTCTGAGTTTCTCTGGCTCTGGCTTCTTTCTCTTCACTGGCTTCTTCCCTCTGGGTGGACAGAACATGGCCTTACTCCTCACTGCTTGGCCCCCAGTGAAGGATTATTGCTCTTTTCTCACAAGAACTTCAGAAGGTTCTGGAAGGAACCATGAATGACCTAGTCTGGGTCAGTTGATAACTCAAGCAGAATTGCCATCTGTGGCCAGAGGGAAGGGTTACTCAGGACCCTTCTCTGTTTTGGGGTCTTTCCCAGCGAAGAGGTGGTTATCATGAGACGGGGAGTTTCCTCACAGTGTCTACCACAGAAATGGAAGTTCTGGTCATCTATTCTGCGACAGGCACTGTGCACACGCTGGGGGTTTCTGAGCTTCTAGGCACACTCCTGCCCACCCCCACCCCCACCAAGTTCTGCAATGATTTAGCAATAGACCCAGATGTCAGACGGGGTCAGATTCTCAGCTTTATTCTTGAATGGAAGAACCAGGCTTCCTTCCCATTCTTCCCGACTTGGCCTAACTTACTGCAGCCGGGACTGCTGGCTAGGTATGTTGCTGCCAAGATAAAAACTACATTTCCCAGTCTCCCTGCAGCTAGGTGTAATCATGTGAGTGAGTTCTAGCCAATGAGGTGTAACTGCACTTGTGTGGGACCTTGAGGAAGCCTGCTTAAATGGAGCTGCCTCAGTGGCAAGTGCCTCTTGTCTTCTTTAGTTTCTCCTCCTTTTTCTGGCCAGCAGCATGGTTAGAACTCTGGTAGCATCTTGGACCGTGATGTGGCCACAAGGCTGCAAAGCAAGTGCTGGCATGCATGCAGCAGGAAGGTGGAGCTTGAGTTTTCCACAGCTGACATACTAGTCCCGGACTGCCCAGCCTGGGCTCCCTTTATGTGGGAGAAAATCCATGCATATTTTGTGGTAGCCTATGGTTTAGATTTCTTGTTTATCCATCCAAATCTGATCCCAGTCAATATGATCACCTTCTTGGTCATAGACAGCATTTCAGATGGATCTAATTGTATACGCCCTTACTCTGAGAACTACAGGGCAGTCCCAGAATGCAAGAGGCAGGGAGAGGAGAGAACACAGGCTTTGTAAGCACTGACTGGCCATCTTGAGAAGGCCAAGATGGGCTCAGGCATGCCAACTGCACTCACCAGAGAATTCACTTTTCCATTGTAATGGGCTTCCTGTCACTTTTGAGAGAGTGAAAATTTCATTTTGGGCAGGAAGAGAGAGAAAGGGAGGGAAAAAATGATATAATATACAAATATGTATATACATAATATATAGGAAATATGTATGTGATTTCATTACTTCCTGCACCAGTTGGTGAGATGGGTGCTAATTTTTCCATGAGCAGCTGAGGAAATAACATTTGCCAAGGTCCCCACAGCTGGTCTGAGATAGATAAGAAACTCTATCACATATTTGTCAGATTCTTACAATTGTTTCTGCTTTTCTCTGTACATGTGGGTATTGAACTGAGTTGGAGGTTGAAGGCATAGAGAGGCCTTTCTAGAATGAACTTCTGGAGTTTGGAGGGTGTAGGATCCATCAAGGCCTAAGTGCATGGATTTGGTCTCATCGCTGGAACTCAACTAGTAGGTCTCCCAGGTTTGCTTTTGATCTTAAAAATCTAGTATTTGATCTCTGGGAAACAAAGTGAGAAAATGCCAAATGTGTGACTGTCCTGGAGTTTCTTCTCAACAGAGTCTCCTCAGATCAAGGGCACTCCTGTGCTGATTGTCACCTCGGTAAAAACTCATTGGCTCCTCTGCGCAGGCCAGCCCAGTGAGTGGGTGGGCGCTGTCCTGGATCCTCCCAAAGCAGTGGGTGGGATTGTCATTATAATATACCTAGTGCCTCTGTGCCTTATTCTTCCTTTCTACAATTCCAAATAGTAGAAATCCCAACTCAAAAAAATTAGCTGAAACTATAAAGAGGTTTCACTGCTCATGTAACTGGAAGGTCTTAAAGGAGGCTCGGTTTAGAGCTGGTTTAATCCAGCATTTCTAGGGCCTGGCTTCTTTATATCTTTCTAAACACTGGCTCCCCTTTGTAATTCCAAAGTTGGTTGCCCAGAATTTCTGGGGCTGCAGGCTTCCTCAGTTTGGATTAAAATCTGTCTATAAATTCCTTGACACTTCCTTTAAAGGGTGGAAACCCAATTCCCTTCTCCTTGAGTGGGGTTAGACTTAGTGCCTGGCTTCTAACAAACAGAAAAAAGTAGAAGTGACGGCATGTAAACCAAGAGATTAGGGCATAAAAGAGAATGCAGCTTTCGGCTTGCTGTCACTCAGATCGCTTGCTCTGGGGAAAGCCAGCTGCCATGTTCAGAGGACACTCAAGAAGCCCTGGAAGAGGCCCATGAGGTGAAACACTGAGGTCTCTGACCAGTAGCCTGGGAGAACTGAGTTGCCCTGCTAACAGCCACTGAAAGGTCTTGAAGTAGGGCCAGTTTAACCCCGTGAGCTTGGGAGCTGATCCCCAGCCTGGGCTAAACCTCAGGTGACAGCAGCCCTTTCAAGAGAAACTGAGCCACAGTCACCCAGCAGAGTTGCTCCTGGATTCCTGGCCCACAGGAACTACAAGGTGACAATCATTTGTTGTTTAAGTCACTAAGCTTGGGGTTAGTTTATTAAGCAGGAATAGGTAACTACTATATTTGGCCTTGTCCAGGGAGAAAGATGCTTCTTGAAGCTCTTTTAGCAAAGTGAAGAAGGCTTTTCCCCAGAAGCTGCCACCAAATACTTCCTCACAGCTCATTGACCCA
The DNA here is from genome assembly GCA_004024745.2 of Catagonus wagneri. Taxonomy (NCBI): domain Eukaryota; kingdom Metazoa; phylum Chordata; class Mammalia; order Artiodactyla; family Tayassuidae; genus Catagonus; species Catagonus wagneri. Next base: position 17,666,628 of record PVHT021183629.1, on the reverse strand, counting down.
GACTGATCACAACCTATTCTTCAACCCATGCCTGTCTGACAACCTCCAGCCTGGGCCACTCCTGGGGGTCAGTGTCCTGAGAAACGTGTCCTGAGGGGGTGGAGCAGAGGCCTGACCAGAGGTGGGCTTCTGCCAAGAAGAGGACACAAGTTTTTCACATGTGCCAATTAGGACTCCTTCCAGGGAGGACTGTGGGGCCATTTAAAGAGACTTAAATCCAAAATATGTGAATTTCGCCTTGGTTCTGAGATTCTATGAAGGAAAACAAGTCGACTGCTTTTCTTTGTGGAAGTCATCGCCCCAGTGCTGTTTGTGACACTCAGCCTTTCTGGGCTGATGTCGTTCCAGGCTCAAGGTCACCAGTGAGGCAAAACAGGCTCCCTCTAGATTCTCTTTATCAGAAAGTCACGCCGGAATGGGGCAGTGGTCACTCCCCTAGGGGAACAAAAACCACTATTGATAACTGCAAATAGGAAATATACATAAATATAAAATATAAAAACATATAAAAATACATGTAAAGATAAATTTAAAAAGAGCATTTTTTTCCCAAAAAGTCTGCTGATCTAAATCTGTTGGAAATGGTCCAGCACTATTGGGATCCTGGGTAAGTGGCTGCATAGGGACAACCTTCACTATCCTGGGTGACCTATGGGCTGATAAACACAGCAGAAGGGTTAGGAGGCTATCAGGTTGTGAATGTGTGAGCGTGTGTGTGTGTGGTAACAGCTTTGTTGAGAGGTAATTCACATTGTATACAATTCGCCTACTTAAAGCGTACAATTCAATGGTTTTTCATATATTCAGAGAATTGTACCACCATCACTACAATCAATTTTAGAACATTTTCATGTTCACCCCCCCATAGAAACTCTGTTCCCTTTAGATATCATCCTCTCAGCTAGAAGCAGCCATCACTGTACTTTCTGTCACTTATGTGTGTCATTTATTACTTATTTATTCATTTGCAGCATATGGAGGTTCCCAGGCGAGGGGTAAAATCAGAGCTTCAGCTGCTGGTCTATGCCACAGCCACAGCAGCTCTGGATCCAAGCCGCATCTGTGAACTACACCACAGCTCATGGCCATGTGGGATCCTTAACCCACTGAGGGAGGTCAGGGATTGAACATGCATCCTCACGGATACTAGTCGGGTTTGTAATCCGCTGAGCCACAATGGGAACTCCTTATGTGTGTGTTTTAAATACATCTTCTAGTTGCCAGCAGGTAAGATTTTGGAAAAAAAGAAAAAAAAAAGGAGAGAAATCATATTACCCCACGTAAAACATAAGGTATAGTGATGAAATGTGCTGTAGAGCATATGTGTTCTTCCTGGCAAATACACTTTTATCAAGCGGGCTGTAGTTTTGTTGAAACTCTATTATGATTGATCCTTGTTTTCTGGAAAAGTGGTGGTACAGAAGGGGGAGGTGGGCTGGGGAGCTGGGCTAGGCTGGGGGTGTCGCTTGGGGGGCGAGGAGTTGTGGAGGCAGATCAGAGATGAAAGTGACAGAGCCAGCGTGTGGGCAGGAGTTGACATCTTGGGTTTGGTGGCGACCTGATTTGCCAAGATCTTGGAGTGAGTCCAGAGTGGCCTGACCGCAGTGGCCAGCTCAAGGGATCTGGGGCTCCCTCTGAGTTAGCCGTGCTGAATCACGGCCCCAGATCAGGGCCAGCTGGGGAGGGATGACGAGGATTGGTATTCAAGGTGAAATTCCTTTGTTTCTTACAGTTCTTCCAAGGCCTGGAGGAGGAAGCCTTCTCATCTCCTCCTCCTCTTGTTCTAGCCTTCCGCCAGGCACCTACTCTGGGAAAAGCTGCAATGATGGCCCAGCTGGCCCAGCATGGGGCAGGTGTCGGGAGGAGCCAGTCGTGCCTCTTCAAATGCCACTCTTGACTTGGATCCCTGTGGCTCGTTGGGGGCTTGAGGCCTGGCTTGAGACCTGCCTCTGCTCTGCTTTGCTCTAGTGACCCAGGGCAGGTCTCCACCTCTCTTTGGACCTCAGGCTTCCCGTCTGCACGATGGGAGCCCAGAGAACTGACGCCCAAGGGCCTCTCTAGGTCTCTCAGCCTTGAGACCTAGTTCAGTTAGGGTAACGTGGTCATCGCCCTACGGTTTGCAGAGTCCCATCACATTGTTACCGCCCTCATTGGTGTCCCCAGGCCAGCTTCTCAACAACGTGTGACAGGGCTGAGAGAGGGACAACCTGTCTTTGAATCCTGGCTCTGTTTCTGGTAGTGCTGTGTGACTGGGCAAATGCCCCTTTTGTCTACACCTCAGTTTCCTCATCTGCAAAACAGGAACAGTACTAGAAACTACCTCATAAGAGAGGTGTGATGATTAAGTGGAATAATGTATGTAACACGCTCTGCATGTAGTAAACATTCACTATATTCTCTCAGTACCGTCAGGGCTAGTTATGGGGCGTGCCCAGGTTCAGTCAAGGCAGGGCTCCTAAGGAATTGTCAAAAATCAGTAGACATTTGAGGAAGCTTCTAACATGAAAGGTTAGGACCAAATCAAATAGAAAAAGGAACCCAGAGGAAACAGAGATCACACAGAGAACAAAAGAAAACTGCAAACTAAACAAAGAAACTTTAAAAACCAACTGCATGATTAATCCCTTCAGAAGTCTGAGAAGCTGTTGTGTCCATATTGTGTCCACATCCAGATATAGGAAAGAACCCTAGTAAACTAAAACATGGGTAATGGAAATGAAGACTGCAACAGAGAGGCTGGAAGCTGAAGTAGGGACCCTCTTATTAGGTAGAAAGAAAAGACAAAAAAAATGTAATATGAGAGAGAAAATGAAAAAAGAGGTAAATCCAGGAAGTTCATGTATAACTACTAGGAGTTCTAGAAATAGAGAAATGAGAAAACAAAAGGGAGAAATTATGAAATAAATTACCCAAGAAAATGCCCAGGAATTTGACGACATGAGTTTCCAGATTAAAGGGGCTTACCAAGTATCTAGACAAGAACTAACGTGATAAGACACATTGTGAAATTCGAAGCAGCCAAAATAAAGAGAAGGTTCTATGAGTGACTGCAGGGGGGAAAAGAAAGAACAAATGTAAGGGTTCAGGAATCAGAATGGTTTTGGACTTCTCAACAGCAGTTCCAGAATTCTATATCCAGCTAAACTCTCAATCAAGGTGAGGAGAGAATAAACACATTGTCAGATAAGCAGGATCTCAACATTTCACCTTTTGGGCACTCTTTCTACGAAAGGTACTGTAAACAGGAGACGTGGGATCTAGGAAACAAGGACTAGAAGGAAATACATCAAAATGTTTTCAACAGGCATAAAATAAAGAACCTTGCCCACCATCCAGTTCTACGCACAGTATGCTCTGGAAGGAATTCAGGGCAAAGATCAGGAATGAAGCCCTCTGTGCTCTGGGAAAACAGGTAGAACAGGCCCTCAGAAGTTAGATATTTTCATGAGAAAATTATATGAAACCAGATTCTTGCATCTTCTATACTTAGAAAAGCACTAAAATCATTTACTGAGCTATCTGTTCCTCGTGACCAGCAGTAACTTTCTACCGAGATATGTGCTTGATTGCACATACCTCTTCTCCAAAATCACGTATAAACTATAAACTGACCTCTCCTTTTATCTCTTCAGAGCTGTTCTTGGAGCTCTCTGAGAGCTGTTTCCTAGGCCACAGTCCTCAGTACCCAAACAAAATTGAAATTCATCGCTCTCACACTGTGTTGGTGTAGGCTTTATGTTTACTTCAGGGTGATGGAATGACAGGTATCACAGTGGCAGTCCCCACAAACCTAAGGTCCCCTGTTCCCATCAAAAAACTCTTTGTTATGAAACTCTCTTTGGTCCCCAGAATGCCCCCGGAATGAGTCTTTAGGGCATAAATTAAAACTAGGATGGTACACGAGTTTCTGCTGTGGCTCACAGTGTATCCATGAGGATGAAGGTTCATTTCCTGACCTTGCTCAGTGGGCTAAGGATCCGGTGTTGCCACAAGATGTGGTGTAGGTTGCAGATGCAGCTAGGATCCTGCATTGCTGTGGCTGTGGTGTAGGCCGCCCCCCCCCCCAGCATTCCCATACCATTTCAAACGAGGACAGAGACAGAAGGGTTTCCCTGTGCTTTAGGGAGCCTCTCTGACTGTAGGAATTCTAGACCAAGCCTTGGTACTATCAACTGAAAAAAAAAAAAAGTACAACATGAGAACAGTGGGTTTCAGTTTTATTTGAAGACTTACTGAGGACTGTTGGGAGGAAGAAATTTTCCTCTACCCTTCTAGGTTCTTCCGGCTGGACTAAGAATGAAATTGACATGAGACAGATTGACGGGAGAAAATAAAACATAGTTTAAAAACATGAATACATGGGAAAGAACCAGAAAAATCGAGGAAGTCACCAAAATGGCTGAAACCTTCACCTTAAATACCATCTTCAGCTGAAGACAAAGGAAGATGTTGGAGGTAAGGGCTGAGGAATTTGAAGGGGCACGGAGATGGAAAAGCCAATGTTTAGTAAAGAAATGCTTGCTGGACCATGCAGAGACCGTGGGATACAGGTGGTCTCTGATCTCTAGGGATTTCCCCCACCACACTCAGCCCCTATTCTTTGCAGACATTTCTGGTGATTGCTGAAACAAGCCCTCTATCTATCTAACCTCTTCAGGCAGCTAGGGAGAAGGTCAAAAGTTTCCTCCTGTGTCCTTTTGACTGTTTTCATCTTGAAATAATCTGCATTCCAAGGAGACATTTTGAGATGGCAAGTTTTGTTTCCCTAAAGTCCTGCTTTGGAAACTTTTAAAGAAGTTTCACCTTATAGAAGCTGAGTTGGTAGATTATTTAATCTCATTAAACTACTACCTTAGTCCTGACAACAGGTCAGTCCAGTTAAATTCATTTTAGGAGATGGTGACACAGAGGGGTTCTCAAAGTTAGGCCTATAAGGTGCAAGCAATTGGGTATTTAATAAGAGGCATTTCTAAAGAGACAAAGGAAAACGTAGGTTAATGAATAGAGCAAATTATAAACCCAGTGTCTGAGACCTGAGAGCTGCCAGTCAAGATTTCAAGATGTTAGGGTCAAAGCACCTTTGGAAGTTTGAGATGTCTTTGATGATGCTGTCAGGTATTTAGGTAAACTTTCTGAGTGGCCCAAACAAAAGCAGAAATGAAAACGGTTTAAACATGAGCTGTTGTGGTGATTTCTCAGAAGTTTTTTCATGTCATCTAGCTTCAGTGTGCAGGGCTTCGGGAAAAAGTGTCATTTTAGTTCTCAATGATTCCAAGCCACAGTAGGAGAAAAATTGGAACATTTTGAAGAGTTATAGTCAAATATTTGAGGAAACTCTAAGAATTCAGGATCCAGTCCAGTTAAGAGGCGGAAAAACAAGACCTCAAAGATGATTAACAAAATTAGAATCTAATATCCACAACCACTGTGTTATAGTTTCTACTGAAACTCTAATTTTTTTTCTTTCTAGAAGTCACCCATCGTCATCCCAAGCTCTTTTTCTTGCTGACAAATTTAGTAACAGAAATAACATAAACTTATTTGACCTTTGGTAAACCTGGGTAGAATAAGAGTTCTACGTTTAATGCAGATAACACTAAAGACATACCTATTTTAATTAAACCAATAATTTAAAATTTGCTTTTATTTACTAAAGATTAGTCCTAGATCACATGAACTTGATAAACATTTGGGTTAGTTTCTATTACACTTTTGAGATTTAGAAATATTTAATTTATAAGCACTTTTAAGCCAATTAAATAGAGCCCTTCGCCAAATTAATTTTGGCAATACTGTGCAGAGGTAGGAAAAAAATACTATATCTATAACATACGCATTAAGACCTATTGACAGACATATCCAGAGACCTCATAGCTTTCGTTTAAAAATTTTATCATGAAGTGCTGTAAAATTGGGTTGTGATGATCGTTGTACAACTATAAATGTCACAAAATACATTAAGTAAAAAAAAATTTAAGTCATAAATCAGGTAGAACAATGCAAAACTCAGTAATAGCAGTTGGAATAAGTTAAATTTATTTGCTCAGATGGGTAAGGCTTTTTTTTTTTTTTTTTTTTTGTCTTTTTAGGGCCACACCAGCAGCATATGGAAGTTCCCAGGCTAGGGGGCTAATCAGAGCTACAGCTGCCAGGCTACACCACAGCTACAGCAACACGGGATCCTTAACCTAATGAGCAAGGCCAGGGATTGAACCTGTGTCCTCATGGAGACTAGTCGAGTTCATTTCCACTGAGCCACGATGGGAACTCCCAGATGGCTAAGGCTTTTTGTTATTCGTGGAAAAGACTTAATATTTGTATTTGTTCGTGATAAATCCTTAGGCAGGCTGTGAATTAGATTTTGAGTAAGAGAAAATTTCCAGCAGTTTATACTTTTAAAAAGGTCACTTTTCCTCTTTTTTTTCTTTGGTTTCAGGTTTTACCTGATCAAGTTAACTAGGCTAAGTCTCAGCCTATAGTGTGTGATATTTATATTTCTAAATTTGAAGAGATTTGAAAGACAAAGACAGTTTTTTTTTTCAATTCCCCAAAGCAATGGGCTGCTGCCTAAAGGATACCAAAAGATCGATTTGCCCAACTGTATTTTCTTTAATTTGATTTTTTAACATCAGCTGGAAATCAAACCATTTTTCTCTTCTAGAACGTCAGTGCCTTCACTTCACTATCATGCCTTCCAAAGTTTGCACAAGGTGTTCAGCAAAGACCTTCTTTCCAAGTGCACAAGTCAACACCTGACCAATTCACCCTAGGGGCAAAAAGCTTCCACTATTGCTCATATTAGTCCCCAGTTTTTACTTACCGTTGTGTGGGCTTGGGCAACCTTATTGATTTCCCTTATTTTTATTTGTTTATTTTTGTGGCTGCATCTGAGGCATATGGATGTTCCTGGGCCAGGGATTGAATCTGAGCCACAGCTGCAAACTATACTGAAGCTGCGTCAACACTGGATCCTTAACCCACTGTGCCGGATTGGGGATCCAACCCACGCTCCTGAAGGAACCCAAGCCACTGTCGTCAGATTCTTAACTCGCTGCACCACAGCTGGAACTCCACTACTGGTTTCCTTTGGCATATTCAAAGTTGACATTGTCTGGAGGTTGGATTCTATGCCCTGTTTCACCATGTGAGGGGAGGCGCTCCCGGTGAGACACAATGTCTATCCCCACAATATAATCAGGTGAAAGAGATGCAAACATGTTACAAAAAGCCCATTGAATTACACCAATTTTTTTTGTTTTGCTTTTCAGGGCCGCACCCCTGGCCTATGGAAGTTCCCAGACTAGGGGTTGAATAGGAGGTATAGCTGCTGGCCTATACCATAGCCACAGCATGTGTGATCCAAGCCTCCTCTGCTACCTATACCACAGTTCACCACAACGCTGGATCCTTAACCCACAGAGCGAGGCCAGGGATCAAACCCGCATCCTCATGGATCCTAGTTGGATTCGTTAACTGCTGAGCCATGAAGGGAACTCCACACCAGTTTTTAAATAAACTTTCACTTCAATTCTGCCAACTCTTATACCTTCAACCACAGGCTCCACTAAGACCCTATCAGCAAGTCTTGGTCTTACAAGTGTTACCAAACCGAATTTGGGTCCACTTGCCAGACTCAGAGCAAAGCCAATCTACTGACACTGGGTTGTGGTGAAGGCAAGTACAGTGTTTACTGCACGGCACCAAGCAAGGATAATGGGCAGCTCGTGCTCAAAAGGCCTCAACTCCTCAGTGGCTTTCAGGGAAGAGTTTTTAAAGGCAACGTTAGGAGTGAAGGTTGCAGTTCATGGACTTTCTTCTGATTGGTCGGTGGTAAGGTAACAGGATATTTCAGGAATCTTTATCAACAACCTCTGGCTCCAGCCAGTCTGGGGTCTGCATGCTTGTGGTCAGCATGTAATCACCATTCTTCATTAATTGGGGGTCCTAGTTTCTGCAGAACAACACAAAGATATGTATCAGATCGTCCTGGATATCCCTTGAGGAGGAACTCTGTTTTATTGCTGAAAGATTGCTTAGGCTCTCATTACTCTCTTGCTTGACTACTTTTCCTTTGTTTCTGCATTCCCTCGCTTCTCTAGTTGTAAACTTCTTGTGCCTGCTCTTTGGAACTTGGCGAAGGTCTAGGAGACTGAAGTTTATTTATACAAACAAGAAGTGGGGGACACAGAGGGGTCTTGTCACTGGGAAGGCCCAACAGGGTCCTGCTCAGTTTCATCTCTCCCTTTTCTTTGATACTCCTCAATCCTGAGGGGAACAGGAATGGGACAAGAAAGGGAATAAAGTTTTGGATAGAGAGGTTAATCACAACTTGGCAGGGGAACTTGGTTTTGGGGGGACTCAGTCTCACAAACTGTCCCAAAAACTTTTCTTTTTATCCCCTGCCTATTGTATCCATTGCTGTACAAAAGTGAAATCACACACCTCAGATAAGGCTCGAACCCACAATCTTCTAACTGAAACAAAACAACTCATCTCAGGACCTAAGGAAGCTCCAGTTCTTTATGTCTCAGCACAGAAGGAGTTCAGCGAGAGGCAAAGTGAGAGGCAAGGAGTAGATTTATTAATGTAGAGTGCTTGTGAAGAATACACGCAGGCAGGCAAAAGGGAGCTTTTAAAATGTAAGCAATAACAAGAACTAAGAACTAAGAGGGCTACATTTTTATAATCAGAGGAAACATGGCGAGGGAGAGAAGACCACTTTCTTCCTCTTCCTTTGTAAAGATGTTGCAGGAAAATGGGGCGTAACAGGATGGTCACGTCCCAGGTCTTGGGGGAATTCCTGGGACAGGCCGCCAAATGAGGGTCCTCGGCTTTGTGCAGGAGAGAATTCAAGAGCGAGTTGTAGTACAGCGAAAGCAGAGATACGCATTCCATAGGCAGAGTGCGGTTGGTCTCAGAAGGTGAGAGAGGCCCTAGGAGATACACACTCCATAGACAGAGTGTGGGCCATCTCGGAAAGGGAGAGGCCCCCAAATACGGTGTGGAGTTAGTTTTTATGAGCTGGGTTATTTCATAGGCTAATGAGTAGGAGGATTATTTCAACTATTTTGGGGAAGGGGCAGGGATTTCCAGGACTTGAGCCCACTTTTTGGCCTTTGATGATCAGCCTTAGAACTGTCATGGCATGTCTTGGCATATGCTTATATAATACAATGAGCGTATAATGAGGCTCAATGTCCACTGGAAGTCAAATCTTCCACCATCTTGGACCTAGTTCTAACAAGTGTATGTCATATCTTCAATGGCTATGTCATTCTTTAAAGCTTGTGCCCTGCCCCCTTCCCTCCTGCCTCAAATGGTTTTGAGTCCCCATTGAGGGGTCGAGCCAAGGGACCCAGGCTCTTTTGTTGATGTTCAACTTTAAAAAAGTTTTTTTGTCTTTCCCTTTTTAGGGCCACATCTGCAGCATATGGACGTTCCCAGGCCAGGGAGTAGATCAGAGCTGCCATTGCTGGCCTACACTGTAGCTTGCAGCACACCAAATCCTTAATGCACTGAGCGGAGCCAGCTATCAAGCCCACATTCTCATAGGTCCTTAACTTCCTGAGCCTCAACAGGAACTGCTGATATTTAACTTGATTAATTGGCCTATCTGTTGCCGATTAATTGCCTAAGCAGTTGCTGGTCAGGTTTTTCAATGTACTTTTTTTCTTCCATCCTTTAAAGATTTTCTAAAGTAGGGGTAAATAGAGTGGATTTGTTTGAGGCCCTTTAATGTTTAGGGGAGCACTAACTGGTTCCTTTGGCCCCTCCAACCTTAGGTAATGTTGTATTAAAACCTTTGTTTTATTTATTTGTTTTGGCCATCCCTGTGGCCAGAAATTCATGGGCCAGGGATTGAACCTGCATCACAGCAGTGACAATGTTGGAACCTTAACCTGCTGAGCCATTGGGCAAGTCCAAAATTTTTGTTTCAAACCCATCAATGTCTATTTTATTTACCCCATTTCTTAATAACCATCTAAAGATTTGCATTTCCTTCTCTGATTTCTCTTTATTCTACCACTTTTGATGTCCGTTTTATTTACCTTATTTTTAAATAACCCTTTAAAAATTTCCACCTTGTTCCCAGAGAGGGGAAGCTACTACACTAAACTCCATTAGGCTTCTCAAACTGTTTTTTTTTTTTTCTCTCAGTAGGGAGTTCTTAAGGTTAACTGTTACATTTCTTTGTATCCACCCTTTAATTTGTCCTTTTCATAGGTTCCAATAAAACAACCTCCTTCTAATGACAGCTCTCTAAAATACTTTATCAATTTAGAGGTTTTTCCAGCTTAAAAGAATCCATCATCCAGCCCTTGACAAATAGGATCTTAAGAGCAACTCACATGAATAAGATGCAAGAGGCGTCCCTACAAGAGAGTGCAAAGGATGCAGTCCTTTCAGATCCAGAAAGTTTACTCTCAAAAACAGTCTCAGAAAGTAAAGACCTTTGTTGTATCACTAATAAAGCAATGAGGGTTGAGATGACAAAGGCTCCCTATGGACTAGGACCCCTTAAGACAAACTCTGGAGAGCTGGCATGGCTGGACAAAGAGATTGTTTGGAATCCCAGTCAATTCAGCTGGCTGCCAAGTGCCCACTGGTATGTGCATCTTCCAGATGGCAGAGACCAGACAGAATATTCCCACTGGTTTACAAGCCAAGCTCTCAACACAGAGAACACAATGAAAGGAAAACTTGATCAGGCAAATGGTTTCTTTCTTATGACAAAGGACACAAAAAAGAGAGACAAAGGAAAAAAGTGACCATCCCTGGGAGGAAAAGGGTCAACAAACCAAAAGTACTTTGCCAAGTTTCAACCAAGAGTCACCAGGTTCAAGGAGATAACATGTTCTCCAGCTAATCTAATTTTAGGAAAGAGAAAAATGTACCGCTCTTGTTTCTAACAGACCCGACAGGCAGAAGGTCCAGGAGACTGACAGAGTAAGAATTCTTACATGCTGGGGTCTATTGTCAGTTATCCCAGGATCTCTTAACTATAGCAGCTTTGGAGCGAGTAATGTCCAGCCGATAAATCTGCATCCCACCCTCGTTGCCAGCTGTTGGGGAAGACATTTTCCTCTACCTTTCTAGGTTTTTCTGGCTGGACTAAGAATGAAATTTGATACGAGACAGATTGACAGGAGAAAATAAAATACAGTTTTAAAAAACATGAATGCATGGGAAGGAACCAGAAAAATTGAGAAACTCCTCAAAATGGTTGAAACCTTCACTTTTAATATCATCTTCAGCTGAAGACAAAGGAAGATGTTGGAGGTAAGGGTTGAGGACTTTGAAGGGGCATGGAGATGGAAAAGCAAATGTTTAGTAAAGAAATGCTTGCTGGGCCATGCAGAGACTCTGATCTCCAGGGATTTCCCCCACCACACTCAGCCCCTATTCTTTGCAGACATTTCTGGTGATTGCTGAAACAAGCCCTCTATCTATCTAGCCTCTTCAGGCAGCTGGGGAGAAGGTCAAAAGTTTCCTCCTGAGTCTTTTGTCTGTGTTGATCTTAAAGTAATCGGTATTCCAAAGAGACATTTTGGGGTGGCAAAATAGTCTACAGGACCGTATGGTCTAGGAGACAACCTCTCAGATAGCTCTGAGGACCTGCTCCAAAGAGGTATGGGAAAAAACAGGATTTATATGAACTTTTTTGTTGGGGAAAAAAATGTAGTTAAACATAAAAGGACAACTGCTAATCATAAACAACAGACATCTCAGGTTAGTGACCTTAGTGCCTTTCTATGTACGGGAAGACGCAAGAATCTGGGGTCATTGAAATTTTTCCTTAGATATGCATCTTAACTATCTTGGAGTCAGTATGATCCAAATGCTTACTGTTTTTCTCCATCCTGAAGTCCCCTCAGGTGGGCAACTGCAAGTGGCAAATGGCTTGATCTCTGTAGAACTGGAATGGTGGGCTACATTCTTTTCTTTACAGTACCCTGAGTCTGGGAGGGGCTGTGTGGGCCAGAGCCTGCAGGAGGAGGAGGGAGTCTGACGGCTTAGTCAGCTTCTCGCTTAACCTTGAGCTGGTGGTTATAAGCTGGGGCCCAGGCGCCCGGGGCCAGACTTACCTCATCAGGCCCTGCTGCGGCGGGAACTGGGAGAGTGGCAGTTGTGGGGGCAGCATGCTGGCCAGGGGACTTCCCCTCCGCTCAGTCCTGGTCAAAGGCTGCCAGCCCTTCCTGAGCACCCCTCGGGAGTGCGCGGGGCCTCCCAGGGTGGGCACTGGCGAGGGGGCGTGCATCTCCACTAAAACCCCTCGTCCCTTCAGTGAGATACCCTCCCCTGGTGACAATGGCTGGATTAACCTGTACCATTTCTTGAAGGAGGGCACACAGAGAGTCCACTTTCACCAAGTCCAGAACTTCCAGAAGTATGGCCCCATTTACAGGTAAGCCCGGCAGAAGGTGGGGGCTGGCGAGCCAGGGCACCGTGCTCTGTTTCTCTTCCCCTCTGTGGTCTGCTCTCCCACCCCAGGCTCTTGCTCACCTCTGACTTTATTTTGTCCTGCTTGGGGGTGGCAGGAGCAGGGATAAGGCTCCCCAGACAGTGGGTTCCATTCTTAGCCCTGAAGCCTCAACACTCCCTGGGCCCTACACCCTTTGAAACTTCAGGGAGGTGGGAACACTACGAGAACAAAGCCCTGACAACTGCCTCCCTACATCCATTATCTGCAGGACGCTTTGCAGGGTAAGTTTATCATCCCAATTATTAGAGGTGAACGAACTTCAGAGAGGTTAGGAGTCTTGACCTCATCACTCAGCTAGATCCCTGTCCTACTGGGGTGCTGGCCTCAACCCTTGGCCCCGTGCAGCTCTGGAGCAGTTGATTTTGTCCCTTCCATTAGGCCTGGCTGGAGCCCCTACTCCCCAGGTATTTGCCTGGCTTCCTGCTAGGAGGAAGGGCCTTTGGTCTTTTGGCCTCTGAGCACCCCACCTTCTTGTCCTGGGATAGGGGTGGGGAGAGGGGACTGCCCTGGTGGGAGGCCTCATTTGTCCCGGTTTAGCAGTTTCTAAGGTGGGTGGGCTTCAAGCTACACCTGGGTTCTTTTCTGAGAGCAGAGGTGAGGGGGATGGGAGGTGGTGAGGGTGGTGGTTGAGGGCAGGGGAGGGACACTGGAAGGATATTTTACGTACATTTTACATTAAGTAAAAGGGTCGAGATGGGGAAAGGGCATCACAGGACATGTTAGCTGGCTAGATGGGTGGGGTGGAGGGGGAGGCCTGTGTGGGTACGGGACCAGCTGCTCACTGGTCAGGGTCACTTCCTCCCTCTCCCACGACCCTTTCTGAAGTCTTAAATGCCTTTTTTTTTTTTAAACCGCTAGTTGGGGGCAGGCAGCACCCCTTCCCCCCAAGTTGGCTCCTGAGTCTCCTTTCCTTGTCTCTCTTTCCATGTCTCTCTCCCTCTGCTAGGCCTGTCCCTGTCACTATCCTCAACCTTACTTCTCTGAGATCTCTCGTTACTCCCTGTTTCCTCCCTTCCTCCGCCGCCCCTACTCCTATCCCTAGCAGGAGCTTCTTATTTTATAAAGCCCCTTTCTGTTTTCTGAGTCACTTTCATCTGAGCCTTGCAAAAGTTGGTGTTATTATCCCAATTTATGGATGGGAAAACTGAGGCTCAGAGAGAAGGGTCTTGCCAAGGTCACATAATTGATCAGGGCAGAGCCAGGTCGGGAACCTTCATTATCTAACTTCCAGTTCAGTGGGTCACTATTTTAACTATAGCCTTGAAATGATAAACTTCTAAATAAATATGAGGAATTTAAAATACAAGTTTAGTGGATTTTCCCCGTAATACAAGGCTATTCCTGTTCTTTACAGAATAATTTAGAAAAATTGAAATCAGATAAAATTTAAGTTTTGATATTTGTGTACCATTCAGAATGTGAATATATTTATATGCTGCTTGTTGCTGTCCTATAGCAATGTATTGAGGACTTTTTTCTCCCTTTAATGTAATTTTATTTTTATTTATTTATTAAAACTTAGGATTTTATTTATTGTTTCTTTGTTTTTCTTTTTGTTTTTGGCTGTGCCCAGAGCACGCCAAATTTCCTGGGCAAGGGATCAAACCCGCTCCATAGCAGTGATCCAAGACACTGCAGTGACAATGTCAGATCCTTAACCTGCTGTGCCACAAAGAAACTCCTCTTTAACGTAATTTTAAAAGGGGGCATACATTGTAAATCACTATACTCTTAAAAAAAAAAGGGGGGCGACATAGTAGCCCATAGTATGGATAATGCATATTTTTAGCTAATTCTTCAGTGGACTATTTAGCCCAATCCAGTATGTTTTGCTTTTTTTGGGGGGGGTTGTTTTGTATTTTGCTATTAAGACATCTTTACCCATTTCTTTTCCGTTTTTTTTTTTTTTTTTTTTTTTTTTTTTTTCCTTTTTTTTTTTTTTTTTTTTTTTTTTTTTTTTTTTTTTGCTATGAACATTCTCATCCATCAGGCATCTTTGTCTAATGTCAGGTCGCTGCCTTGGGCTAGATTCCCAGAGGTGGAATTTATAATAATAGCAGTTCAAGGACTCTGCTTAGTTTTTCTTTCTTTCTTCTTCTTCTTTTTTTTATGGAACCAGTGGTTTAAGGATGTGTGAGAGCTGGAAAAACAGATGGGATTTTCTTGGAGGCTATGGCCAGCCAAGGAAACACAGGGAAGGTAGGCCCAAGCCTTTAAGGGTCAGTGGTTCAAACAGTGCTCTCCCCCTACTCCTTCCTCACCTTCCCTCTTCCCCCTCCCTCTTCTCTCTCTTGGTAGAGGAAGGAAGAGAGGGGAGGGCAGGGAGAGAGAGAGAGAGGAAGACAGAATTTGCTCTGTACTTTCATGTTTTTATGGTATTTTTACCTTAAAGTGTATCTTAAATTAACTTTCTTATGCAAAAGGCAGTTGTAGTTTAACACTATCTGCAAAGTGCTTTATGAGGTATATTTTATACCTGGAACCTGATGTTTTACTGCAGTTTTGAGAGCGACAACGTAATTTGTTGGGCATCAGATTCCTGGAAGCAGGGCAGTCCCTCCCAGAATTTCAATTCCTAGCACCTAGAAGGGATTGACTGGCTTGGTGTATGGCCCGCCCAGCAAGCTACATGGAGTCACTCCAGTACAGGGTCACTCCAAGGTGCCTTGTTTCTGAGCTTTGCATGGGTGAGAGGGTGGAAGGTGCTGAGAATGTAGACATACAGGAAGAATCAGCGTGGAAGACTTGATGGTCCATGGAGGGTGGAGATGGCCTGAGGACATGCTGGGGACATGCTGAGGTAGCAGGAGTCACTGTGATGATAAGATGAGCACAAAGCTGTCACTTATAGAATGTCTAACAGGAGTCATGCCCACAGATTTCATATCAACTTATCCTTCAGCAATCCTGTGAGACAGGCACTGTATTTATCTTCATTTTATAAGAGGAAACTGAGACTCAGAGAGAGTAGGAGATCCAGGTCACGCAGTCAGGAGGCTGTGGGACAGGGGCCATTCCTGGGCCTGTCTGTTCTGTGCTGTCAGTCACAGGTGGTTACAGACAAGCAGAGTCCTGTGTCCTGATGGCCCATGGTCTGCTTGGCTCTCCTCAAATCCTTACAGTACAGTATTCCTTCTCTGCCCCCGCAGGGAGAAGCTCGGCAACTTTGAGTCTGTTTATATCATCGACCCCGAAGACGTGGCCCTCCTCTTTAAGTCTGAGGGACCCAACCCAGAACGATACAACATCCCGCCCTGGGTTGCCTATCACCAGCATTACCAGAAACCTGTCGGGGTCCTGCTGAAGTGAGTCCTGGGCCACCTCGCAGGGGCTGGAGGGAGATGAGGGGCAGCTGCAGTGAGGGCACAGGCTGGGGTGCGGGGCTGCGGCCTCTAGACAAATCCCTGTCATCTTCCTGCCTCCCTAAAACAAATGATGGGCATGGTGAAATGCCCTGCCAACCTTCGGGGACATGGTCAGGCAGAAGATCTTAACTAGAAATTAACCTTGAAAAGGTTCACCAAGTCCCATTTTATCAAGTGCCTACAATGCGCCAGTCCTTGTGCTGGCTCTGGGTGATAAGCAGGTCAAGGCCCTGTCACTGGGAGTCCCTTATCGTCTAAAGGAGCAGTGAGAAACACAAACAAATCAGTGTATTTAAATGTAACAGATGGCATTTCCCACCAAATTGCTCATTAAAAATTTAAAATGTGACCATAGCAGGTGTTGGTGAGAATATGGAAAAACTAGAACGCTCATAGCCCCAGCAAGGCTGAAAACTGAGGCATCACTTTAAAAAATGGTTAGACATTACTTCCAGCAGTTGAATATTCTCATACTTATAATGCAGCCGTTCTGCTCTCAGGGATATACTCTAAAGAGTATCCCTGGCCCCCGAGGGGAACGTGTACTAGAATGTTTGCAACCCTGTTGCTCACAATAGCAAAAACCAGGAAACCACCCAATGCCAACAGGAGTGTGAATGAGTGAACAGCGGCATACTCCAGTCAAAAAGAACAGACTTAGTGACTCACAACAATACAGACGATACTTGGAAATATAAAGTCGAGGGGGGAAAAAGCAAATCATGATGGCTTTTGTAAGAAGTTGAAAACTATACTTTTTTAAAAGTATGTTTTAGAAATATATGCCGATCAGATAAAACTATATACAGAAACAAACAAGGGAGACAGGTTGGTAGCTCCCTTAGCTGGGGATGCAGGACGAGGGAGGACCAGGTAGGCACATGTGACTCACCATCAAATTCCTAGTTTTCATAGGGTGGTGAGTTTATAATAACATCCTTGAAAATAAAGAAAGCCCCAAAATGGCAAAGAGGGCTTTGCACAGATCTATTTTCAAGAATGGGCCATAAGCTGAGAATAAGAATGGGCATTAACCCAACTCTGAGCACCTGAGATTCCTCACTAACATAATGGGGCTTGCTGGGGGTGCAGAGGAGGAGCAGTTGGTCAACTGCATTTGTGCAGGGGTTAGAAAAGGTGATGTGAAGGGGCCCTTAAACGGCAGGAGGTAAGACTGGCCAGGAGGAAAGGGCAGTGTTGGGAGGAAAGGCCTAATAGCAGAGGTAAAGACTAGAGGGCTTGAAAATTACTTAAAGGCTCTAGAAATAAGAGTTCCTGGCTTGAAGCAGCAGTAGCAGAGGGAGTGGAGGGGGTCGGGTTTTGTTCTCCTTCAACATTTTTTTCCTGTCACCCGCACCAGCCCCCACCCCCTACCCCCGCACCCCAGCCCCAGCCCAGGCCAGGCAGAAGCTGGGAGGAGGTGAAGGCAAGGGACGTGGATGTGAGTGCTGGACTTTGAGCTGTGGCTCAGCCTCCTGGAAGAGCCAAGTCAGCACCCTCTGTGTTTGCCAGGCCTGGGGGTTGTGACCATGAGGGCCTGAGGGCCCATGTTTTCTTAGGAAATCAGGAGCCTGGAAGAAAGACCGGTTGGTCCTGAACACGGAGGTAATGGCTCCAGAGGCCATAAAGAACTTCATCCCCCTACTGGAAACAGTGTCTCAGGACTTCGTCGGCGTCCTGCACAGGCGCATCAAGCAGCAGGGTTCTGGAAAGTTCTCAGGGGACATCAGGGAAGACCTGTTTCGCTTCGCCTTTGAGTGTAAGGGGCTTCATCTACCTGGTTACTGTCCTGGGGGTGGGAGAACCCAGCATCCCACCTCAAGACCCAGCACATGTGTTGGCATTGGCTTCTGGGATGAGCTGCTCAACACATTCTCTGCCATCAGCTATCAGGGGGAGCTGAATGCTCTCATCTGATTCATGCTAAGGGGGCAAGGGTCTCCAAAATGTTAAGTCCCTATTGCCACTTTCCTCCAAAAGCCAGGGCTTGTCTCGGCCCTTCATTCTGCAAATCTCTCTCTCCTGGGTCAGAGACCCTTTAGGTCTGGAAAGGGAGAGGAAGGTTGGGTAGTTAATCTAAACTGGGTATTGGAGGATGTGTAGGAGTTATCCAGATGAAATAAGGAGGACAGACAGTATTGGCAGAGAGAATCGTACAAGCAAAGGCCCTGTGGCTTGATGGGGGATCATGTGGTCACTGCAGATTTGGGTACCCAGAGTTTGGCATGAAGTCAGCATCCAAATTCTGGACCCAAGAGGTAGGAAAACCTTGGGACTATTGTGACTTATGTCCAGCCAGAGTGGATCCTGTATGGCCAATTACCAGGGATTGGCATCTCTGAGGCACCCATCTGGCCTATTTCAGAGGACCTATTTGCTCAGTTATAGATGAGAAATCTCTTTTCCTAAGAGGAAAGCTGAGAGGCTGCTGGAGGTGCTGGTGGAGGGGGATAGAAGAATTTCATCCCAGCCTAAGCCCTTCCCCAGCTTTGCTTCCTAGTCAAGTGAACCGTTTTTAGGATCTGCCATGTGACCTTCTGAAGGACCTAATTGGCCGGCCAGAAAGGGAGTTTTCCTTAGCCCTGCATTTTCAGCCCTTTGGCTGAAATTGTTACTTTACTGAAGGAGGCTAAGGTTGGGTGCTGGGGTTTCTATGGGCTGAGGAGGATGGTTTCCTGGGAGCTAAGGCTCTCAGATGGTCAGGTTGGAAGAAGTTCCTCAACCCTGCCTCCCCTGCAGCCATCACCAATGTCATATTTGGAGAACGTCTGGGGATGCTGGAGGAGACAGTGGACCCTGAGGCCCAGAAGTTCATTGATGCTGTCTACCAGATGTTCCACACCAGTGTTCCCATGCTCAATCTCCCCCCTGACCTGTTCCGTATGTTCAAAACCAAGACCTGGAGGGACCATGTAGCTGCATGGGACATAATCTTCAATCAAGGTAAGGGCCGTACCCTGGCAGCCAAGCGTGGGGGCCAGGAGAGCCTTGTCTACCTCAGGAGATGGGAAGACCAGGAAGGCTTGGGTTGGTAGGGATGAGGGGGACTGGGGGGAGGGGGAGACAGAGACAGAGACACAAAGCCAGCTGGAAGCCCCAGTCCTCAGCCTGCCTCTTGGTCCCAAGTTATATCAATGAGCACTGACTTGCCATGTAGAAAACCCAACCTCTGGTGGGAAGGGATGGGCACCAGGAAGGCCCTGGAACCCCTGAAAACGGTGGGCTGAATGCTGGCTATTGGGGATGATTAGATTTTTCTGGAGAAAAATATTCTTCCAAGGAGCCCATGATCCCCACTGGTCAAGGACCAGTGTTTCTGTGCTTTGTGACAGAGCAGGACTTGCGTGAAAGAGATTGGTAAAGTAGGGTGGAGAAGGCTGACTGAGATGTGGTGGTAACACCAGGCCTGGAGTCAAATCCCACCCCTGCTGCCCCCACGCCCCACCTAAGTGACCTTGGTCAAGTCATCACCTTAGATGGGCTTCTGATTCTTTATCCGTAAAATGGGGATGATAGCATTTATCCCAAAGAGCTGTGGTCAATAATGAAACAACAACAACAAAAACCCGGTTACGAAGGACTTAGCAGAGAGTGCTGCTCAGAAAAATGGCAGCCCACAAAGTGCAGGGCTCAGGATCCCCAAGCCCCCTGTACCACCTCTCACCAGTGCGCCTGCCCTCCCCTCTGCAGACGGCCTCACTCTATTTTCTTTCTTCCTGACTCACAGCTGAAAAATACACCCAGAACTTCTACTGGGACCTGAGAAGGAAAAGAGAGTTTAACAACTACCCAGGCATCCTCTACCGCCTCCTGGGAAGTGACAAGCTGCTCTCAGAGGATGTTAAGGCCAATGTTACCGAGATGCTGGCAGGGGGCGTAGACACGGTAAGGACACAGTGCAGTGGCCGTAGGGGCACACCCTGTCCCTTCTTGTGCCCTTTCCCACCAGCCTGCCTCTTTGTCTGAAACTCTGCCCTTGTGGGGGTCAATCTCCCTCTCCTGACTCCATTTTCTAGATGCTAATCTCCTAGGAGGGTGAGGCCAAGTCAGCCATCCATATGGAGCTTGCCTTGAGGCTGACCCATTATTTTTCCTTTGCCTGTGAGAAGGGAGTGACTAGGCACAGGTAGGTGACACAGCTCCCTTATAGTCAGGAAGGAAGGCGGATCCTCAGAAAAACGGGGAGCCAGTAGAATTTGCCCTGGGCTCTGCTCTCCAAGTTTCTCTCTCCCCCTTTTACTTTTTAGGGCTGCACCTGGGGCACATGGAAGTTCCCAGGCTAGGGGTCGAATCGGAACTGCAGCTTCTAGTCTACACCACAGCCATAGCAATGCAGGATCTAAGCCACATCTAGCAGGAACACACCTCCAAGTCTTTTTTGTTGCTTTCTATCCTCTGCTTCCAGACCTCAGTGCCTCCCCACCATGCCCCTGATGCCTGAAGGCAGCATCTTTAGTGTCTCTGAAACCCTTTCCACACACAGAACAATACCCCAGAAACTTCTGTTCTTGAATGTTAAAACTTCTCTGTCCGGTGTGCCACATTTTTTTCTAATACCTTAAACTTTCTCATGCTAATGTGATGGTGAGAGTTAATAATTCTTTAGTGTTTCTTGATTATTAGTTATGATTCAGGCACTGAGACTATAAAGATGGATATAACAGACCTCAAATTTCCCAAAAGGCTCAGAAAGGAAGAGTCTATTAGTTTGCTAGGGCTGCCGTGACAAAGTGCCACAGAGTGGGTGGCTTAAACCACAGATATGTATCATCTCACAGTTCTGGATCAAGGTAACAGGAAGGTTGTTTTCTTTGGAGGCCTCTCTGCTTGGCTTGTTGATGGCCGACTTCTTCCTATGTCTTCATGTGGTCTTCCTCTTCCTTCTCTTCTTATACAGACGCTGGTCCTAGTTGATTAGGGCCCAACCATATGACCTCATTTTACCTTAATTACCTTTTAAAAGGCCCTATCTCCAAATATAGTCACATTGTGAGGTACTGGGGGTTAGGACTTCGACCTAAGAATTTGGTGGGGGTAGGGGGAGGAAGACACATTTCAGCGCATGCCAAGGAGGCAGCATGGCCACAGATGACTATTACACTATGTTATAGGACAGGGTGACTAGGCATGTACCAGGTACTGAGAATGCTGAGAAGAGTACAGAGACTAACGTGGCCTTGCAGCACAGGAAGAGCACTCCACAGAGTTAAAATCAACTTGACTTTCCTCTTGCTGCTAGGAGGAGAGAGGACTAGCACTTTAGGAATGGGGAGAAGCACGTGTCAAAGCCCCTGGGTGAATAACTTGATTTCCTAGATATCATATTTACACTGTGCCCTGATGGAGGAGTTTCTGTCCCTGGGCTGCAGGTGGAGTCTTTGGACATGTTCTGAACAAACTTCATTGTCAGTGCTGTAGGACAGATCTCCAAAAAACACTCACCTACACCAAGCAGCTATTACTCTTAGATAACATTTATTAATCATGTACTATACGGCAGGCAGGGTCCTAAGCTTTCCACGTGTGTTAACTCATTTAGTACGCACAAACAACACTATGAGGTATGCTATTGTTAGCTCCCTTTTTCAGATGAGGACTCTGGGGCACAGAGAGGTTAAGGAACTTAGTCAAGGTCACCCAGCTAGTAGCTTAGTTGACTACTGTAATAAATAAGTATCTCCTGAGTACCCACTCTTTGTCAGGACTTGGAGGTAGTGAGACAAATACATGCATTTGATCTGAGCCTTGAGGAAGGAGTACACACTTGCTTCCTAGGTCGCAGAAGGGAAATGAAAGAAAAGGGAACAGCATGAGGAAGATTTCTGCCTTCAGGAGCTGTGTGTAGCTCAGTGTGGCTACAGCACGAGGAGCATGTTGAAGAGAGTTGGCAGTGGGCTGGGAGCAACCGGCTGGAATTGAGGGGGCCCATGGGACCGGCCAGAACCTCTGAACTTGATCTGGGAACTCCAGGGAGCCAGGCAAGGATTTCAAGCTGGGAAGTGACTGGATAGCATTTTTTCACAATTGCTTCTGCTGGGAAGAAGAAGGAGCATGCCTAAATCTCTTGGATCAAAATATGACCCTTGATAAGATAATGTGAAAACAACTTGTGTCCTTGCCCTAGGAGGGAGGGCTGCTCCAGCCTGGGGTCCCACCACTGAGGAATCTGGACTGTGAGGCTTGATAAGGGTCCCTCTTGCTTTCAGTGCAAGCTAACAGCCACTACCTTAGGCTAATACTGAGATTACCTGGCTAATCTCAGTAAATACCATTTGCTAATTACAACGCTGATAGAAAACAGATCTGGTTGTTCTAATTTCAGCATTTTTGAACTTCACTTTATGCTCTGCTGCTACAGGCAAATGCTAAGGGGGGAGTTCTACTGGGGAGAAGAGGGCTGGTCATTTAACAGGTATTTCAAGAAGAACGGCAGTCATTCAGGAGTACAATCACTACACAAGTAGGATTTGGCCTCATAGGGCCTCTGGAAGAAGGCATTAGCTGTGTGGATGACCCTCTACTGGCTAGGGAGATGGGTGGGTTATGGTGACATGAGGGAGGAGGGCAGGGACAAGTGCTGCCTCGAACATTCCTGCCTGGGCTGTAAGAAAGGCTTCTTGGACATTTGCTTTCTGATTTGTGTTCTGCCTTTTGTGGATGCTGGTTACTGGATACTGGAATGAGGGCGGGAAGAGGTTTTGAGCATGAAAATCTAGCATGGGTCTATGGACCCCGGTGTGACCAGCCCTCTTGGTTTTCTGCATTCACATACTCCTTGCCAGACATCCATGACTCTGCAATGGCACTTGTACGAGATGGCACGTAGCCTGAATGTGCAGGAGATGCTGCGGGAGGAGGTCCTGAATGCCCGGCGCCAGGCCCAAGGAGACACAAACAAGATGTTGCAGTTGGTCCCACTCCTCAAAGCTAGCATCAAGGAGACACTGAGGCAAGCCCACCCCACCCCCTCAAATCCCTGAGAAGGGTCAGGGTGGTGCCCAGGCACAGGGTTACAAGAACGGCCTGGTGGAGGAGACTGGTAGTAGGAAGTGAGAAGTCTGGAGGAGACAACTGCGAATGGGAAGAAGTTTCCTGCCTCCAAATCCCCCTAGTGTGCTATAGCTGGGGCTGAGATCCCATGCTGGGTGTGGGGGTTTTGTTCAGGCCTTGGGTCATCAGCTTCTGAATGCCTTCCACTGACAGACTCCACCCCATCTCCGTGACCCTGCAGAGATATGTCGCAAATGACTTGGTTCTTCGAGATTACATGATTCCTGCCAAGGTAGGTGCAACAGGAGGGCTGCGGGCTCTGTCAGCCAGGCAGAGGAGGCCAGGGGAAGACTGCAGTTATGTATAGATGGTGGTGATGGGCGCTTATGTCCTATCTGTCTTCCTGGAGCTGGCTGGTGGGGCTTTTGGCAGCAGCAGTCCAAGTTTGAATGAAGGGCAGAGGTGGTGGACACAGTGGGCAATGGTCTCTGGAATGCTGCTGAAGCCCAGGATTAGGAACGAGATCTCATGGGCTGCCTGGGTCTCTGGGGGCCCTCTGGGGCTGAGGAAAGGGGCTGGGCAATCCCTTGGGCTGTCTCTGGCTGAGTGTCTTCAGTCATGCCCATATGATGGGTGAGGCTCAGGGAGGTGTGGAGCCTTGTTCAAGATCACACAGTGGGCAGTGTCCTGTGCTGCAAGGCTGGGTAGCCAGGCTGGGGACCGGGGGTGGGGATGCTGGGTAATGCTCTGGGCTGTAAGAGGGTGAGGCCTACTCAGACCTGTGTTCACTCTGTCCGCAGACATTGGTACAAGTGGGCACCTACGCCATGGGCCGAGACCCCGCCTTCTTCTCAAATCCAGGCCAGTTTGACCCAACCAGGTGGCTGGGTAAAGAAAGGGACCTCATCCACTTCCGGAACCTGGGCTTTGGCTGGGGTGTGCGGCAGTGCGTGGGCCGGCGGATCGCTGAGCTTGAGATGACCCTCTTCCTTGTCCATGTGAGTCCGGCCTGGGGACGTCTGTTTCCCATTACTTGGTACCCCTCCCCCAACAATTCCCTGCTGCTTTCTCTTTAGGCACATCCACTAACTGCCCATTGGTGCTCACTGGCCATCTGTCCCCCACAGTGGTGATGGGATAAGGGTGGGGTGGGATAAGGTTTTATAGACACTTAAGTGAAAGTCTGAACCAGGGGCACAAAGCACTAGTGGCATTTTCAGGCTCTGCTCAGTGTTCAATAAGAGCTGTCAGTAGACCCCTCGGAGCATCTCAAATCACATTCAACAGGCACTGCTCCCAGGTGAATGAGCCTGGTCTGCGGGAGATGGGACCTCCCTGCCTCTCCCCTAAGCCCACTACTCATCTTTCTCAGATTCTGGAGAACTTCAAGATTGAAATGCAGCACCTCAGTGATGTGGACACCATATTCAACCTCATCCTAATGCCGGACAAGCCCATCTTCCTTGTTTTCCGGCCCTTCAATCAGAATCCACCCCAGGAGTGATCAGAGAGGATGGGCAACCCCTTTCCTGCCAACCAGGCTAGCAGGGGTGTGGGAGGATGGCCTGACAGGGTGGGGCCCATGGAAGGGTCTGTACCACCAGTGCTCGGTCCCTACCCCTGCTCCTTTCTGGCCAGCTCTGATCAGATAAAGTTGGTGCTCGGTAATAAGCTGCTCCAGTTCAGCTGAGGCACCCCTTCTCTCACCCCACTTATTCTCCCTCTTCACCCACTCCCATGAAGGCAATAAACAGCTGAACTACGTGAAGTGTTTTCATTTCCATCTAACCCTTAAGATATCTATCACTCTTCTGGAGATGCTCCCTGACTTAGGTCAGCAAATAGATCCGGGCATGAATGGGGAAACCGAGGCAGCTGCATTTAAAGCCATTTCTGCTGGGACCCACCCACCTACAGCAGCCCAGGAGCCTGTTGTTGGGGCTGGGGACGAGGCAGAGCGGGTGGAGAGCTATTGGCACTGCACCAGGAGCTACTGAGGTAGCAGGCAGAGGGACAAAGAACTTGGCAGAGTTCTGCTGAGAAAACAGGGCAGCCTGAGAGGTTTGGGCCAATCTTGGCTTCCATGGAAGGACCACCTATCAGGGCTGATGCTTGTGCCAGGTTTTGTTTGGCTGAACCCTTGGGTGGGTATTCCCCATGGGGTCATGAAGACTCCTGCCAAGGTCCAGTCAGAGTCTTGAGCATGTCCAGAGACAATGTAGTGGAGGAGCTGTGGGTGAGGGGCTGGCGTGAGGTGGCTGAGCCTGGGGATGAGAGGCCAGAATGCTTCCTCTACACCACCTGACCCTTCTCTGGGATTCTCCAGGCCTTAACCTCCTATTTTGGTGGGACATGCCCACTTGTCCAAGCTCTGCCTATTAGGCAGGGAGACCAGGGCAGAGTCTTTGGTGCATTATTTGGACTGCCTGACAATGGTCCCAATTCAGTCCCCTTAACTCCCTCTGAGTTCCATGACTCCTGACTAGACCAGGTGCCTGATCCTTCCTGGCCATTGGCTACCCAGGTCTGAGTCCTGCAGGCAGACGGGGGGCTAGTCCTGCTTAAGACAGCAGCCCTGCCAACTTCGCCTCTTCTACCAGGATCTGCAGGTTTTGAATCCACTCTTGGAGCCTTTCTACTTTTCCTCATCACAATCCTCCTTCCTTGTTGTTTTTCTCTCTCCTTCCTACTTCCTTTCCCTTTCCTGGGCCCGAGTCATCTTTGACTCGGAAATGTTAAGAGCTAGAAAGGGCCTTACTGTCAAAGAAGCTAAGATCATTGGGGCTAGATGGGGGGAAATGAAGCCTAAAGAGGTTGCTTGAGTCACCCAAGGTCACAGAGCATGCCTGTAGCTAGAAGCCAGACCTCCTAAATCAGTGAGGGCTCCTTCCTCTGGCCGCATCTGCTTTTCTGTCCCTGGACACATTTGGACATAGCATTGCCAGCTCAGCCTAGCTCTGGTAAAGGGGGTATTCTGTACTAACATATAACTGATTGTCACAGGCAAGCTTCAAGTCTTACCCTTCCCAAGGAACAGGTATACCAAACTTGAAAGGAGGGATTTCACATATGATAGATGTTTAGGGGTCAGTAGACAGTCCCAGCCTCCCTCTTATCTCCTAACACAGCTGGCCTCTGGTGGTCTCAGTTCTCCAGAGGTCTAGATGGGACTTGTCTTCCTGGATCCTGCTTGGAAGGCCTCTATGGCCTTTGGCTCTCCAAAGGTGACAGCTTCTGGGACAGGCAGGAGGCTACAGGACCACAGCAGAAGGCCTAGGTCCAGAGTAGGACCTGGAATGAGGACACTTGGGCCCCTCAGGCTGCCTTGCTCCAGTAAAGAGGTGAATGCTCACTGACCTACAGCATTTAATAAAATCATTTTTAGGGGCAGAGCTGAGGCTCCTCAGCACACAGAGAGAAAGGCCTGCTTCAGGACTCAGGTCTGCCAGTACTCAGTCAGTCTGCTGGGATTTCAAAAGCTTGTTGAGCGGGGCATCAAGGGGTCCAGCTTGGAGGGTCACCTTTAGTCCTTGGGGAGGGCGGAGGGGTTCTGCAGTGGGCAAAGGAAAGTGAAGTGAGTACTTCCAAGGAGGGGTGACCCATTAAAATGTATCTCGCCTGGCAAGCCATATCTCAGAGGATCCAAAGCCCAGTGGGTTGTGACTTCTCAGAGATTTCCAAACCCACTTAACCACAGCAGGTCACAACCCAGAGTCTTCAGGGCTTAGCGGGTGAGTTTGCAGAGGTAGCCCTGTGTTCCCCTCAGTTCTCCCATCCTTTCCAGGCCTTTCCAGGAGCCTGGAAATGAGCAGAGTATTGATGCTTCAAGAGTGGGAGCAATCAGGGGTTTTGCTTTGGGGGACTGGGTGCCCAGGGCTGAGCTTGAGGGGCAGTAGCGAACAAGCCTATTTGTTCTTGGGAAGCCAGCAGTGTTTCTCTCTGACCACACGCTCCCATCCCTGGCAGCACTGTAGTAGCCCCAGAAGGATGTGTTCATGGGAGAATCTTAGGCACGGTGGAGTCGGGTGGGGACCACAGCTACCCTACCCCCGAGCAAATCCTGAAGTACAGCCAGTGTGAGAGCATTCAAGAAATGCCCTTGTGGGCAACCTGTCAACCATGCCATCTCATCTTTGATTCTCATCACCATTCAAAGGGGAGGAGGTGGTCTTGACACCTTGGTTCTCTACTCCTCTTAGACAGATGAAGAATTGAGCTGGGGCAAGGGCTTCAGCTGGTAACCAAGCAGAAGCTGAGGCCAGGTCTTCTGACTACCAGCCAGAGAGCTGAACCCCCTGCAAAGTTTTTCTCAAGGCCCAGTGACTTGGGGGGTGGGGTGGATGCCAGTCCCACCACCTGAACACCAAGGAACTCCTCCAAAGGGATCACTCACAGGTACGTCTGTGATGATGGTGTTGGAAGGGTGCCTCAAGCCATACTTCTGCTCCTGTAGCCGTGTGGCCAAGTCCTGCTTTTCTCGTCCCCAGCGTCGAGCTGAGTCTTCTAACTACAGACCCAAAGAGAGAGAGAGAGAGATCAGGGTTTACAGATAGCCATTGCCTGAGCCTGCTCTGTGAACAAAAGAAAAACTCTGGGCAATGTACGCTTGCTACCTTTCCAAGAGATCTCAAGGGTGACAGGGGTGGGTGGAGAATGACCAAGTGACAGTAAGACTAAGACTGATGGAACATCTCTGAGTCAACTAACATACTGAGACCAATATTAGTCACAATTAGCCCAGAAGACCCTCCTTATACAGGGAGCTCCCATCCTCCTCAGATGCAGACCCCATCTCTCCTCACAAATGAGCCTCGATCCTGATCCTCCTCACACAGGGAACACCACCCAGATCATAAATGCAGCCTGAATCTGATCACATATGGTGCCCTGAACTGCTTTACACAACGAGCCACGACCCTGGTCACACGTAGAGCCCTGATCAAAAAACACACACAGCCTTGATGCTCCTCAAAAGGAAGCCCCAACTCTGGTAACTCATGGAGCTCTGACCTTCTTTACGTAGTGAGCCCTAGAGTCCAGACCTTCATCACAAAGAGAACCCTGACACTCCTCATACCCAAGGACCCAACCCTGTAAAAACAGGCTCAATGCTCCTCACACTTGGAGCCCTGAATAAACTACCACAGAGCCCAGAGCTAGTCACAAAAAGCCCAGAACCTCCTCAGACACAGAACGCCATTCCACCTCACACAGAGAACTCAACCCTCTTTACACACAAATCCCAGACACTGGTCACATATGAAGCCTCCAACATTATCAGAGGGAGACCCTAGGCACTCCTAACACATGGGGCCTAGACACCTCTCATACATGGAACACAACCCTGGTCACACACGGTGCACCGAGCCTCTTCACACACTGAGCACCAACCCTGGTCCTAAAATGGGGCAAAGACACTCATCAATATAGAGCTTGAACCATTGTCATGCCAGGATCTAGATGCTTCTAAAACAGGAAGCCCTGACCCTCCTCACACACTGACCCCCGGTTTCTCTCACAGAGGGAGCCCCAACCCTGTAAAAATGGAGCCTGACCCTCCTCACCCAGGGAGCCTGGACCTTCCTGACACATGAACCACCCCTGGTCACACTGAAGTCTGGACCTTGAACACAAGCTGAACCCCACCCTCCTTATGTAAGGAGCCTCAATCCGCTTCTCAAGGCGGGCCCCGACCCGGGCGCACCCAGAGCCTCAATCCTCCTTACACCTGGAGACCCAACCTGGTAAAAACTGAGCCCCAATGCTCTGCCCCCTTGGAGCCTCGAAATTCCTGATTATAGGAGCCCCAACCCTGGACACAAACAGAACCCCGACCCTGTAAAAATGGAGTTCGGACCTCCCTCAAACACTGAGCCACAGCTTTCCTCACGGAGGGAGCCCCAAACCTCACACTGGGAGCCCCACTCGGTAATACGTGAGCCCCGACTCTCCTCACACACACCCTCCTGACTCGGGGAATCCCCACCGGGGTCCGCACATGGGGCTTCATGCCAGGATCCCAGCGCTCCTCCAGCAGGAAGTCCTGACCCTCCTCTCACACTGAGCCCCGGCTTTCCTCACAGAGGGAGCCCACCCAGCCTCAAACACCACGCCATCACCCTTGCCGCATGTTTTTTCACCCTGAAGAAACGGAGCCTGACCCTCCTCACACAGGGAGCCTGGACCTTCCTGACACACGAACCACACCCCTGGTCACAGTGAAGTCAGGCTCTGAGTATAGACTGAACGCCGCCCTCCTTAAAAAGAGTCTCAAGCCCCCGCACAAGGCGAGTCCCGACCTAATCACATGCAGAGCCCAACCTCTTCACACCTGGAGCCCCGACCGACCAACCCGGTAAAAACCTTTGACTGAACCCCGACGCTCCGCCCCCTTGGAGCCTCCGACTTCCTGACTGCAGGAGCCCCGACCATGGACACCGTCGGAGCCCTGACCCAGTAAAAACGGAGCTCGGAATCGCCTCACACATTGAGCTCCAATACGATTCACAAACCGAGCCTGAATTTTCCTCACACAACGAGACCCCAGACCTCCTCACACGGGGAGCCCCAACGTGGACAGAGACTGAGCCCGAACTCTGCTCCACAAATGAAGCCCTGACCCTCTTTAAAACTGAGCTCAAACCATCCTCAAGCAAGGACTTTGATGCTCCTCAAGCACGAAGCCCTGACCCTCCTCACACTCTGAGCCCCGGCTTTTCTTACAGAGGGAGCCCCAAACCGCTGCAAACTCTGAGCCATGACCCTGGTGACTGGTGGAGCCCAGACCGTGTGAAAATGGAGCCTGACCCTCCTCCCACAGGAAGCCTGGACCTTCCTGATGTATGAGCCACACTCTGGCTACAATGAACTGGACCCTGAGCACAGGCGGAACCCACCTTATTTAAACAAGGAGGCTTGATCCTCCTGATGCATCGAGTACTGACCTGTATCGTCCTCACACCCACAACATCGACCCTATAAAACCCTAGCCCCCATGATGCTCCTCCCCACTGGAGCCCCGTCCTTTCTGATTACATGAGCCCTGTCTCTCCATTACCAATGGAGCCCTGACCCTGTAAAAACGAAGCCCGCAACATCCTCACTCACTGAGTCACAACACTCTTCAGTGAGCCTGAATTATCCCCACACATGGAAACCCTGAACCTCCTCACACACGGAGCCCTGATCCTGGACAATGCTTGAGCCCAAACCCTCCTGACACAGGAAGCCTGACCCTGGTCACCACAGAACCCCACCTCTCTTGACATACTGGTTCCGAACCATCCTCACATGAGGTTCCTGACCCTCCTCAAACATAGAGCCCCGTCTCCTCACAATGAACCCAGACCCTCCTCACATACAGAGTCCCCAAAGCGGTCACACCCAGAGCCCCTGATTCTCCTCACATCTGGAGCCCTAACCCTGTAATAACAGTGCTCTGAAGCTCTTCGTCTTTGGTGCCTCAACTTTTCTGATTATAGGAGCCCTGACTCTGGTCACAGATGGAGCTCCAACACCGGACACACACTGGATCACAGCCCTGGTCAAACATGGAGCCTGGAACCCCCACACACATTGAGCCCAACACTCTTCACACACTGAGCCTGATTTATCCTCATACACAGAGGCTCGGAACCTCCTCACACATGGAGTCGCAACCCTCATTTTGCACTGAGTTTGAACCATCCTTTCACACTGAGTCCAGACCCTCTTCACATATGGAGCCCTGAAGAGGGTCACAGACTGAGCCCCAACCCTCCCAACCCATTGAGTCCCAACCCTCTTCACACACTGAGCTCCATCCCTCCTCACACTTGGCCCCAACCCTCAACAGGAAGCCCTGATCCTTGTTATACACAGAGTCCTGAGCCTCCTCAGACACTGAGCTCGGACTATCCTCACAGACTGAGCCCCAAACCGTGTCACACACTGAGCCAGAACCATTTTCACCCTTGGAGCCCTTACCCTAGTCATACACGAATCCCCGATTCTCCTCACACTCGGAGCCCTAACACTGGTTACATACCGAGCCCCGATCCTGGTCACACAGGGAGCCCCGATCCTCCTCAAACATAGAGCCTGACTACTCAGGCTGAGTGGTGAGGCTCTCTGGCCTGCGTGACCCCTGTACCTCACATACCTGGCTTTCCAAGGAAAGAATCCGGCTCTGAGCTCGCTCCAGCTTGGCCAGGAGGTTAAATTTGTCTGAATTATTAGCAAGGAGATCCTGTGGGCAAAGCAAAAACTCACCTGTGGTCCCAACTGGGGGCTACAACTGTGTGAGCTCAGGAGACCAGGTGACACTGAGGGAGAAATCAGCCAGGTCTGATGCAAATTCAGCTCAAAATTCAGAGCAGAGCCTCAGACTCAGGGCCAAACCCCCTTCCTGGAGTTTCAGACCCGGTATGGTTTGTGTCTTTTTCACAGCCGTTCTCCCCACAGATTTTGAGTGTATGAAAGTTTTGCACATCAGTTTTCAAATGTAAAATGCACTAGGTAGCATTATGTTAGTGCACGGAAAGGAATCCTGAACTGGGGTCTTTTTGTAATGTGAAGGATCTGTTTGCAAAGCAAAGGTTTCCCCGTCCTCCCCACTTTACTTGGATGTCCATGCATCAGGTGTGCTTTCAAACAGAACTCACCTCCTGTGAGTCCTGAGATGAAGACAAAAACTCTCCTGTGCCAAGCCCACCCCTCTTTTGTAATTCCAAATGTCCTGTTTGGGGATTTGCATAAAGCAGGGCCACCTGTAACAGCCTCAGAAGTAGAGAGGGGCCAGGAACACCCACCTGTGCGGGCAGGGTGCCCTTGGAGTGGCCCGGGCCATCTGTCTCTTGCAGCCTCTCTGTCAGGTCTCCTCTTGCTCCCAACTCCCCAGGGTCCACCTGGGATGGGGGAAAAGGGCTCTCCAAGGCTGTACCAATCCCAGGAAAATTTCGCTCCAGAACGGAGTTCTGAGAGGCCTATGTGGGGCCCAATTGCAGGCCAGCCAGGTGGCAGAGGGGTCAGAAATCAAGGGTCAAGGGCCAGTTAGGGGCTTGCTTTCTCTCCCAGGAGGCTAGGTGAGGGTAAGGGTGAAACTTTCAGATTCACATGTGTTCCTCAGGGAAAAAGAGCCAAGGCCTGTGAGCTGGAGACTCCCCAGGTGACTCAAGGCACACTGGAGACCCTGGGAAACCTAGCTCCTAGTTTTGGGCATCGACTTGAATTCCACTATGAGTGATTTCAGGGCACCTGGTAACCTGCACAGGCATGTCCAGGCCAAGCCTGTGCTGATGTCTCTTACCGGCAGGGCCTGCTGCTGAAGAATGATGGGGGCTGACTGGTGGCGGTTCTTGTCCAGTTCGGCCCGCAGCCTCGAGTTTTCTGCCAGCAGCACTGAGTAAAGGTCAACAGGCAGAGTCTCTCCCGTAGGAGCCGGGGGAAGGCCAGAGGCTGCGAGCATGGGAAAGGCTGTGAATGTGGCCACAGATGTTCATGAGAAGGGCTTTCCTGCCTCCATGTCCCTGGCCCGATCTGCCTCAGCATTTTACTTCATTCTGTCCTTCCTCTGCTCCCAAGCCTTCAATGGCTCCAGTGGGATCAGGTACACACTCCTTGGGCCATCATTCTGGGCTCTTTAGAATCTAACTTAAGAGTTCTCCTTAATCACTCCCCCAGCATTTGTCCGGGGTCTGTTTCAGTTCTTCACCTCTGTCTTTCCTCACTTCTCTGTGCCTGGTAACGTCACTCTCTGGGACTGTGCCTGGCTGTTTCCTCTCCCTCGGTTGCCTTCTCATCGCTCACCCCAACCTCAGGGTTCCTGAAAAGTGGCCCAGATTTCACTGTTTCCTGAAGACCTTAAAAAATGGCCCCCACCAACAACCTAACACAGTGAAGGCTGACACAGGGGCTCACAGGGGTCCCTGATGAGGTGGCACCAATGGGCTTCGGGATATCTGCTGCTTGGGCTGGCCTGATACGGCGTGATCTGGTTCTCTCCTGCTCATCAGAGCCACCACTGATTGGTAGTTCCAGGTGGCTCTGGTTAACATCAGCAGAGAAAACAAGTCATTGATGTAACCAAAATATTTTTGTTTTATAGAAGCAGACTCTGAAGATATAGGGGGATGAGCAAATAATTTGACGGGTCCTATAGTTAAGGAATTGGGAACCGCTGCGCCAGACAGCCCCTCTTTGCGGGTAACCCATCTCTGCTCACTCTAGTCTCAGGGCCTCTCCTGGAAGGTCTGAGACTTTTTCTAGTGTGGCTCATACGCTGTGTCTCTACGCGTTCTGAGGGGTTCCCTGGTAGGAGAAGGGAGCTTGGGGGACCTCGGGAAGTGCTCAGTGCTTGACTGAGTGGGAAACTAGCACCCTTTGCTGCAGTTTGAAGGTGCTTCTGAAACTGAAAGGCTCCAGGAAAGCAGGGCCTCCAGGGATGGGATAAAAGCCCGAGAGCAGACTCACCCACATTGGGTTTTCCCTGCAGCCTGTTCTGCAGGGGCTCATTCCTATCCCGCAGCTTGTCCTGCAGCACCAGCTCCATCTTCTCGATCACCTGGAGGGCAGAGCACAGAGGCTGGGTTGGCCTGGGCATTCCACACCTTCCCATCTGTGGCTGGGCCTGGGCAGCCTGGCCCTTTTGGCACCTGCCTTTTCCTGGTGCTTCACGGTCTCCTCCAGCGCCTTCATCTTCTGCAGCTTGTCCTGGTATTGCTTCAGCAGTGCTGACTGTGGCTGCTGAGTCTGGTGCAGGAGGAGCAGCTCCTTTTCTCGATCATTCTTCTGATGGTGGGGGAGGTGGGAGAAGGAGGGAAAGCAGGGGTGCCCTTGGCCCTGATGGCTCATCCCAGGCCCCTCTGCTCAGTCCTCCACTGAGCTGGCCCCCTGCCCTTATGTCCCTCTCCCTTCTACCCCCAGACGTTTCTCCAGAGACTCCCCCCTGAGCCCCCTTTCCCCCTGCCCCCCAAGCCCCAGCTCACTCGAATCAGCTCATTCTGCAAATGCTGCACTTTGTCCCTCAGCTTCTTCTTGTCCAGCTCACTTAGCAGCAGTTTCTGTTTCAGGGATGCTGGTGGTGGCAGAGGCGCTGGCTCAGGGTGGAGGCACCTCCCAGCTCAAATCGGCATAGTCAGAGGGTGGGGAGCAGCTGTCTCTCAGCTGTGGGGCTTGAGACAGGACTCGACTCTCAGTTTCCCACCCCAGAGAGAACCTAGCCAGGCTCCTACCAGCCTGTGTCTAGCCATGTGCACACTTGGGAAAGGCTTCCACCACCCTATTCCCTTGGTGGCCTACACGCCCTCACCCAGGTTCTGGGCCTGGTCGATGCTGTCCTCTTCTTCCTCCTCTGGGGTCAGCTGGCTCCTCAGCATGCGGTTCTCTGCCTCTAGGATGCTGATCTGTTTCCGCAGTAGCAGGATGTCCTCTGCCATCTTCTTCATGGCCCGCCGGTAGTTGTTCATCTCCTGTGGACCCCAGAGCTCAGAGCTGAGCCCCTAGTCCCATGGGAGCCCCTACCCAACATCTACACCCATTTGGAAATCAGTGGGTCACTCCTGAGGCCAAAGAACAGAGAGAATCCCAAGCTGTGCCCTTAAGTCTTAGCCATTCCTTGGAGGGATGGTCATGACTGGGTCTTTGCCCCTCCTGGCCACATGGAGCAGCCATGCAAACGTGCTCTCCTGGGGGCTACATCTTTTCCCAGGATGCCAGCTAGATGCGGATCCAGGGCT
Organism: Catagonus wagneri; assembly: GCA_004024745.2. NCBI lineage: Eukaryota > Metazoa > Chordata > Mammalia > Artiodactyla > Tayassuidae > Catagonus > Catagonus wagneri. The sequence continues at coordinate 17,632,075 of PVHT021183629.1, read as the reverse complement.
CAGACACCAGGTGAGGAAACCCGTGAACGACAGAGACTTGAACGTCTCTGGGGCCAGGTTTCCAGGGCCTGGCTTCTCCATTTCTCCATCTTCTCCCTCTCCTTTCTCTAATCTTTCTTCTTCTTCATGTCACTGAGGAACCCAGGGAAGAATCTCTCAGAAATCCTACTAAATGCCACTTGGAAGCTGATCCTAGGCACTAACTTCCCAACCAGCCCAGGGGTCGTGAAAGAGACACAGGGTAAGCCTAGGAGATACAGATAAGGACCCAGGGTCAAACTAGGATCTAGGCTGAGGCCAGGATGCTGGGCTCTGTCATTACATTAGGAGTATCAATAATAGTAATAGCTGGTGTTCACTGAGCATTTGCCATGTTCCAGGTTAGGCCACTGGAGGGCCTATGAGGATGGTTGCTATTATCATCCACATTTTACTGACAAGGAAGCCAAGGTCCAGAGAGGTGAGTAGCTTTTGCTCAGCACAAAACTAATGAGTGGCAGAGTCAGGGTCTGAAATCCAGGCCTGCTGGCACTTGAGTCTATGTTCTTAAGCTCTGTACAATCCTGCTGTGGTGCCTCATATGTGGGAACTTCACAACATGTTGAGAAGTGATGAAAGTAGGTTACTTAAAAGAATTATCAGTATGATCTCAATTTGGGAAAAAAATTCATGTCTGCCCTTGTATATGCACAGGAGAATTAATACACTATATTTATATACATTTTCTATAATCAGAAATGCCCTACTGTTATTTATAAAGGGACTTTTCTTTCTTTCCCTTGCTTTTTTGGGAAAAGGAGTTTCTTAAATATCAACAGTACAATAAAATATAAAAGGACCCACAATGTGAAGCCAGAAATGTCCACAGAAGGGAAGGAAATGAGAGCTAGGTTTGGGGGAGGAGTGGGAGGAGGAAAGCAGGGCCAGTGGGGGTTTGCTAAGCCCTGAAGGCTTATGGCCTTCCTGAGGCTGTGGAAGCCTTGCCTGCAGGGGTGGGGGTTCCTAGGCTCAGCCAGGAAGGGGCTCCCAAGTCCTCAGGAAACACAGTTCTGTCCCCAACTCCCACCTGGGCCCCACGCTGACTGGAGGTGTGGCCTGGCTCCCAGCCACTGCCTCCGACCTGCTGCATGGTGGGCCACTGGCTTCCTGGGGAGGAGTTTCCAGACAGCAGGGGCTCATCAGACACCACTTGTCACCTGCTGCTGTCTCGCCTTCTGGCTGGACTCCCTCTAAACAGTGCCAGGGCTGGGCCCATCTCCCCAGCACCTGCCTCAGTCAAGTTTCCAGTCTTGGATCCCCCAGATCTGACCATCTGTGCCCTCAGACAGCTTTGTTAACTAGGACCCTCAGCCCAGAGACTGAACACACACAGGGCTTGGCCACTGACTCACTGAGTGAACTTGGACAGGCCCCTTCACCTTCCTGAGCTTCAGATTCATCTTACAGGAGAAACATGGAGCTTCTGGAAGCTCAGAGTTGGTGTGAGTGGTGCAGGGCCCTGACTAGGGCACACGTGACTGGGAGGCAGCAGTTCTCACCCTGCTCCTTTTCTGTTCTAGTGGTTGCTCTAATCAACAGGTCAGATCTCTTCTTCTTCCTCGCTACCTTCACCTTGGCTTCCCTTGCTCCCTCCTCTGCTGTGATATTTTAGAAAAGGAAATTCATCTCTCCTTTCCCTCCTCAACCTAGTTCAGGTTCTTATTAGGTCTGCTTTGAAGAATTCCAGTAGAATAAGTCTCTTTGCTTTAGGGTTATCTTTTAAAGGAACACACACTTGTCCACGAAAACATGTTCAAGAATGCTCCACTCAGCGCAGTTTGTGGTCTTATTCTAGGGCATGCTCGGTCTCTGGACATATGCGGTACTTACAAAGAATGAGCTAGATTTCAGGATGTCCACTCTGTTGTTGTTGTTGTTCTTGTTTTGGGCTGCACCTGCAGCATGTGGAAATACCTGGGCCAGGGAACAAACCTGTGCCACAGCAGTGATCCAAACCACAGCAATGACAACACCAGATCCTTAGCCCACTGAGCCACCAGGGAACTCTGTCACACTCTACTGTTAAAGTTTAAAATGTGGCAAATTAATATGACCCATCCATTACTGGCATGTGTGTGCATGTGTGCATTCATATAGATGTACAGTAACAGTGGCAACTGCTCAGCTTGGGAAGAGAAAGGAATACTTGGCTCATCTCTATTTTTTGCATTTTTACCAAGAATGTACCCATATATTATTCATCTAACTAAAAATAATTTATACCTAAATACACTGAGGACAACCCCATGTTCATGGATTGAAAGATGTAATATTTAAAGAGTTAGTTCTCCCCTAAGTTGATTTATAGACTCAATGCATTTTCAATTAAAATCATAACATTCTATGTATATGTGTAGAAATAGATGAGCTGACTCAATGAGAAATAGAAAAAGCAAGTATAGCCACGATATTTTTGAAGAGGAACAGGTGGGAAGAGAAGCTTTATCAGCTATCAAGACTTATGATAAAGCTACTGTAATTAAGACATGGTGATATCTTGCAGAGACTGAATAGCAGACCAAAGAAAAACAAGAGAGAGCACTAAAACAGACCCGCAGATATATGGACCCTTAAAATATGACAAAGATGCTATTACAGGGTGGCAGGGAAAGGATTATAATTTTAATAAATGGTGTTGCATCAATTTGATTTCTATGTGGAGAAAGGGGAAATTTGACCCCATTACATGCCATAGCTAAAAATAAATTCCTGATGGATCGTATATCTAAATGTAAAAGGTAAAACCATAAAACTTCTAGAATACAAGAACTTGGGTAGGGAAAGTTTTTTCAAAACAGAACATGCCACAAAAGCACAAATCAGAATGGAAAGAAAGCTGGGTACACTTAAATTAAGGACTTTTACACATGAAAAGGCATTATTAAGGGGGTGAAATGGTCAGGAAAAGCGGGAGAAGATATTTGCAACTAACACACCAATGATGGATTCATATTCAGATATAAAAACAACTCCTACAAGTCAATTCAAGGAAAACAAACTACACAACAGAATAATGGACAAGAGATTTGAACTGGCCCTCTGCAAAATAAGCCAATAAACATCTGAACTGGTGGCCACCCACATTAGTCATTTAAAACCACAAGGATGTACCGCTATACACCCACCACAGTGACTAAAACAAAAACAAAACAATCCTGACCATATCAAATGTTGGTGACGATGTAGAACAAGTAGAACACTTAGTCACTGCCAGGGGAACACAAAGTGTCATCATCCTTTTGGAGAACTGCTTGGATACTGGATCCTATTCAAGTTGGACTCATGCATAGCTTAATGATCTAGCAATTATACTCCTGAGTATATACCCAGCAAAAACGCATGTGTGAATGCATCAAGAAGCTGGTGTAAGAACATACTCAGCAACATTATTATTATCCCAAGCTGGAAATAACTCAGGTGCCCATCACAATAGCACAAGTGCAGAGGGGTGGGACAGTCATGCAATACAGCAAGTGAATGATGGCTGCGTGAAACCACATGGAGGAATCTCTCAAACTAATTGTGAGCAAAAGAAGTCAGACACAAAATACATACTCTACAGGCTTAAGAGAGTTAGGAATCAGGGTATTAGATCCCCTGGGGGAGGTGGTGACCAGGGGCATGAGGGAGTATGGGGAGTGCTGGCAGCGCCGTACCTCTTGACCTGCAGAACCTGTGGGAGTTACATGTGTGTGTTCACCTTGTGATGATTCATCACTGTGAATACCTTTATATTTTGTGCATTTGTCTGAATGGGTGCTGTACTTCACATGAAAAACTTAAAACATTTATTGAATTAAAAAGTAAACGAAATCTTGGTTCAAGTTTGGTTACGTATAGGAAGCCTCCATATTGCACTCCTTCGGGGACCCTCCCAGCTCTCAGCAATGGTGGGTTCCGTCCCAGCCGTGAGCTTTGGATGCTCCGGGGAGGCCCTGCTCCTGGGCCTGCCTGCAGCCTCTTCACCTGTGAGGCCTTATCCAGTCCTGTTCGGGAAGGCCGGCCAGATCTGCCCTGCCTCCCTGGCAGGGCCTTCTGAGAACGAGCAGGCACACACACTGATTCTCGTTGAGGGCCTACATGATGCCTCAGAACATCCTAGGAGACTCAGATTGGTTCAGGTCACATCACCTGCAAGTGTGAAGCTAACCTTTGAATCCAGACTCTGCGCTAAAATCTGCGCTCTTTGCACTTACTGGATTGAGGAAGTCTGGGGCTTCACCCAGAGGGAAGAAGAATGAGATCCTGGGTTGACTTTGAGCTGGATCTGTCTACAGATATTGAGGGGCACTGATGAGGGGGGTGGTCTGCACAGGCACCAATATCCATCCGATGTCCCAAGGTCCCATGGTACCCTTTGTCCCTGAGGCCAAGGCTGCCCTGGGTAGAGACAGAAGAATGGCATTCCCTGCCTGCCCCTCAAGGAGCCGTCAGGGGCTCCCCGTGACAGGAGAGATGGGCACGTAGCCTCATCTCACTGTCCCCACCCGTGCCTGTCTGGCACAATGAGAAAACAGCCGAACCAATCCCATTGCTGGTTTACCAAGTTTCTCCTTCAGTGAGGCCTTCCCGAGGCAGGAGTGGGGAGAGAGATGCCCTGGGCAGGCAAGAGCTCTGCTGGATGCTGGGGTTGGGGGCGTCTTAGTCTGTGTGTGCTGGTGGAGGGCTGAGATCTTCAGGACTGTGGTTCAGAATGTGTTCCAGAGGTTTGGACCAGCTTCCTCCAAGCTCTCCATTAACTCAGATGTAAAGTCTGAGGCTTGGTATTCAAGGCCTCTTGCATCCACTCCCTCGTGTACATCAACCCCGCCCGTCCCCTCCAGCATAATCTTATTCCCCCTTCACACCCCCACTTAAGCTGAACTATCTGCAAAGAACACCTCCCATTACCTAACTTTTGCCCTTTTATAGTCTACTTGGTAACTTACAATTGCTTGAGGACTGATAGCGTTTGCTCCTGAGTGTGTATGTGTGTTCATGGAGGGAGTCCTGGGGAAGGGCTGCTGGCCTTGGCCCATCCCATGGGTCTATCTAATCAGAAACTCTTCTCATCCAGGGGCTCATCCTTTCTAATACCCTCTTGTTCTTCACTCTGCAGTCCTGGGGGGTGAGCAAAGCTCTGTTCTTAACACCCCTTCTCCTTGACAGATAACGATGAGACCGAAAGCAAGGACAAAATAAATGGAGAAGACATAGCACGGCTCCCGATGAAGTGGGGTGCCCTTCCCTCAGCCAGATGGCCGATGGGTTCTTGGGGACTCCCCCCTGCTTGGAGATTAGCTTATTGACCTTCCAGAGGCCTCTATACCACCCCCAGGATGGCTGCTCTGAGAGTGAAATCTTCTCAGGAGGGCTGGAATGGGACCCAGGCCTGGACCACCCTCCCTCAGTCTCCACCCTGGCCGGCACCCTCTGTCCAGGGGACCCCAAGAGGAGGCAGCCTGGTGGATCTGCCCTCCCTCCTCAGCTTCACCCACCACCACAGCTGACAGTAGACTGCAGCCCTGACCTCTCCCCACAGCCTGGGCTGGGCTCCCTGCTCAGGGCCATGCTCTGCGTCACAGCCTGGCCTTGAGAACACACAGGACACCACGACCCAGATCCCTGCTGTGGTGCTTCCCGTCCCCCTGCTCCCCCTCCCCCCTAGTTCCCTGTTCTGATGTGGGCTGTGAGCGGGATATCAGCCCCTTCTCAGTCTCCCTGGGCTAAGCGCTTCCTCTAGTGCTTTAGAGGACTCCCCCTGTGCCTTACCCTGGAGGCACACCGCAACCCCCTCACCCACTGACACCCAGTCAGGACCCCAGCTCCCAGAGCCAGTGGAGATGAAGCATCAGATAGCCTTGGGTTCAAATCACTCTCCTGCTACTGGGTACTGGTGGCCTTTGCTGCACTAATATCTCCTCTCTGGCTCTGGAAGGGTAGTAAGTATGCTCTGAGCCTCAGTGTCCTCATCTGTGGAATGGGAAAATAACCCTATCTCAAGGGGTGGCTGTGGAGTCAGGGAGTGTGAGAAGGGCCAGCCGGCCCTGGCAACTAGGGTGCCTGGAGATGCCACCTCCTATCTTTGTATCACCTTTCGAGCACTTTTTTTTTTTTTTAATTATTCGTACAGTAGCCCTGGGGACCAAGCCCAGAAGGTATGATTATCTTACTGCTGCCATTTTATAGAAACTGAGGCCCAGCATACACCTCGCCCTCCCTTACCTTTAATTAAGGAGACATGGTGCTTATCTTTCATAAAAGCCTGAAGAGGGCAATGCTTGCCTCTCTCCCCCACAAATAAGTCCTTATGATGGAATCAGAGGCACATTAACCAGGTGGAGATGTTTAAGTATACCTGTGGCTACCACTAACTAACCATGTTGACTAGAAGAGTCCTTATACCATGATTGTTCAGGTGGAGAAACTACGATTAGAAGGCAGCAAACATCGGGTCCAAACTCATGGAAACTCAGTTATAAAGCATAGACTGGGAGGAGCTCAGTAAATACCCAGTCAACACACTCTTGCTGAGTGCCATGTCTGTGCTATGCTGAGGCCATGGAGCCCGAACTGTCCCTGCCTTCAGTGGGCTCCTCACTACACTGAGGAGATGGCAGGAAGTGCCTGGGACAGAGGGAATTTCAGAGACGGCTCTGAGTTTAACCTGGCCTGGGGGGCCAGGAAGGCTTCCTGGAGGAACTGATAATCTGAGCTGACTCTTGGCAGTGAGTAGGTGTTACCCGGGGATGCAGGGAGGGCACCCCACGCAGAGGAGGCACTGTAGCAAAGGCAGGGGGGTGAGTCTGTGATGAGGAGAAAAGCAGGAGAGGGCAAGGTGCCGTAAGGGAAAGAAGGGGTATGGCTGGAAGGGTGGCAGAGCAGACAAAATACAGCTGTGAAGGCCAGTCTCAGGAGCTTAGACTCTGTTCTAAAGGCCACCTAAGCTGAAGGGCAGGGGGTGCCTATGACAAGACCTCTCTACCCGCTGAGCATGGATTATAAATTGGGAGACTGAAGGCCAAGCACAGCAAGCCAAGTGAACATGATGGGATCAGAGCCGGGTGGATACAATAGGGATGAGGAGGTAGGAGCCGCAAGCTCCTACGAGGAGCTGACTCAGGGGGAGGGGTGTGCTGGGTACGAGGGACCCGTGTGGCCTCCAGGTGAAGGTGGTCACAGGCAACTAATGGTGGTGAGCTTGGAAAGAATCTCAGCTGGAATGGGAGCTGGAACTGGAGGTGTGATGTACACCCTGGAGGGGAGGAGATTTGCTAGAGTCAGGGGGAGTGGGGAGGGGATTCAAGGACAAAGGAAAGGGGTGGTGGTCCTCAAATTCAAGGGGAACTGCCAGAAGGGCAGGAGGAAAGGGGTGGCAAGGCAAAAGCCACAGAGCTTTAGAAAGGAAGGGTTACGAATTTCTACTTTGGGTAATGTCACTTTCAATAATATAGGCCAACCTCCCCTGTAGATAACCTAAAAACCTAGATACAAAATAAAAATCACCTTGTTAAACTTTATAGAGCTGGTGCATCAGTGAGGGATTATTGGACAGAGATAAGAGATGGGGGTGGATGGAAACCCACACAGGAGAATATTACCCAGTAACGAAAAAGAACCCACAGCACCAAGCAACCACACAGGTGAATCTCATACATAAAGCTGAGCAAAGGAACCAAACATAAAATAAAACACACATGGCATGATGCCGTTTACGGAAAGTTAAAAACAAGGACTATTAGGCCATAGAGATTAGGGAGGCATATGAAGGTAACGACAGTATAAAGAAGCGAAGTAAGACGTAAGCTGGTACAGTGGTCACATCTAGGAGGAGAGGGCCACCAGGGGCTTCTGGGTGCTGGTGACGCTCTATTTCCTGACCTGGGTGGTGGTTTCATGGATGTCTGCTTTATCACATATATTTTTTTTATGTTCACTGTGATTTTCTCCATAGGGGTTGTTTTCCCAATTTAAAAAGTTTTTGAAAAAAGCAGAAAGTTCAACAGCTTCCCAATCTGCAGGGGGAGCCTTTGGGTGTAGCCTAAAGGGGGTGGCTCCTGGTGACCTCGGCTGGTGCTCTGAATTGTAGGAGGAGAATGTGCAGGAGGGGGAGAATGGAGGGGGACAGTGAGGTTGAGAAGGAACAGAGGCAGCTGAGGACATAGGGACAAGAGGCATGGGTGTGGAGAGAGGGTTTAGCTGGAGGATGAGGAGACAGCAGGGAGAGGGGCATGTGCTGGAGCAGGGTGGGGTGTTAGGGGGTAATTGGGCAGGTGCTTCACATTCCTCCAAGGGGAAGGACGACCCTGAGGCACGGGCAGGTGTAGACTAATGTCTGGATCAGAGGCGGTGTGAGTGTGGGGCTCTTCAGGGAGTGGAGGGGGTGAAGAGGGTGCGCAATGAGGCCCAGCCAGTGTGCTGGGTTTACTGAGTTGGACATGCACCCTTCCCTGCTTTGCTTTTCTTCAGGCCCAAGGATCCCTGCCTGGCAGGCCCAGGCTACCTGCCATGTAGTTTGCCCTTATGGCCAGCGGAGGGCACCCGGCTCCCACAGATCCTCTGGCTTCAGCCTGTAGTGTGAATAAGGCTGGCCTGAGTGGGCCCCACAGCTCTTGGGGAGCATGCCTAGGGGCGCTGTCTTGCTGTCCAGCTCCAGACACGCATGTTCCTCCTCCACGTAGTCCAGCCTGTGCTTCTCAAACCTCCTTCCCCTGAACTCTTACCTCAGAGATACTGCTGGGTGCCCTCTAAGAACCACACATGGAGGCCAGAGAGGTACAGTGATTTGCCTGAGGTCACACAGCAAACCCTGTCCTAAACTGGGACTTCTGTCCTGAACCAGTCCCAACGAAAATGAAGGGGTCGAGTAGGGAAGGGAGAGGCTTGGGATGAGAGTCTTCTCAAATTACTAAAGGGACCTGTACTGAAGTATAATCTGCATAGCAGAAGATGCCTGAGGCTGACGCTTATGCAGAAGGAACAGTTGAGAGGGGCTCGGATGCAGTTTAGTGTAACACACACACACACACACACACACACACACACCCAAAGCCTAAATCTTTACAAGACTTATCAATCCATCCTGAAAGCCACGCTCTGGACACAGAGCCCAGGTAGGGATCATGGCAACTCCGCTTTGTTGAATGCTTGTCACTGGCCGGGCCCTTTATTTTCCTCTAATCCGAGCCAAGTCTGCAAAGGAGGCATTTCCATTCCAAATTATCTGAGAAGGAAGCTGATGCCCAGAGTGGGAAGAGCTGGGTGATTTGCTCAAGGTTGCTGTTGTACTCAGGCAGAGCTGCAATTCCACAGAGGATTGTTGACAGAGGTGCTTCAAGGCCCAGGAGCCAAGCCTGGGGTAGGGGAATGGAGCTGTGATCTCCAAAGGGACAGGGTGAGAAACCACTCTGCCCTTGACCTTTTCCTTTCACTAGGGATTGCAGCTATTCTCCTAGGCAAGGGTCTGCTTGGGGAGAAAGGTGCACACACCCCATGCAGGTCCATCGCATCCCCTTCAAGCACGTGAGGTGCTCTTAGGGCCCTTAGGAGCTGTTTTCCTGAGTCAGAGATAGAAAGATTCCTGCCTCCCCTGGGCATGGCCAGGCCTGTTTCCTGGTGTCCCTGATCCCCTATGCAGGTAAAGGGGCCATTTCTACTCCTTTATGACCTGCCTCTTCCCCTGAGAAACTACAGTGATGTAGTGTGTCCACGCTCTCCACTGGGACTTCCTCTGCTCAGAAAGGCACAGTGGTGAAGCAGGCCCGCTCTCACAGCTCCTGGCTAACTGGTCTGATCTCTGTAACCTCCTTCAGGCAGGCCTCCTGATTCTCTGATTCCCTTATGCTTGGGCTTTCTTGGTGCTGCCTCAATACACAGCCCACCTGTCTGGTAAATAAAAGATGGCTGAAAATGCTGTGCTACTCCTCTTATTGAGAGATGGGGTCTGATTTCCCTCTCCTTGTAACTGGTCCAGCCTTATAGACTTGGCGGAATGCAGCATTGCAAGTTCTGGGACTTCTTGGGTCAGGTCATCAGAAGCCTCGCAACTTCTACCCTCCCACCTGGAACACTTGATGTTCCCCCAGGGAAGGCGTCCTGCTTCCCTTATGGCCCTGCTGTGAGGAAGCCCAAAGTAAGGGGGAGAAGTCAGTGTCTGCCAAGCCCCAGCTGCTCTAGTCCCCTGCCCCATAAGTCATCACAGCTGGACCCACACATCATGGATTGAGACCAGCCCTCCCTGCTGTGCCTCAGCCGTGCTTCTGACCCTCAGAACTAGGACAGAATAATAAAAGAAATTATTGCTTTACGTCACAAAGTTTTAGGGTGGCTTATAATCCGGCAACAAACAACTGGAACATTCTCCTTGGTCTCTGGAGCGTTTCAATGGTTCCACATGCTACATAATAAACTTTCAACTCTGAATTTTTAGGGTGGTCTGTCCCAGCACAACCAGATCACCTTTCAGAAAATAGCCCTGGCCACTTTGCTCATAGCCAGCCTTCCTGGGCTCCTATCTATCTTTGAAATCTTACTACTTCTGTAAAGAAGTCATCCCTGACCTGCTACCCCCACTCCAGCCTGGCATGCCTTATTCCAACAAGGACCACTGAAACAGTCTCCCTCTGGCTGCTGGGAGACCCTAACATATGGAAGGAACTCCCCTCCTCTCTGCAGCCTCTTTGTGCCATCCTGAGTTGGAGAATTAGGGCAAGGACCCGCCCAGGTGGCCAAGGACCCTGCCAAACTTGCCATCATTTGATGGACAGAAGTCCTGCAGGTCCCCTCAGGACTCTTGGCTAACCTAAGTTATCTAACACCTTTAAGGGGAATTAACACACTTCTTTAACAGAAAGTGAAAACATTCAGCTGGTACAAATTGGTGCTGGCTTCTGCCTTTCCAGGGATCAGAACTCTGAGCAAGAGCTCAGCTGTGGACGGCTTCTCAGGGAGACATGAGAGTGGACAGAGGTTGTGCCTCAGGATCTGCTGAAAGAGCAATACCTGCCCAGGAGTCAGGGCTCACCATGGCTAAGTAGCCCCTTGTTCACAGGTACACCCAGGCCTCTACCTCTGGACCCAGGCCTCTCTGCTTTTGGCCACTGCCCACTCACCTGAGCTCCCGTTCGTCCTGCCTTGGACAGCGTGACAACAGCAGAATCCTGCGATCACGAGAACAAGCCTCTTCCTTTCCTTCATTCTCTCTTGAACTTCATCACCACCAGAGGGTGGGTCAGGAAGATCTGTGAGCGCTACTGGGGGTGGGGACGTGAGGTCCAGGGTGGGTCCTCCTGAGGTCAGGCAGCAAGGGCATGGCCAGGTGGGAGAGTCTCCACTCCAGGCAGCACAGGCTCAGGCATGGCAGAGGGCACAGCTGTCTCTGTGGTGGGTCCCTGTCCCTGGGGGTGGGGGCCTAGAGGAAGTGTAACCCCGGAGGACCATGTCTCCACCTGCCACCAGGGTTGAGGCCAAGCCCAGGAGCTCTGCTTCTGAACTGAGGGCAGTCTGAAGCCATAGATGTCAGAATCAGGGCCCTGCTCACCCCAGATTCCTGCTCCTGGTTCCACTCCATAAAACAAATGCTGCTCCCCATCCAGTTCTACCTACAGCACAACCTGAAAGGAATTCAGGACAAAGATCAGGAAGGAGGTCCTCTGTGCTCTGGGAAAACTGGCAGAACAGTCTCTCATATTTTTAGGGAAAAAATACATGTATCCAGATTCTTGCACTTCCTATATTTAGAAAAGCACTAAAACCATTAACTAAGATATCTTTTCCTCGTGACTAACAGTAACCTTCTATCAAGATATATGCTTGGTTGCATGAATACGTCTCCAAAATCACATATATACTGACCCCCCGCTTTCAGAGCAGTTTCTTAGAGCTATCTGAGAGTGGTCTTTTGGGCTATAGTCCCTAGTAAGTCCCAGATAAAACTGAAGTTCACAGCTCTCACATTGTGCTTCTTTTTTCTTCTTCAGTGAACAATTCTGGCAACCATGAAGGAAGGGATCCAGATCAGACTTCTCTCCTTCATCCGAACTCTACAATGACCTGGAGCCCTGGTACCAGCAAGAGCTCCTTGTGCCCATCAGCCTTCTCGGCGAGTTCAGGTGAATTTGACCAAGTCTCTCTTGGCCTTGGGTCTCCTGAATATTGGCTGATGATCTTGAGTTTTACTTGGTGGTGTATAATAGGTACCTGGCCCCCTAGGTGAAAGATACTGAGGGGAGGCCCCACCCCCCCACACTAGTTGAAAGATACTAGAGGTACCCATTTGAAAGGCACTGGCATCTTCTCAGTTGAAAGACACTATACGGTCTGGACTGAGCTACTAGCTAGGAGGTTAGCCTAACCTCTTTCCTGGGTTGGGCTACCTTAACAGAATTTGTCAGGATAAAAGTAAAGATATCACATGAGAGCTCTCTGCTCTGAGGAAGCGACATAGCTCCTTCTGGACAGTTATGGCTTTCTCTGGCAATGGACAAATTTGCAGGGTGGTGGAGACAGAGTCCTCATACTGTGCAGTGGTCCCAGGTAGAAAGTCACCCTTTATTTAAAGCTTATTTGTCTAGAGCTACATGAGATAACGATTGGTCACCGAATGCTCCAAGCACCCGAGCTGTTTCAAACCGCCAGAGGGAGAAACTGAGACACACACAAAAAGAGCTGAAATGACACTAGGGGACCCAGCAAACATCTGTGCAGTACCCAATTTCATTAGCAAATTTTATCCTGACAAATTTTAAACTTTAAAATGGGAAACAAAGTTTCTCAAACAAGGAAATAAGGGATATCAGGAAGTCAGTCTCCAACTAATATTCCAACCAGATTCAGGTACAATATATGGGGAATATATATTTGCAAGTATTTACTCAATTGCGGACTGAAGGAAATCTCACCCTGAAAATGACCAAAATAGGGCTTTTTGATTTTTCAAAACTGGTTTTGAATACTCATAGAAAGCCAGCTTGATAAAACATCTTTTCAGAATTCTGATCCTAAGGGAACAAGTCCTTCTAGGAGGAATGTGCATTTCTCTCCCTGTTCCTTGGAGACGTATTCTACCAGGCTCTTGGGAACTCTTTACTAGAGCATCTGAAATTCCTGAGTATAAGGAAAAAGAGGGGGGTGGGGAACAGGTCTTTCTAAACTTCAGAGGAGTAAACTTACTCCACTACTACTTGTAATACATGATTCATGACTAAGTTTTAAAACGAAGCTATGAAATCTCTGGTTGTATCTCTGTATGTCTGTTCTAGATGAGTCTCTACCTTCAGATGGTATTACCAAAATTAATTTATAAATGATCTCTATTTAATTGGCTTAAAGAATATTGTATATATACATGATCAGAAATATAAAAGAAACTTAACCCAAATGAATTTCAGGTTCATGTGATCAATATGAATTTAACAGTAGGTACTAAAGTTAGTTTAAGTTTGCTGGTGTAATTAATACAGACATGTCTTAAGAGTCCTCAACGTTAGGTATAATCCTTTCATTGTACCTAGGTTTACTAGACATCAAATACTATCTTATTATTTCTGTCACAAAACTTGTCAGTAAGAAAAATAACTTAATATGATGAGATTTTTATAAGTTAAATGTAAATGAGATAAGAGTTTTTAGATGAACCCTTTAGGAATAACTATTTTGAGTCATGATTTCTTTGGATAGATGCCCAGGAGTGGGATTGCTGGATCAAATGCACTCCAGTGTTCATTGCAGCACTCTATACAATAGCCAGGACATAGAAACAACCTAAACGTCCACTGACAGAGGAGTGGATAAAGAGGATGTGGTACATATACACAATGGAATATTACTCAGCCATTAAAAGGAAAGAAATAACGGCATTTGCAGCAACATGAATGGACCTAGAAATTACCATGCTATGTAGTCAGTCAGACAATGAGACACCAACATCAAATGCTATCACTTACATGTGGAATCTAAAAAAAGGACACAATGAACTTCTTTGCAGAACAGATACTGACTCAGAAACTTTGAAAAATTTCTGGTTTCCAAATGAGACAGGTTGGGGGTGGCGGGAATGCACTGAGGGTTTGGGATGGAAATGCTATAAAGTTTGGTTGTGATGATTGTTGTACACACAATGTAATAAAATTCTTTAAGTAATTTAAAAAAATTACAAAAAAAGGAATAACTATGTCTTAGGAATGTCTACTTAAAAATAGTTTCTTCAGATGTTTGGTAACTTGAAACTTTAGAGTTTTGCTAAGTTAAATGATGAAAGTTTATTAAATATCTAGGTCACCCCACAAATAAGATACTGAAGCATTAATTACTAAACACATGCTTACTTTTACAGAGAACTAAAGATATTTAGAACTATTAATAAATGTTTGGTGCCACACTCAGACATTTCCTATAAGAAAGCATACTTTTTCAGAAATTATAAAGAGTATGTGTAAGTCTGCCAATCTATAGAATGCCAAAAGTAAAAGACAGTTCATAATTGCTTACTTCTTAGTGTTTGCTAAAAATTAGTTTTGAAAGGTTAAGAATTCTAATTAAAATATGTAATTCAAACTATTAAAAATTAATAAAAAAATCTTTGTATGCAAGACAAAAAGAAGGTATAAGGAATGAAAATGCATTTAAGGGAAGAGAAAGTAACTGTATCCTAAAGAAAGCTTAAAAAGAGAGGAAGAGAAAAGGGGGAAAAAAACAGAACAAAAATCTGAAGGTAAAAAATGGAAGTTACAGAAGGCTGGTAGAAAAGAAACCCTGAGAAAAAATGTTCTGTATGTGATTAGGACTGGCAAAGAAGAGAATAAATAGAATTTAATATTAAAAGTAATGTGGTACAAAACCTGAATTTGGTTTTCTCTTTATTAAAAAGACAAAGTTTTCTTAGAATATTGATCCACTTTTGATAACAGATTGTAAAGTTTTTTACCTTTTAAATAATCTGTTATAACATTTTTTGTCTTTGGAATCTTTTATTGTCACTAGGTTAAGTATTATTTCACAGTGACCTATGACCCTATTCGACCAAGTATTTTAAAACCTTTTTGATATTTTTGACAATCTTCCCCAAATCAAGTTCTAAATGAAGTTTTTTTGACCTTTAGTTAACTTGGAACACCTCGAGAGATTTGTTTTCTCTCCTTGTCAAAGAAAGATATTAAGTTTATTAGGTATATTTGGTGTGTTAAATTATATGGGAAGCATTGCCAAATGAGTTGTGATAAACCTTAGATTATACTGTATGGATAAATGTTATTAATATTGATATTCTAGAAATTATGTGGAATTCCTAAAAATCTGGTATGTCCTGGTATACCATTATCAGTAATAATCTGAGTTACCATCTTAAGATGTTGTATGTCACAGCAAAAACCAAGCTGCTTTGTCAACTGCATCGTAACCAGATCTTTAACCATGGTTTTTAGTCTTTTGTCATCTATATACGTTATTGTTATACTCTGATGCTTCAGCAAACAGACAAAAATCTTCACCTTTAAGAAAAGTCATAGCAAATACCATAGATATCACTTATATGTGGAATCTAATGTCTGGCATACACGAACCTATCTACAGAAAAGAAACAAGCTAATGGATATGGAGAACAGACTTTTTTTTTTTTTTTTGTCTTTTTGCCTTTCCCTAGGGCCACACTCGTGGCATATGGAGGTTCCCAGGCTAGGGATCTAATCGGGCAACACGGGATCCAAGCCACATCTGCAAGCTACACCACAGCTCACGGCAACACCAGATCCTTAACCCACTGAGCAAGGCCAGGGATCGAACCCGCAACCTCATGGTTCCTAGTCGGATTCGTTAACCACTGAGCCATGACGGGAACTCCAGGAGAACAGACTTACAGTTGCCAAGCAGGAAGCGGAGGGAGTGGGATGGACTGGGAGTTTGGGGTTAGTAGATGCAAACTATTGCATTTGGAGTGGATAAGCAATGAGATCCTGCTCTATAGCACTGGGAACTCTATCCAATCACTTGTGATGGAACATGATGGAGGATAATGTGAGAAAAAGAATGTGTGTATATGTATGACTAGTCACTGCTGTACAGCAGAAATTAACAGAACATTGTAAACAACTATAATTTTAAAAAAGTCATAGAAAGGGTTTTTTTTAATAAGTACCAGGTTCTGCTAACTTTCAAATCATACCACTAAACTGGGTGAAAATTAAAGAATTCTAATGAAAAAACCTGATGGCTTCATAATCTACTAACAAAAGACCAACAAGAATTAGTTATATAGGGCTGTTCAATCTTTGTTTTCCAGATATAAGGAAGTCTTTCCCCTTATGCTAATTATGACTTACAGCAATTTGGTGAATTACACACTTGTAACCAGCATTGAAATATTCATCTTTTCTCTCTACTTAACCCCTCCAGGAATTGGTAACTTTTAGATTCCCAGCAGCCTTATCAGGTGAATAAGGAAGGCTACCTCCAGGCAGGTGGAGGAATCCCAATATATTCTGGAAATCTTAAGAGGAATCCACCCAAATCTGTAGATATTACAGGCAGAATCTGATGACAAGTTCTTGGTTGTGGATTTCCTGGCCTTAGGAGGCCTCTTAGAAATTCAGTCTGAGATTCCTTAAGAAAAATTCCAGCATAGACCATTTAAAAGAGCCTGTATGGGAATTCTCGCTGTGGCACAGCAGGTTAAGGATCCTGCGTTTCCTCTGCTTCAGCGCAGATTCAGTCCCCAACCCGGCACAGTAGGTTAATTATCCAGCATTGTCACAGCTGTGGCATAGGTCACGCTGCAGCTAGGATTCAGTCTCTGTGCCAGGAACATTCATATGCCATGGGTGTGACCAAAAAAAAAAAAAAAAGATCCCGGAGTTCCCTTCGTGGCTCAGTGGTTAACGAATCCGACTAGGAACCATGAGGTTGCGGGTTCGATCCCTGGCCTTGCTCAGTGGGTTAAGGATCCGGCGTTGCCGTGAGCTGTGGTGTAGGTTGCAGACGCGGTTCGGATCCCGCGTTGCTGTGACTGTGGCGAAGGCCGGCGGCCACAGCTCCTGTTAGACCCCTAGCCTGGGAACCTCCATATGCCACGGGTGCGGCCCCAGATAAGGCAAAAAGACAAAAAAAAAAAAAAAAAAAGATCCTGTATGATCAATTACATTTATGTAAATAAGCAGGCCAAGTTTACTGAAACCAGACTTGTTTTGCAAAAAATTAGTCTTAATTTGGGGCTCTATTTGGTAGAAATGAGGGTAATTTTGGAGATAAAAAGATTATGTTCTGATGGATGTTGGGTTCTACTGTTGCTAACTGTCTGAGGTTTTGTGTTTAATACCTAAGCCTCACTTCCTAAATGGCTCCCTTGTTGCTATATTGCATTATTGTAAAGTTTAACTGAACTATTAAAAGGACAATATAGTTTGTTTCTGAAGCTTAACAGAAAACTATCTTTGTATGAAGATTAGGTGCCCTACGACTTGCAACCAGGAGATTATGGATATTAGAAAAGACATCATTTAAAGCTCTTTTCAATCTAAAAGGAAGTTCCCAGGTGTTCCCATTGTGGCTCAGTGGGTTAAGAACCCGACCAGTATCCACAAGGGTGCAGCTTCTATCCCTGGCCTCACTCAGTGGGTTAAGGATCTGGTGTTGCTGTGGCTGTGGCCTAGGCCTGCAGCTGTAGCTCTGATTCAGCCCCTAGCCTGGGAACCCCCATATGCTGTAGGTGCGGCCCTAAAAAATAAATAAAATAGAAGGAAGGCCCCTTATCTGATACTCTTAACTAGCTCATGTGCAGCAAAACTGAAGGGAATTGACTCTTAGATTCATATTTCCCACTTATAAAGGGCCCCTGTACTGGACTGGTCAATAGAGAGGACTGCGGACCTCAAATTCACCTTAAACAATGTTCAGAGGAGAACGACACCTGAACCAGACAAGAAGAAGATGACATCAGAAGTAAACAGCTTTTCCAAGGTATTGGACCTGAGTCATATGATTATAGCGTAGTCTTGATTTTTTGAACTTTTGCCTGTGAATTAAATGTTTTTTTCCTATTATGATGAGCACAATCCTATGCAGAGTTTAAAAATTAATGCAGTTGTTGAGTTTTTAGTCAATTACCTACATACATTACTTCTTGGTGGATTTCTCCTCTCTAAGGTTCCAACTGGATGGCTGTTAGGAAATTTATTCTAGAAGAAAGAAGTTGAAGTTCTGTTTGGGCCACTAATTTTTTTTTTTTTCCAACCGTGCCTACAGCACGTTGAAATTCCTGGACCAGGGACTGAACCTGTGCCACAGCGGTGACATGCAAGATCCTTAACCCACTGAGCCACTGGGGAACTGCTGGGCCACGTGATATTATTAGATGGGACTCTGCCAATCAGTCATACTGGCTCTGACCATTACCATAAACATGAATTTTCTTTTTAAATTTACGCAAGCTCAATCAAGAGAAATCACCTCAATTTCAGTCAAAGAATACAACTTCCTGATCATTAGGATAGAGCCTCCCTCAGTTATGGGATGAATTCATATGGCTTATGCCAGGCTATTATTGTTTAAGTTTAAGGTACCCGCCACCTTGGGCTGGAAACAGTTAAATCATACTAAAGGTAATCAGCCTATTAACACTAGAAAATAGGACTGGGTGCTTATGAACAATACTAATATATCATTTCCTTAAAGATAATGATTGGAACAGAACAGATGACCAGGGATATGCTGGGTGGCACCTAATGCAAATTCTTGGCTTAAATTCTTACTTATGACCCTATTAATGCTACTAGCTATATTACTTACCTTCTGCCTATTTTACAAAATTACTGTTTCTCGTATTATACAATGTGACTGAGTCTCCAATAAAAATGATGACTAGGCAACTTGAAACAACTGACCAAATATATAGTTCTAGATAGGATCAGTGATTATAATAGTGTAATTCTAGATATGGGAAGAAGCAACAAGAGGTAATCTTTTCCTGGACCATAACAGACTAGTAAGACACATGGTCCAGAGACTTCTGGCTACTGTTAACAGGGCCTAGTCCAGTAACAGCACTTGAGTGATCTATCAGTGAAATCATCACCTGCCCTAGGAATGAGCATTCCTTGTGCCATGGAACAAACTGGCCATGAAATACCCCCCAAACCTTGGTCAATTTTATGACCAAAATAGGAGAAGTGTAAAACAAAAAATGTTGCCCCCATCCAGGCCTACCTAGAGTACACCCTAAAAGGAATTCGGGGTGAAAATTAGGAATGAGGCCCTCTGTGCTCTGGGAAAACTGACAGAACAGGCCCTCAGATAGTTAGATGTTTTAAGGAGAAAATTACATGAATCCAGATTCTTGCATCTTCCCATATTTAGAAAAGCACTAAAATCATTAACTAAGGTGTCTGTTCCTTGTGACTGGCAGTACCCTTCTACCGAGATGGGTGCTTGACTGCACATAACCCTTCTTCAAAATCACAGACCTACCGGCCCCCCTTACCTCTTCAGAGCAGTTCCTTAGAGCTATCTGAGAGCTGTCTCCTGGGCCATAGTCCTCAGTTAAGTCCCCAAATAAAACTGAAACTCACAGCCTCACAGTTATGCAATTTTTTTTCAGTTGATAACCTCTGATGTCAGCTGAGCCTCTCAACCACAAGCAAATCTGTGCAAATTGCTATTTAAAACCGGTTCCCGAGCAGGAGGCAGTTGCTTCTTTGTTCAACCCAAGGTTACAGCAAAGAAACAAAAGGAGTGATTTTCCCCTTTCTTCCGTTCTTTCTTTTCCTTCCTGCTGCAGCAGAGACGGCGCCTAGAAAGCTT
This sequence comes from Catagonus wagneri, assembly GCA_004024745.2. Taxonomy (NCBI): domain Eukaryota; kingdom Metazoa; phylum Chordata; class Mammalia; order Artiodactyla; family Tayassuidae; genus Catagonus; species Catagonus wagneri. Next base: position 17,612,272 of record PVHT021183629.1, on the reverse strand, counting down.
TTGTGTTTAGCATACTGAAGCTCGGAGGGGTGGCGAGGCCCTGGCTGCTGACCCCAGCCCCTGCCTAATTGGCCCCTGCAGGAGCCAGGCCGGCTAATTGAGCAGGGTCTGGACAATGGGACTGGGGGAGGGGCTGGCTGAGGGGAGGGGCTTCCTAGGGAGGCTCTGTTTTTCCTTTCCCATTTCCCTTCCCAGGCCTCCAGAACCCTGCCAACCTTCCAGGCTCTACTCTGGGCCCTCCACCTCCAGGAAGACCCCTGGGGCTACCTCTACCCTGCCATCAATCACTCCTCCTCAGGTTTGTGGCTCAGAGCCCTGCCTCTCTGGACTCAGCTTGGGATTGGCCCTTGTCCTCAGCCTAGGGAAGTACAGAGCCAGGCACTCAGTGGGTTGGTAAAGGGACAGACCCCAGCCCTGGCCTCAGAGCCCTGATTACTCTCTCATAAAGAACCCCTTCCCAGTGGTCACCTTCTGCTAGCATTCTCCCTGGTTAGAGCTTTGCTGTCTCTGAGTGCCCCATAGCGGGTACTAGGAGAGCCCTGGGGTCTAGAATCTTACATTTTAATCCAGCCTCTGACCACACCTGCTATGTGACCTTAAGCAAGCTGCTTGCCTACCCTAGGCCTCCTCATCTGCAGGCTGGGGTGATGATCCCTGTTGAGTGTGCTCTGGGTTCTTGCCACAAAGAAAGAAAAATGCTTTGGCTACTAGGGTCTGAATGAGAAAGCTGTCACTAACCCAGGCAATGCAGGCCCCCTGCCTGAGGCTGATTCACTCCTCTTGGATGCCCCCATCTGCCTCACCCGTCTCCCTCACAGCCCTTGTGAGCGCTGTCCTACAAAATAAGACTTCTTGGTCTGACTGCTCGAGGCCAGCCAGGCCTGGTTACTTTCTAGGATGTAGGCCTGGACCTCCAAGAGGCCAGAGCCAGGGCCCCAATTAGCAGGAAACAACGATCACTTTAAGGAGTTTTCCCGGGAGTCCTTTTCTCTTCCTTCTCTGGGTTCCTGGCTGTGGGCTCAGGTGGCCTGGGTTGGGAGCCCTGCTGAAGGTTCCTGTGACCATGGGCATCTAGGGCTCAACACCTGCAGGCCTGATCTTCTAATCCTCCGTCTATCTGGCTCTGGGAACCCTTTTACTGGTTGCCAGGCAACACATCCCAACACACCTGGCTGTTAGGTGAGCCGACCCACGCTCCCAGAATTGGTGGGTGTTGGGGCAGACTTACAGAGCAGCTGTCAAGGAGGCCTGAGGCAGCCTTGGGGGCCAGAGGGGATGGCGACTCTGCCTCCCCCATCTTTCCTGCTAGCAGTTCTGTTCCCTAGGATGGGTCCTCAGGGACTGTTGCTACAACAAGTGCCTGCCTGGTGACCAAGCCCAGCCCTGAGCTGGAAGCAGGCAGACCCAAGGGGCCACTTCCCCGTTGTTCCAGGGTGGGGGCAACTGGGTGGGGTGACTGGAATCAGGTTAGCTCATTCTTTGGCCGGGGAACTGCAAGATGGCGGCAGGGCCTGGAAGGGCTGGGGGGCCAGGAGGCCAGGAAAGGGGCAAGGCCCTGAAGGGCTCTGGCCGTCTGTCTCCTCAACCCCAGTCTCAGCCTCCCCCTACCCTGCCCTGTATCTAGACCTCAGTCTCCGCTTAGCTTCCCCTCTCCATCTCCGTTGTCTCTGCCCCTTGGTTACCCCATACACTCAATCTACCCCTCCCTCTGCCCCTCAGCCTCCTCCTATTTCTGGCCCTCAGTCTCCCCTCTCTGCAGCACTTGCACCCTCAGCAATCCCTCCACAGCAGCCCAGGCTGGACTCTCTCTTCTCCTGCAGCTGCACACAGAGGCCCAGGGCCCCACGCCTGCCCCCGGGGCTTGCCCATCTCTGCTTTCCTGATAGTCTGGACAAATTCCTTTCCTGTTAGTTCAGTCGAGACAACATGGGTGGATGTTTTTAAAAGGAACTCACTGGGAAGCAAATGGAAAACAAACCCAAACAAGGCGGCTCACCACCTAGAAACGGCCTTGGTCACTAAGGCAGAGCCATCTGCTCTAACTGCCCTTTGCCTGGGTTGCAAAAACACCCTCCTGGGGCATGGAGGGGTCTGTCTGTCTTTTCCCCAGCTGAGTTGGGTCCAGCCTGTCCCAGGCAAGCTTGGTCCTAAAACCTTTCCTAATAGCCACTTCCCTCATCTGCACCTAGCAAAACGCCTGCACAAAGTTGGGACTCCATAAATATTTGTTCATCTGTTTAATGAACAGATAGAGGAATGTTGGGCGGGGGTCTCTGGGGTTTCAATGGTGGCACAAGAATCATTTCTGCCTGGAAAGTCCAAGAGAGACAGCTTGACCTGTTTCAAAAACTCTAGCCCTGTCTAAGGCACCCCGACCCTTGGCTGCTGGGTGCTGGCATACGACTCTGCATGGTTGGGGGCCTCTGGCCTCTATCAGTGGTGTAGGAGGGCTCTTACTCTCTACCTTTGCAGGCTTCATTTTTTAATTTAATTTACTTTAAGACCCCAGAGAGTTCACTTTTTCTTAAGGGGGTTTCTTCCTCTGTTTAACAGGGATGGGTCAGGGGAGTTGGCCAGGACTGGGAGCCACAGAAAGGCAGTGGGTTTGCTCAGTGCTGTGTTCGAGTCCCGCTCTGAGCCTTGGTTTCATCCTCTGTGAGATGAAAAATGGGACTGCACCCATCTCCTGGAGCCTCTGGGGATGTACTGAGGTTGTGGGGTAAAGCTCCAAGCAGAGTGCCTGGCATGTGAGGGGCTGGGGAAATGTCAGTCCCTCCTCTGCGGGACGCATGGAGGCCCTGGAGGTTTCAATGCTCTTCTAGGGAAATGGACACAAGGCTTGTGTTGGAGATGGCCATCCTCTCTGGTGGCACCGCCCACCCAGATGGCACCCCAGATGTGGGCCTAGACCTTCCTGATCCCACCCCTCAGCCTCCCCACGGGGTATACAGGCTGTTGTGTATACGTCCCCTGTCCCAAGACCCAGGGGCAGAAGCCTGGGACAAAGGCAAAGCCAGACTGATGCCCCCTCCCAGCCCAGCCTTCAGCCGCCCCCTTGCTGAGAGGGGCCCTGGGCTCCCGGGCCCGCCGCACTGCCAATCGATTGAATCTGCTCCCATCCTCGGGCGTGCCATGAATTTTTCATCAAAAGCCTGTAGACTTTGGGAAACGCACAATTAGAAGCCCCATCAATAATGTACCATGCGGAGGCACTGCTGTGCTCAGCCAGGCCCCAGACACGGCTGTCTTCCAGCTCTGCTCTGGCTGGAGGCAGGAGAGAAACCGAGTGGAGCCCTCAGGGACTCCGTCACTGGACACAAAGCAAGTGCGGGTGCTGCGAGGGAGCGGAAGCTGTACCCGAAGGCTTGAACCTACCCCTTGAAGCCCAGGAAGACTTGCCTGGTCTCAGGTGCTTCACCCGAAAACTCGGTGCTAAGGAGCCCCCACCCTGAAGGGTGGTGAGGCATAGCAGAAAGTTGCCGTGTGAAGACTAGGGTTCTTTGCGGGGCTGGGAGATGTCCTTCCTCCGAAGGAGTCCGGGAAAGCAGGGGAGGCACCAGGCTGAGGTGGGGAGGAGGCAGAGGGGAGAACAGAGAAGACTGGCAGCACTGGGGTGGGGGTTATTCACCCAGCTCAGTGGTCAGGGTCCCATGTGACTGGCCCCACACTCCGTAGCCTCATAGTACAGCTCCCCTTCCACTAGTGCCCCCTCCAGGCATCTGCTTCCTGATACCTCAGAACCGCTGAAGGGAAGAACAGGTTCTGTTCTGTCCTGCCTCTGTGCCTTTGCAGTTCCTCCACCAAGAGAATGGAGGTGCCTTCAACCTGTCTCTGCAGATCCGTTCTTTTTTTTTTTTTTATTTTTTGTCTTTTTGCCTTTATGTAGAGCCGCACCTG
>PVHT021183629.1:17571219-17607375 GCA_004024745.2 Catagonus wagneri | reverse complement strand
CGGCCTTCGCCACAGCCACAGCAACGCGGGATCCGAGCCGCCTCTGCAACCTTCACCACAGCTCACGGCAACGCCGGATCCTTAACCCACTGAGCAAGGCCAGGGATCGAACCCGCAACCTCATGGTTCTTAGTCGGATTCGTTAACCACTGAGCCACGAAGGGAACTCCTGCAGATCCGTTCTTGATCCACCTCCTGACAAAAGCCTTTCCCACCCCATCTGGCTAGAAAGGATGGCAGCTTCCTTTTGTGAGTTTCTAGAGCCTGAACCTGACTAGAAACCCTCACTATTGGCTGACCCTGTTCTAAATACTTTGAATAGATCAATTTAACTTCATCCCTCCAGTAACGCAGTGAGGCAGCTGCCATTACACCCATTCTACAGAGCAGGAGAGTGAAGCAGGACAAGGTCAGGGAACTTGTCCCAGCAGAGAAGCTAGTTCCAGAGTCTACTCTCTTACCCACCTGCCCAGACTGCGGGGCTCACTCTCCTGTCTCCAGCTGGCCCACCAGGTGTGGCAGGTGGTAAAGGAGTAAGGAAGGGGTGGGTTCCTGGCAGAGGGAACAGCAGGAGCAGAGGTGAAGGTGAGAGGCAGCCTGGCGCAGGGGGTGAGGGGCAGACAGTCAGGATGTGTGTCAGGAGGGGTGGTGGGAGATGAGGCTGGTGTGACTGCAGGGCCCAGTCATGGGGCCTTGAATGGCAGGCCAAGGCCCAAGTGTGGAGCCTGTTTTAATCAAGTGAGCTGGGCTGGACTCGAGCTAGACACTGGCACCAAGCTTGACTGAGAATTTCCCAGGATAAGGCTTGGTTACCTTGTAAACATACCCAATGGGCTGCAGAGGGCACCAGAGCCCAGAGAGGGCAAGAAATTGCCTGGCTTCCCACAGCACCTCCCTGCCAGAGCCAGCTCAGCATTTCGTCGCCTTTCAGGGCCAGGGAAGCCAGACCATCTCTAAAATCTGTGTAGAGGGCAGGAAGCACTGTCCCTCAGAGTCGGAAGGGGCTAAGACCTTTCGGAGGAAAGAGCGGCTCTGAGAGGAATAGGGCCAGTGGCCAGTTAGAACCTGGGGATGGGGTGCTGGCCACGGGCAGGCAAACTCAGGATGCTGCCCTTTCTCAGTTCTCTGGGTGGGCCACCTGCCCTGGCATTCTGGAGCCACCAGGCCATGGCCCACTTCTCCCTGGGGCTGTGCAAGTCTAGGCCCTGTCCCACTCTTGACCCAGGCTGCTCCTAGGTAACATACTTGACTGTGACTTCTCAGCTTCCTTCCACCCTATGGCCCAAGGATGTCTCTGTTCTTGGAGGAGGGACCTGAATATCTCAGTCTGTGGGAACTACAGCTGGGACAAGGTCTGGAGCCCTGTCTCTCAGCCCCCGGGGGTAGCCAGGCTTCTGGGGGATGGCTTGAGTGTGACTGGAGGGCCAAGGCCCTGCCTGGTGGGCTGGGCCTTGGAAGTGGCCTGCAAGGGCCTCAGATCAGGCATGGCTCACCAGGGTGAGGGACTAGAGGTGGCGGAGGGGGCGGGGGAGATGAAGGAAGGGGAAGACTTTGCCCCACCTTCAGAAGTCCTGGACCAAGGGAGGGGACAGTGCCCCAGTCTGCAGAGCCCCAGTCTGAGGAGGATGCCCCGTCCCTGCTCTGGAGCACATGTGAGGAGGAGGCAGGACCCACACACTCCTGATAAGAACACATGAAAAGAACAGATGGCGCCAACAAGTGCAAATTAATTGAGCGAAGCCTGTGTACACAGGCGCTGTGAACAGGCTGGCTGACAGGCCCGGGAGCGGGTGGAGGAGGGACAGGCCAGGGAGGTGGGGGAAGCTGTAACGAGCACTTATCGATGTCTCGCTGGATCTGCAGTTGCGAGCAGTTTATTGACAAAGCCTGTCTATAAATCTCCTGGCCATGTCTCCAGAAACCATAATTACGGGCCCTCGTTACCCCTCACACCTCTAGGCACTGGGGACTAGCCTGAGCCAGAGTGGCTGCTGACACTGCGGCTGCTGCTGATACTGCGGCTGGCCCGTGACAGGCGGGCTGAGCCCCTGCACTAAGAGATGCCAGCTGAGATGCTTGAGGGGACCCAACTTAGGATCCTGGGCCCTGGGGAGTGAGTGGAGGCTCCGCCTCTAGGCTAAGGGCAGGGAGATGCAAGAGACTTTGGTTCCAGGGAGCTCAGGGCTCACATTTCAGTTTTGCCAGTTACTTTTGGCTTCGCCAAGCACTTGGCCTCTCTGAGCCTCAGTTTCATCATCTGTGCAAGGGGGAGAGGGCTGTAGTGAAGAAGAATTAGGCAGTGTCCAGTGTCACACACGGTGCCTGGCACTGGATGAAGCAGCCCCTGATATGCCAGGAGCTGACCTGGTGCACACAACTAGACCTTGGTGTTGTCTTATTGTACGTAATTTCACAATATCAGACAAGGCTACTCTCTGACCAGAAAGACAAAAAGAAGAAGAAGAAGAAAAAAAAAGGGCCACTCTGTAATCATGTCTGAACACAGATGAAACATGAACGTTGTCCAAACCACAAAGATGACGAGACAGCAGCCTTTTCTGGCTAATACGAGTGCCAATTGCTTCTTTACCAAGGACAGTTGCAGCCTCATTGTTCCCCTGCCTTCTGGATAAGAACCACTAAAATCCTCACTCATAGAATTATCCTCCCTCCTGAGAGCATCTAACCGGAGCAAAGCCCTATGTCCTTGAATTCTCCCCTGAATCACCTAACAGGACCCTGAGTCTTTCACGTCCTTTCCAAAACACCTTTCTGATGCCCCCACCTACCTTCTTGGCCATCTTTGGCTGCAGGGAATTGAGGTAATTGGTAGAGCATCATCTCTCTAGATAAGCATGCTCTTTAGGCCTGAATTCTAGACTCCCATTCTCACCCTACCCCATCTCATCATTTCTGTGAAAGTGGGGGCCCACTGCTTCCCATTCAATGTCCCCGTCTCAGGCCTGGAGAAACAAGCTCTGGAGTAGGGTTGTGGTGGGGAGAGAGCCTGGGGCCACCACCTTCAGGTCTCTGGTGCGGGGGAAGGAGCCCCAGGTTGGACATCAGGGCCTCTTGGGGGATTTGGGAAGGTTGAAACAATCTGGAACTGAGAGAAGAACAGTGGATAGGGGAGGCACTGGGGTGACAGAGGAGCTGGAGGTGGGGCTCACCTTAGCCCCTAGAAAGCCAGCACTGGGAGGGGTCCTCTGCTCCAAATGCCCAGCTCTGATGAGCTGGAAGGGCTTTCTGGGGGAGGCTGGCATGGCTGGGCAATGCCTCAGTGTACTTGGGGATGGGCAGGTATAGGTCCCCATCCCTGGGAGCTCACCGACCTCATCTCTGCCTCTCTGGTGCCATCTGGATCCTTTTTAAGAGACCGTTATATCCTCTGCCCCCATCCTCAGCAGCTGGATCCTTTTTGGCTGGCTCACCCTTCCTGCCTCCAGCCCAGCCCTGAAATGCTAGAAACTGCTCATTTCTGCCAGGCTCCGGGCTTACTTCATAGCTGCACAAAGTGTTTTCGCTTTTCAGCTCCTGGGTGATGCTTTGGAAATCTGCATTACAGTTTACCTCTGGAAGCTTGAGCCACAAGGCAGTCGGTCCCATCAGGGCCCCTTCTCACCTGGCTTAGGCACTTTGTTATCATGACTCGCCCTCCTCATTCCCGGGGAATCCCCCTGGGCCCTGGCCCTCAGAGATGCAGGCAGCAATGAGGGGAGGGGGTTCATGGGGGTGCTCCCTTTCTACCCAGTCTCTTGGGGGCTGTCAGCGTCCCTGTTCGCCTCAGCCCCCTTTTGTCTGTTTGAGTAAGGTCCAGGGTTTAGGCTCAGAATGCAAACGCTGATTAGTCAGGCCTTCCCCAAGCACACCTCTAGTCCTACCAGCTCCCCTCCCACATTTTTTCCTACACCAAGAGCACGTGAAAGTTCCTGGGGGAGGGATTGACCAAGCCTCTGCAGTGACAACATGGGATCCTTAACCTACTGCCCCACAAGACAAATCTATCCCCTCTCATGATTTTTTCCCCTTTTTCGGGCCACACCCAAGACATATGGAAGCTTCCGAGTGTTCCAAATCAGAGCTCATCTGCCAGCCTATGCCACACCTACGGCAACGCGGGATCTAAGCTGCATCTGCAACCTACACTGCAGCTTGCAGCAAGGCTGGGTCCTTAACCTACTGAGCAAGGCCAGGGATAGAACCCAAATCCTCATGGATACAGGTCGAAGCCACAGCAGGAACTCCAGCCCCCTCCCACTTTTAATGCCCAGGCCCCAAGTCCCTGCTGCTAAGAAGGCAGTAAGATCACGTACTGACAGAGGACTTGGGAAAGTCTAGGATGGGTAAGGCAGAGACCATACACCCTGGAGGAACGGATTCCCTAAAAGAGAGGCTGATGGTTGTCTGACATGAGGGTCTCGGAGGAGCTGAGAGGAAGGAAATCTGGACTCCCCCCAAAGCCCTCAACTCTCCCATACTGTCCTCCTCACCACCTGCTGTGAATGTTAAGGAACGAGAGGCCCTTCACAGCCCACAGAACCCTTTCTGGGCACCATGAGGAGGTTTCTGCAGCCAGCCTGTGGGATAAGTGTTACCATTATTTCTATTTCACAGTTGAAAAGACTGAGTCTCCTAGAGGTGCTGGCTGGGTGTGGAGTCGGGAAGCAAATTTCCTTTCTCTGCTCCAGGCCTGTCTTCTCCCCTGGACCATGTGGCTGCTTAGGAAGGGGCATTTTATGTACTTGTGCACCCATTTATGGAGCACCTACTGTGTGCCAGGCCCCTCAGAGTGTGGATCGGGGAGGAGATACATGGCAGAGAGAGCAGGGCAAAGTCCTGGAGCTGTGAGCCAGTGTATTACAGTTGGGTGTGGGTAGAATATTCTGGGTTGAGGCACAGGATTCAGCAGTCACAGGAGCCATCAGGCTGAAAGATTCATGCTGCAGGTAGGGGAACTTTAGAAGTGTTTAGAGCAGGGGCAACACACCTGGTGGTTGTGTCCTAGGGTGGAGAGGGTCAAGTGAGCAGGAGGGTTCCGTCTGGACTGTTGGCACCGAGACCCTGAGCCAGCTTCCTGAGGGAGCCCCTCTGGCACTCCACGGGAGCCCCCGCCACTTAACAGAGAAGGCGAGAGGGAGGGGCCTTCACTGTGGCCTCCACAAGACTCCCCCTTACTACTGAAGCAGGGCTCAGAGGGGCTCCCCATCCAGCCAGAGGAGGGAGCTGAGATGCCTCCAGTCTCCAAAACCAGTCCTCTGAGGGCGGTCCAGCCGCCAGGCCCTTGCCCTTGCTGACCCTTCTAAATCCCTGAGCCACTATCCAGCCATCCCCAGGGCCCATCAGACGGAGCTGGATTTGCATATCTGAGAGAAAAAAAAATTCTGCTGCAGAAGCTGAGCGCCATCAGGGCTGCCGAGCCCCCTTTTGTCTGTTTGAGTAAGAGCTGGCTAAAGGCTGAAGGATAATTAGTCCCTTGTGGGCAACGCTGTCCCCCCTCCTTGAAGATTTAAAGGTACAGCCCACAAACGCAAGTCGCTCCTCCTGGCCCACAGTTCCCCACTGGTATCTCAGCTCTTCTGCAGCCCTTCCTGCCCTCCCCCTTCTGCTCAGTCCTGGAGGCGCAGAGGAGGGGTCTGCCGCTGGAGGAGCGATGAATGGGCATTTTATCTGATTAAACTGGGAGTGAACTGGCCCTTCTCTATTATCTTTGGACCTGATTGGATATTTAACACCAAATGTAGTGTGCATGTTCGTGTGCGTGCGTGCGTGCGTGTGTGTGTGTGTGTGTGTGTGTGTGTGCGCGTGCGCACAGGCATGAACTGGGCTTTTCTATTCCCGGTCAGGAGGAAATTGGATTGTACTGAAAAGCATTTAATCTGAGCTCAGGAGTCCACCCTAACAGAGTCAGCGAGCTGGGGGAGGGACAGTTCTTCCCTTAGCCTTGGACTGGAAGAGCCCTTGTGTACATTACAAGGGTCCTGTTCTGGCCTTCCCAGGGCCACAGCCTCCTCACGGGGTAAGAGGAGTTAGTGGGGCCAAGGGCATACGCCCATTCAGAGCCTGAGTACCATTCCAGACCACACTCCAGTGCTGGGGACCCCAAATTCCCTCTTCTTGCTTCCAGGCTTGTCCTCCTAAAGGGGACATTGCACCCTCAGGCAGGTAAAAGGTCTCACACAGTCACTGGGTCATTACGGTGTGGGACTAAAACTGAGCTGGATAAGAAGGAAAGGGGACATCTCCTGTGGGATATGGGGGGACTAGGGGCAGGGGGCTGGGAGCTGCTCTCCCTCTGTCCCCAGGGTCCAAGGTGGAATCTGAGAATTCTCTGAGGTGGTTTCTAAGATATGCCTGTCGGGGAAGAAGAACAGGACGTATTTAATCATTTGTGGGCTACAGGCTGATTTATAACTTTCCATTACTTGGGGTACAGGTAAGATGGTGTGTAGGCCACCACACGCATTCTCAAAGGTTTGGGGTGGGGCTGGGAAAGGGAGCTGCAGCCACAGAGCTCTGTTTTGGGGTTTAATAGAAACTAAGGCAGCCCTACCACCCAGATGGGCTGGGAAGATGATGAGTCAAACTCATCGGGCTCTTGAATTCTTCCGCATCATAAGGCTTGGCCAAGGCAGCTGCAAGAGCAGGCACTGGGCTGAGACCCCAGACCAGTGCTGGACCAATGAATGCTCTCTCTCTCAGTCTTGCTCTGTGGCCCTGGGAGGCTTTCTGATCTACTAGCAGTTTTCCCAACTTGTGATATGGGGATGATAACTGCACATTCTTCATCAGATTGGTGCAAGGATGAAACAAGATTATGACAAGGTTCTGGGAGCAGAGTAAGAGCTCAACAAAGGCTGATGGATATAAGTCGTATTATTAAAAGGAGAGCTAAGCTGGCAGTTTGTAGAAGGGATGGATGGGCCCCTTTCCCAGGTTAGCAAATCTCTCCCAGCCTCCCCTGGTGCTGTAGTTCCCTCCCACCCTCACCAATCAATGATTTGAGCCTTCAACAATTTATGGCCTCATCATCTTGGCTTTATTTACAGAGAGAGCTGCACTCCTGCCCCGACCACCCACCATTTAATCAAGGAGCCGAGATGGACAGTGATACGGGGCAGCAAGAGCTGTCTCACTAAGGAGCAGAGCCAGGAGGCCGTCCTTCCTCCTCCTGCCTTGTTTGCTGGGATGAAAGAGAAATCATCAAAAGCAAGCCCCTCACTCCACAGGGGGTGAGGCTGAGGCCCTGAGAGGGAAGGGAGGTCAGCCAGGGTAGCTCCCCAAGTCATGGCAGAACAGAAACTGGACCCTAGGTGTCTGGATACCCTTCCTATCCAGTGCTCTCTCGGCTGTTAATTTTCTCTCCTCCTGGGGGTGGGGTGGGGACTCTGCCCCAGTGGCCCTCTCATCCATATCTCCTCTGAGCCCAGTCTTTGAGTACTTGGGGCTAGGACCCGGCCGGGCCAATCCATTGTCCTACCCACGCCCTCAGTTCCCTCCTCCTCACCCCCCTAAGACCTCCTTATCCCGCACTGGAGGGAGATATTCTCCCTATTTAACAGACAAGGAAACTGAGGTCCACAGAGGGAAGCGACTAGCCTAAGGGCCCCACAGTATCTCTTGGTGAGATCCCAGCTGGGAGATATGGAGATACACGCAGGTATGCGCGCGCACACACGTGTAATCTTCACCTGACAGATTCTTCTTGCAGGAACAAGCTCACCCACCTGCACCTCTCCTGTACCAGCAAATCACGGTCAACCTCTGACAACAGTGCCCTCTGTGGGCCCTGCCTGGCATTCTTCATAAAGTGCGGGTTGGGGTAGTTTAGGCGAACTCCCTCTGTGCTCCTACAATCCCCTGAGTGGACTGCATCCCAGTCCTGGCCACACCCTCCTTCACTGATTTCTGATGTGTCTCTTCTGCTGAGTGGAGGATTCTTGAGGACAGGGACCTCTAGGGAGTTATCGTCATGTTACTGCCTCTTAGCCTAGGGACAGGCTTCTGGGGAGGTTCAGAAGGGAAGACCTGGATGCACTGTGCTTCTCGCCCCCTTCCTCCTCCATCTTGAAGGCTCCACGAATGCAGTGACTATTAATAAGCCTCCTGCAAAGTGGACAGCCCTACACAGTTTCCAATGCACTGTCATCTACTCTTGTCAATCTTCTCAAAAGCTTCAAGAGTTGGGTGGGGGAGGGTATTTCTTCCTCTTAACAGATGAGGAGGCCCAGAGAGGTGGAGCGACTTATCCAAGGTCACACAGCTCCTGAGTGGTAGAGATGGGGCTCAAACCTGCTATAACTGCACAAATAAGGAGAAGAGTCTGCAGGGGGAGATAACAGAGCTTGGAACATAGTAAATGCTCAAAAAGCTAGTTGAATGAATGAACGAACAAATGAGTGCACTGCATAACTGCCAAGTCAACAAGGAAGGGGAGCAGCTCAGGGGGTGGGGGTGGGGGTGGGGAAGCACTTAATATTTTTGTTCCCTATGTTCACGGGCCCCCTACTTGGCTCCTCAAGCAGTGATCAGACTTGGGGCAGACCGTCTTCCCCTTCCCACCCCTCAGGGTGGTGCCCCTTTCTCACCCACCTCCCCAGGATGTCTCCCCCACCCCTTGGCCTCTGCAGGCTCCTCCCCAGTTAGGCTGGGGGCCACCTGCATGGAAGTTGGCTTCCCCACCTCTGGCTCTGCCCCTGCCACCTGTGAGGCCCAGGACAAGGGCATAAATGGAGGCTCCCTGCAGGTGCGCACCCTCTCCCCTAAACAGCTGTCCCTGAAAGTATTTAACCCCTGGAAGGGCAGACTTTGTAGGCAGGGAATCCTGAGGTCTTGGTTACCCAAAGACTGGTCTCGACTGTGGGGCCTGGGCTCCGGAGCACATTCACCTCACCCCTTGAACCCTTTGCTCTGTGGGGAGAGATGAGGCTGGAGGCCCAGAAAGGGCCCCCTAAATTATCTAAGGGTGGTGCCTCTCTCTCATTCTAATACCCTGTTCCATGGGCCCTGGGGACCTTTCCTGGGGCCAAGGCCACTTGCTACTGTGGTCAAGTTGGTCAGAAAAACAAGCCCACTCCAATGGCCAGTGGCTTTCCCTGACTGGTCAGCACTGGGCTCCCCACCAGCTCCAGGACCTGGCAGGGATGGGGGATGATGTGAGGGGGGTAGTGAGCCCGGAAGTGAGAGAGTATGGGGGGCGGGGGAGGGGGAGCTGACCTGCAGGGGGCCTTGCTCAGCCGCTTACACACACGCACACACATACACGCACACGCACATATACACACACACACCAAGACAATAAATCGACAAACACTTAATCTCTCTGCAAATTGAAACGGAGCCGTAAATATCTGCTGCATCCCAGCAGCTGAGTTATGAGTCTCGTTTATTAATCTCTTTAGTCCCAGGTGATGGATGGAGGAGGAGAATGGCCCACCAGGGAGATTCCAGGATGGGGGGAAGGAGGGAGGAGAAGTGGGTCAGGGGTCTGGGAACAGCCCTTCTGGAGAAGGGGTCAGAGTGGGGAGGCCTGGAGGATGTGTGCTTTCCCCATTTTATTCTCCATCTTGAAAACCCCCATCAACACAGTGACTATTAATAAGCCTCCTGCAAAGTGGACAGCCCTTTACAGTTGCCAGTGCACTGTCACCCACTCTCTTGTTAATCCTCCTCATAGCCCACAGAAGTGGGTGTGTGGGCGTGTCTCCTCCAATTAACAATGAGGAGACAGGCACAGAGAAGTGGAGTGATTTATCCACAGTCACACAGCTCTCGAGTGGTGGAGACAAGCTCAAATCTGCTACAGCTGCAGGGAGGTGAGGAGGGCGAGGCGGGGTCTGCAGGGGAAGATAACAGAGGATCCTTATTTCTTCCTTTCTACCTCCCTCCCTGCTCCCTTGCTCAAATGCTTGATAAGCGCTCGCTCCCTCTCTCTCTCTCTCTCTCTCTCTCCCTCCCTCCCTCCCTCCCTCCTTCTCTGTAGGAACTGGAAAAGGAAGAGAAGGATAGACTTGGGAGAGGACGAGGGGGGAGCTGGTGCACCTCATAAGATTTATTTTTAGACAGCCCAGAGTGCCAGCACGCAGGGCTCACCATTCCTGGGCTGCAGGAGTGCAGGGGAGGAGCTGAGGGGGGCTGGGGCTGCAGGAGCTGGGCCTGGGAGGGGCCGGGAGGGGGAGCGGGATCTCATGCTTGTGTGTGGTGAACACAGGTCCTTAGGTGGGCCTTGAGGCCAGGTGGACAGAACAGGGGTCTTGCAGAGTGGCAGGGACAGAACACTGGAAAATGGAGCCACAAGAACTGGGCAGTGGCGTTGAGGATGATGGAGACTGAGGTGTTGAAGCAGGAGGGACTGGGTGACGGTGATATTTTAGAATGCATCTAGTGGCCTGTAAGGGGCACTGAGTCAAGGGCACCTGATTGGAGGCTGTTGAAGTGGACACTGGAGGGCTGTGTCTTGCTCTGTTTCTCTTGTATTTTCCCTGCCTCTTGTCCAAAGATTTGAGTGGGGCTCGGACTCTCAGGTCCTGGGTGATCTGCCTCCCAGGTTGGGTTCAGTGTCATCTGGTCTTGGGGGGGGGCAGGAGGAGGGGACCAACCCTAGGCTCCTGGGCTTGGTGAGGCCCTGGGCTTATGTTCCTGCTACTAGTTGCCACTGATTGAGCAGTGTCCATACTCAGGTGACCCACTGCCAGCAGCTGCCTCCTGCTCAGGACCCATCACCTGCCACCAGGTGGTGCCCAGGGAGCTAAGATTGGGCCCAAGCCTCTCAGCTTCGTCATTCTGCAGATTTCATCCTGGGTCAGAGCCTGGGGGCAGAACCAAGGCTCCAGTCACAGTCCAGGAGTCCCTGTTCCAACCTCTTCTGCTGACAGAGGAAGGTACCGGAGCCCAGAGAAGGGAAGGGAGTTCGAGGTCACTTCAAGAAGGAGATGAGAGCACTGTGAGTGCAGAGGACAGGGTGGAGCTGTGCTGATGGGCAGAGGGTGTGTGCTCTGTGACTGTGGGGGGCTGAGGGTGCAGCCACTTTGAAAGGAGCAGGGCTGGGCGTGGGAGGGCCCACACCATGACCCCATCCCAAATTGCCTGGGACTATCTCGGGTGTAGTACTGCAAGTCCTGAGTCCTGGGAAGACAGGGATGGCTGATCACCATAGGGCCATGCCAGGCACTCACAGGACCAGGCTCCTGTGAGGTGTCTCCGTTACACTGCCAGCCCTTTCTGAAGGTCCCTCGCCTATTCCATCTGACCCTGAGAGGCAGGAAAGGCAGGGCAAGCAGTTCTCTATTACAAAGGGAAAGATTGAGGCTCAGGGAGGTAAAGTGCTCTGAGCCACCTTGGAAAGGCGTGGCAGAGCCACCTCTCCACCTGGCTGGTGAGGAAGCAGTCTCTGGGCTGGCAGGGACTCCTGTGACCCAAGCTGGAGCCACAGCTTCTCTGGCCTTCCTGCTTCTCCTTACCTTTGAAATAGGGCCCATTTTCTTGGGAGAAGTGGTGTCCTAAGGGTCTAGAGTCAACCTGCCAGGTTAAATGGGGTACAGAAGCTGAGGAAGGGGACACAAATAAACTAGGGGATCAAGGGAGCACTCTGGGTTCAGCAGACTCAAGATAGGAAGAGAAACAAAAGTGTTATGCTCAGAGCAGGGCGGGCATGTGGGGACTAGGAAGGGGAGAGATGAAGGGAGGGGGTGAGGCTTTCAAACAGAGAATGAAGGAAATGAGTTATTCCAGCATGGTGAGGTTGGAAAAACTCCACTGAATCTTTAAACAACCCTTGTCAATTATTCATCTGCTGGTATGAGGGCCCTCTGGTCTGCCACAAATCTCCTCTGAGCAGTGGAGGAAAGGAGGGAGGGAGGGAAATGGGGGGGAAAGGGGGTTGATGGGAGAGAAAAGGGCAAATATTTACTGGCTACTGTGCATCTACTCTGTCACTCTTGACTGCTGGGGAACTCCCAGAGCTCAGGGCCTTGCCTCTTCCCACCCCACCTGCCTCAGGCCTCTGCACAGTTGGGCATAGCGCTGGGCACCTGGAAGGGGTAGGGAACTCTTTTTTCCTGGCTGGTTGGAGGAACTGCTGATGCAAATAACAATGACAAGTCCTGGGAAGACAGGGATGGCTGATCACCATAAGGCCATGCCAGGCACTCACAGGACCAGGCACTCACAGGACCAGGCACTCACAGGACCAAATGACAATCTGGTCAGTGGCAGGGGTTTTACGAGCCCCTGTGAACGGAGCCAGGCCTTTATGGAGGCTGCATGGAGTCCCTCATGTCACCAGCTCTCAACCAGTGTCAGAAGAGATTGCCTGGTTCAGCATGAGGTGGGTTTAGGGCATCTAGGGGGTAAACAGTGAATGCTTACAAGTTGTTTAGTGCTTGGAGAACTGCCATGTTTGGGACGACTGTTAATATCTCATTCTTCATCCTCACTTAAAAGCCTACCTCCTCCAAAAAAAAAAAAAAAAAAAAAGGAAAAGGAAAAAAAGATTCCCTGGGCTGCTCAGAAGGGAAGTGAAGGCTTCCTCTAGCTCTGTCCGGCCCTTACACTTGGCCCAAGGTCACACCTGCAAGACCCTGACCCTAGTAAGGTGGGTCCACTCGGGACTGGAGCTTTGCACCACTTCGACAAAATGGCACTTGAAAGGCCTGTGTTGAAATTCATGTGTCCTGGATGAAATGAGGAAGAACGGACTGGACTGCAACCCAGACATGAAGGCAGATCCAAGGGCACACAGTGGGGAGCATCCCATTGAGGGGGCTGTGGGTTGGGACTGGCAGGCCCCAGAGCAGCAGGGAGTGTCTCTGGCATCCTCCCTGCAGAGAGGGTGCAGACCCCGTGTCCCTTCTACTCCCTTCTCTGTTCCCAAGGTTCTCAAGAAAATATTCAATTTCCTATTAAGCTCTGGAGGAAATCAGCAGTAGAATTGCTTCTGGGGCTCTGGGGAGTGTGCTGTAAGACCAGACACAGACTAACACACTTCTGGAATCAGGTGATACCGAGAGGCTCACAGCCTGGATACAGTGGCTGAGAGGCAGTTAGTCATTTGCTCACTGCACAACTCCTGCCATGTCACTGGGGTCCACTGCTATACCCCCAGGCTCTGTTGCTGGTGACCACTCCCTGACTGCACGTCCAGGAGTCAGGGACGGTGCCACTGCCACCCGGATGTGTTCCATTGCCAGTCAGGCATCTTTCACTGTTCTGTGATTCTTTCTACACCATACACGCCATGTTCTGTGCTCGGTGTTCTATGGCTGCATCTTCCTGTACTGCAGTACTGTGTGATAGCACCGTATGGTTTGGGTCTCAACTGCTCCCTGACTGTGTCCTAGAGCCTGTCACTGTCTCTTGGTTGCATGAGCTCGCCCATTGCTATGTAATTCTGTCTGGTTGCCATGGAACCAGACTCATTGCTACAAGCTACATGCTACCTGTATGTACACTGTTGCTACCCACCCACGTTCTAGTGCTTGTGACTGGGCATTACTGGCTGCATGAGTGTTTGTCTGGGTCCTGCCCTGGTCATTCTGGGCTCTGGCTAGGAGGCTGGAGTTGGAGCTGAGTCTCTAGGACCCAACCAAGGAAAGTGTCAAGGTGGGAATAACCAGCATGGTAAATCTGTGCAGAGGGGGCGGGTGGAGGAATGATGTTGTGGAGGACTGAAGGAGGCAAGGGTAGGAGGGTAAATTGAATGGAGTCGAAAACCAAGAACAAGGAAGGGACAGGCTGGCCTAGGACAGGAAAGGAATAGTGCCCTGATTGACAGGATTGTCAGGATAGGAATACTGCCCCGCTGCCCCAAATATATGTATCTGAGGGACCCAGTGGTGTCAGGTTAGCCTCAGGGTCCAGGGCTGGGCACGTGGGCCTCTGCAGCCATCTGGTGCTCACTCAGCTGTATGCAAGGCACCATGGGTAGTGGAGTCAGGAAGCCCTGGGCAGGTCCTCCCACTGCTGGGCCTCCTCACTGCCATCCTTTGTCAAATTAGAAGGGACTGCATAGTCTAAGGTTCTTTCTGATGCCCTTGTCCAGTCAGGGGTTCAATCACATGGCCCCCAAGGCATTTACCTACATCTGTGTTGGGTGAGGCCTGGCCTGGGCCCTGGAGCCCAGAGAGAAGGAAGCCAGTGTGCTCTTAGTTCAAGGTCTGGAAGGTGTAGCTGAGTGTACTTAACTCAGCGGCAAGCCAGGGAGAGAGCCAGTGTTTGTGGCCTTGCTAGGTACCCAGCAAGGAGGGAGTAGAGGGACCAGCCCATCACTGGAAGTGCTGGGTGATACCCAGACAGGGCATGCACAAAGTAGGTCTCCATGTGGACCCAACTCACAATGTCTCTGACAGGGTATACGGCAGCTCTGAGCCCGCTTGTTCAACCTCAGAGCATTCACCAAATCCTGTCTTAGTGCTCTTGGCCCTCTTATTTCTCCTCCTGCCCTCTGTCACTCACAATGTTTAATTAACTTCTCGCTCAAAAACAATTCCTCCTCATGGCTAACTTTGACATCTCAAGTACAGTCTAGTCTCATCTCCATGATTAAACCTTAAGATAAGATTGAGACTAGCTGACTCACTACCCAAGTTATTATCCTTTAAATATTAAAGGATATTAAAAATATACAGTGTTGGAATTGCCCACGTACTGAAGTCATCCTATACGTAAAGGCCCTTTCCTCCTCAGCTCTGCTTTTTTTCTCCTTCTTTCCCCCATTATCATCATGAACATTATCACCGCTATTGCATTTCATAGGCATAATGAAGACTTCGACTCATTCCGTTCCAACACTTTCTACATTTACAACTCCCCCAAATAAATACACAATATTAAGTCATCTCTAATTTCTCTCAAATAATCCAGACCCCAAGACCCATGGATCTAAACTCAGCCTTGGATCCCTTGCCCAGCAGAAAGGTTCACCAGATTGCAAACCAGGGAAGGCCTGCCATCCACGGTACCAGGAGTGGGGCCCTTACTGCTCCCTCCATGGTCCCGCTGGGTCCAGCACCTAAAATAAGAGGCTCATCCTGCTCCGAGAGGCAGTGTGAGGTCCGCATCTGGCGGTGAGGAGGGGCCTCCCTGAGTGATGCCGGAAGCTTGGCGGGCTCAAGGGGGACGGGGGATGCCTTCGCCTTTCTTGGTCCTTCCTGCCTGCTTTCCCTCTTCCATGGCACCTTCCCTCTTCCTTCTTTCCCTGGCTTTTTCCTCTCCTTCTTTCTCCCTTGCATTATTTCTGCTCAGAGGCACAAGAGGGATGTCAGAAGGCCTGGCTGTGGATTGGCTTATTCATGCTGCCCGAATCAGGTCTCCAAAGTCAGGTCTGAGTCTTTATTTTCAACCCAACTGAAGGCTGAGCTGGCAGGTCAGGCCTGAGCTGCGTTCTGGAGGGGGAGTGAGAGGAGGAGTGAGAAGCGGGTGAAAGATGGCTGTGAGTGCTTTGGCACCTGCCAAGGACAGCCTTGCTTGGGGTGAGCACGGGTATACCACATGGGAGCATCCTGGTGCTCCACACCCAGCAGTCAGCACCCTTCCTATTCGTCCAGTGGGACATGTTCCAGGAAGGTACAGAAGTGCCAGGGGAAGATGCAGAGGCTGTCGGTGGAGAGGGGCAGGTCTCGGGAGGACGAGGCCCAAGGGATTCCCTATGGGCCAGTGACCCTCGCTCAGGCCTTTTCTCAGGATCTTCCCAAGCAGCACTCCCCATGGGATCCGCCCGTGGAAGAAGGGAGGAAGCCACACGTGAATTCACCCATGGTCACTGGGGCAGGACCTCAACTGGGGCCTTTGCCTGGACTGTCTTTCCGGTGGCCTTTTCTGGAGCTTTCTGCATCAAGGGGCTAAGACTCAGCACTGAGCCCCCATCAAATTACGGCATCACCTCGGCTGCTTTTACCACCCCTTTCTCAGCATCCGGTCCGTTGGGGACAGGAAGTCATACCAACTCCCATGATCAAGGGCACAGACACTGTGACCAAAGATGGTGTCCTCTTTAGTTTGTTCCAATTTCCTCTTTCAGAAATTAAAACCAACCTCTTAGGAGCTTCCTATTTCCCAGAGGATGAGCTCTCAAGGAAATTCTGAGTTGATGACTATTTGAGTCAGAGGGACCCAGTTTTACAAATATTGCAGGGGTTTGTTTTGAAAGAAATCCTATGGAAGTTCCATTCAAAAGGTAAAGAAACTACAGCGAAGAATCTACACCTTCCACCAGTTTAGGGTGACTCACATATGGAAAGTCCCTAAAGGTCCACTTGCCACCTGAGAAGTGAGCTGAGCAGCCCACAGGTGGCAGGCAAGCCCTCTTCTCAGGTCCCATCCCGACTCCAACTCTCCTGGCCCAGGGGGGAGACACTCACCATTTCTCGGGACATCTTAGTCACCTGATGCTCCTCCTCTGCTTCCTCGGAGGTGGATGTTCTGGGACCAGTCGTGGAGCTCACTGTGGCCTTGGGCCAGGATTCATGGGTGGTGCTCAGCTTCTCATCTAAGATCTTGGGGTCCAGGATGGGCAAAGCCTTGCTGTTGTTTGGTGTCAAGAAGCTTTTTGGCCTCTGGGAAGAGAAGGTGCAGAAAAATTGCTCTGAGCCTCTCTACTACAAGGGTGCCTTTTACACTCCCCAAGCCATTCCCCTTACAGTTTAGGAGGCTGCACACACCCGTCTCTGTCTACTCCTACCACCTGCTCCCTTGCTCACTGGGCCCTAACCACATTGTCCTTGCCTTTCTTCCAACAAGCCAAGCTCTCTCCTGCCTCAGGGCCTTTGCATCTGCTGTTCTCTGTTCCCAGACAGCCTCACAGGGCTTTACATGCTATCCCCTTCTCACCATCCAGGGCTCAGCCCAGATGTGATCTTCTCAGAGAGGCCCTGCCTTTGAGATAGAGGCCCACGCCATCTACACTAATCCTCCTCCAATATGCTCTATTCATGTTATCCCATTTTACTGCATTCATAGTACTTACTCTACCAGAAAATTCTTTTTCAAAAAATGAGTTTACTTGTTGACTGAAGCCCTGGATGACCCTGAGGCTGACTTCGGCACAGACTACACTTCATAACCTAGGCTTTTGGGGCTGTTGCGTCCCTGGGTATTAGGCCTCTCTCTCTCACCCACTCCTCTCAGCAATTTTCATTCATTTGGAGGCTCCCCACTGAACACGCCCTCTGTGTAGCATCAGAGTCAGATGGTTTGGGATTTTCTGGTTGTCTGCGCGTTTTAGATAAGGAAAAGCACTGCATATGTCTCCTATTAAGAACAGCTGAACACCAGATTGGCTGAAGCAGGAAAACTACAGGATGTATATTGGATGGACGGGTGGGTGGATGGATGCAGGAGAAGAGGAAGGGGAGAATACCTAGAGGAAAGACCAATTCCCCTTTGACCGGCTGGCCCCTGGGGCTGGGGTGAGATGCTGATTCAGGACCTGTAATGACATTTCTCCTCATATCCAGGCAGAAAGCCAATCTTTATACCCTGGATTTCATAGACTGCCATCTAATCCAGTTAGGGGAGGAAGCAGACGTAATGAAATCAAGGGAGAGGTCTCCAGAGGAGCCCCCATCAGTTCTGAAAGCAGGGACACTTTGCTGAGAGTCCCTTCCCCCACAGCCTATCTCCCTGGCGTTCACCCAGTGTGGTCCAGCAGCGGCTTGGCCAACTCAATGACTCAGAGCTGACACTTCCTGGGCCGCTGATCAGAGCAGGATACTCACCAGGTACTGCTTTTGTGCGGCTTCTGAAATGTATTATGTATAATTTACTTAATTCTATCACAGAGATAAGTAAAAATGAAATAGACCCCTCAGTCCAGACCAGTGCTTCTACCCCACCGGTCTCCTGTGGGCAGGAGGGCTGTCCCAAGAAGGGAAGGAAAGGCAGAGTATCTACGAACTTCAGTCTACCCGGCCTCCCCACCCTCTCCTGACCCCCAGCCACTCCGCCTGCAGCCCCTGCCAGTCTCAGTGGTTCTGCTCTGCTCTGCCCTCTCCAGGGCTGACCCTGGCCTATATCTGCTTCCACAGCGGCTTCGCGCCAGTAGCCCCTACCCACTACGCTGCGTGTCTCCTGCCCACATTTCCAGTCCCTGCCCCAGCCAACTCTGCCAGGATCCAAAGTGAGTGGGTGACTTTCATAGGAAAATCTATACACTTCCACATGATGCAGGTCTGGCAAAGAAGGCCAGAGGTAGTTATTCTAGTCTTGTGAAGTACAGGGCCCCAGTGCCTCATATAACGCTCAAATTCTCCCAAACAGTTCCCTTCCTTTAGGGTCAACATTGCCTGTCCAGACTCCTCAGCTTTGGTCTGTCCACATTTTGGGGAGGAGACTATGCCTTTCCCTCCTTGCTCTTACAGAAGGAGGCTTGTTGAGACTACTGGGAGGAGCCAGGCTGCAGGCAGTGGTGGGTGGGGTGGAGAACAGGGGGAGGAGCAATGCTAAAATGGGGCTGGGGAGAGGATGGAGCTCCCTGTTCAGGGCCAGTCGCCCCTTGCTTTCCCCTTCCCCAACCCCCTACCCTGCTTTCCTCCATGGGTGGGGGGTAAAGGCTACTGATTCAGGCCACAAGTCTGCTTATTTGATTTTCTTTTTGCCAGGCTTGGCCCTGCCTGTGGAGGCAGCTTGGGGCTGACAAGTGGCCCCTCGCTCTGCGGCTCTGTGGCTACAGCATGTCTTGCTTCATTAAGGCTGTAATTGGAGACCTACTTTGAAAACTCAAAGTGATGCACGGCCATGCACTGGCTCAGACTCAGCACCCAGCCTGCCACTCCTTGTGCTGCTGCAGCTGCCGTGCACCGCATGAGTGCATGCAGGGCCAAAGACACCCTTTCTTCACCCTTCTCAGCCCTCATTGTTGCCTGCAGAGAAGGGTCTGTTGAGTCAGACCAGGCCAATAGCAGAACAGACTCGAGGCTTCTTGGGTCATCTGTTTCCCCCTCCTCCCCTAACATTTTCTGCCTCCTTCCCACCCACTGCATCCCCTAGATCCCTGATCATGCAAAATGCAACAGTTCCGCCTGCGCTGGCAATTACAGACTAGCCAGGTTGCAGCTGCTGTCCCCGGTGCTGAAAGTGCCCTCCTTGCATCCTGCCTGCCTCTCACCCCGCCCTGAGTCTTCTTGCTGGAGCGCAGAGGCTCTTAATTCAATTAGCTGGCCCTGAACCCTCCCCAGGGAGCCTGGAGCGGAAACTGACAAATTCTGTTTAACAAAGACATTTGTCCCCCGCCCTGCTGGCTTTGGGCTCTGCCCGCCTGTATCCTGCTCATTAGGTATCTAACAAAGTGCGTCCCAAGAAATCTGCTTCCAATCGCTAGTAATTCAGGAGGCCTGATGCAATTTTCTCCCTGATAAGGGTGTCTCGCCCGCTGGCAAGCGCTGTAATGAGCCCTGTGCGGCGGATCCCCCATCAGGTGCTGCTTTGTCATTTCCTGTGGCTGCGGTTGTAGGTTCTTCTCTCTTCAGCTGAAGGCGAGGCTCAGAGAGTCCCTCCAAGAGGGCTTGCTGCCTCCCCTGCATATCGCAAGCTTCATTTGTGACAAACCGTGTGGTCTTGCAGCTGTGGTGGGGTTTGAAGCTCTGAGTGTCTGCCAGCCAAGAAGGGCCCAGGTGTTAATCCTCACTGGGGATTCATTCTCCAGAAACAGTGTCCAAGGGTTAATCTAAAAGCAAGTTGTGGGCCAGAGGAGAGGAGCCAGTGATAAAGATTTTTTTTTAATTCTGGCAGAGTTTTTAGTATTAAATAGAGCTCTGTCTCTGGCTCAGTGAATAGGCTGTGAGCTCACTCTTGTTAGCTTGAAACATTGTCTTTCCGTGCTCAGTCTTTCCCATTGGCATATCTAGAGAGACCCAATGTATAGGTCAGATCCCATCGTACTGCTGCTCAAAGATCTTCCTTAGCTTCCTTTCACAACAAAGTCTAAACCCTGCATCCTGGCGTCCAGGCCCTCCACAATCTAGGCCCCAGCTAACCCTCTAGTCTCACTGTCCAAAATAGCCTCCGCATGTCCCATGAACTCAGAGATGCTAGGCCTCCGTGGCTTTGCACTTGTGGTTCCCTCTGTCAGAAGCACTCTTGCCCTGCCCATTTCTAAGCTACTTTTTGAGGCAGAGCACAAACCATGCTTCTCTATGGCCCTTCCCTTGACCTCTGTATGCTCGATGCACCTACCTCAACTAGAACTTAGCAAGATGGGTAGTGATGATCTTTTAGGGTGCTTTACTGCTTGCTTGGCACAGGCTAGCAATCTAACAAATGATCGATGAATTCATGGCTGAATGACCTTGGCTAGACCAAGGGTGCACATGGTTTGGCTGAAAGGAGGTCTCGGCCATGGCAGTCTGGCTTTGAGTTGGGTAAAATCCCCCAAGCAGCACCCACTTTCTGAGGTTTGGTCTGGAAGCTTCTGTACTGTCTCACTTTCTCTTCTCCTGCTTCTTCAATCCACCAGCTATGCACTGTGCTCATATGGAAAGCAGAGCAGGCCAGGAAAAGGCCTTAATGTCCAGTTTCTTAGTCATCCCCGCATCCTGCCTCAATTCACTCCATCTGTGGCTGGGAGTCCAGGCACATTCTCAAGGCAACACAGGATGACTGGTGAGGCTTTGGGGATGAGCCTGCAGTATGACTCTGGGTCCAGCCCTGTCCGCAATGACTCACAAGTCAAGAAGCAGGTCTTTTCTATCTCCTCCACAGGCCCCAGCTCAGGGCAACGGCCTCTGGAGAGATGACTGTCTGTCTCTTCTCCATTTCTTCATTCCCTGAAATGTGGTGCTGGTGACATTTCTTCATTCCCAGACCAAATGTGGTGCTGGTGACGTTTATCTTCAGCACTTGACAAGGCCTCCTGATGTCCTTATGGACGTGAATCTGGTGGAGCAGCTGTCATGAGGGGCAGGTGGCGAGTGATAGATTAGCAGGGCTCTGTCGTTCCCTTCCCCCAGGAGCCCTGTTTTCATCCCTGATGAGTTCAGCATGTTTGTCAGCAACCTGGGTGAACAACAGTAAGCACTCCCTGTACTGAATGTCGGTAAGAGCCTGTGCCGGGCACTTCCACACTGTCCCTCATTCAATTTTCACTACATTCCTGGCTGGTAGGGATCACAACCCCTTTCTATGAATTCAAGTGGAGGATCCAAAGCTCAAACCCAGATCTAAGGATGGGCTTTTTGGTGCACTTGGTGTCCTGACCACACATCCACAGATGACCTGGAGTTTGGGGTGGGGTGGAGGTGGGGCTGTGAATGTGCGATGCATGATGAAATCAGGGTCCAGAATGATCTCAAGCCCAGAAAATACGCTGAGACGAAGAAGGTGAACTATCACAGGGAGGAGAAGCCCTGCCTAAGTTCAAAGCAGAGCAGCAGAGGTTCAAGGCAAAGATGTGCTGCCTGACAATGGTTCACATACCAGACCAGACTCCCGGGCTCTAAATGATCTCCACAGCCTTGCTTAGTAATAAAATAAAGCAAACGACAGACTTCAACTGCACCAGAGGGGAAAACGTGTTCGCAGAAAGAGAATGATGGTCCTATTCTACCCACCAAAGCTGATCCAGCTCTACAGTTCGGGGGGGACACTTTAAGAGGAACGTTGTCAAGATGAGACAGCCAGGACAATGAGAACCAGAAGCCAGTGTGACAAAGAGCAAACAGCGAAAGGACAGTTGGTCAGGCTTGAAACGACCCAACGATTCACAAACAACCACTGGGCTGACATAGGCATGGGGGCTGAATTCTCTGGAGCCAGCCTCAGGAAGGAAAAGGCAGGACTGGGGGAGGCAAATGGAGACAGGCAGCAGGAAGACGTTTACAAGGGAGCTGATAGAGGCTGGAGCAGGCTTCTTGAGAGGTAATGAACTCCCTGTCATGAGAAGTGAGCAAGTAGAATCTGTAAAACCCTGTGTGATGGAGGCAGTGTCAAACTCCCTCCCTCAGGTAGGAAGGATGGGGGGAGGGTTGCATGAGAACCAAGAGACTGTGTGGGGAGGAGTATTTGTCTCCAAGGCATGGAGATTTTTGCTTTTTAGGGCTGCACTTGTGGCATATTGAGGTTCTCAGGCTAGGGGTCTAATCAGAGCTACAGCTGCTGGCCTACACCACAGCCACAGCAACGCAGGATCTGAGCCGCATCTGAGACCTACACCACAGCTCACGGCAACGCCGGATGGTTAACCCACTGAGCAAGGCCAGGGATCGAGCCTGCAACCTCATGGTTCCTAGTTGGATTAGTTAACCGCTGTGCCACGATGGGAACTCCTCTCCTTGCCTATAAATGCACCCTTCCTGTGCCAAATTCAAGGAGGCAGTGAGTTTTAAGTCTTCCAGCATCTCTCAGGACTGTGAACTGAGGTATGGCTACCCATCTGAGAGATGCTGCCTCTGCCTGGTGCCCTGGTAACCTGACCGGGCAAGCCTCTGGATCCCAAATCCCAGCCCCAAGAGGGGACTTGTTGCCAAACACCCCGATGACAGCATGCATTTGTCCCACCTTACGGGGAGGTACATTTCCAGGCAAGGAAGCAGGAGCCGACACAATGAGCACTTACTGGGTGCATGCCAGGCTCCAATCCACATAGTCAGCCTAGGAAACCTGGTCAGTTGTCTCACTTCAAAGAAGCTGACTGCAAGCTGGAGGGCACCCAGGATGCTGTGGGATCCTGAAGCCAGTTCATTAAAAGAGGCAGGCTGCTTAGCCTGGCGAAGCACAGGCTCCCGGGGGACCCAACTGCACTCTTCAAAGAGAAGAGGCCAAGATCAGAGGGGGAATGGAGGAGATCAAGGGTTTACTGGTGTAAGTATGTGTGGAGCAGCCACAGGCGCATGGGTTCTCGGAGTCTAATGGACTGCCAAGTGAGCCCCTACTGAACAGGCACTAAAGGGAAGTTTTCTGTGTCTATGCAGATGTGTTTTTCTAGTTTTTTTGTACTCATCTACACCTACAACTCCAGCTTAAGGCAGATCACTCTGAGTAGCAGGTGTCCACAAAGAAGTTCCACCAGAGGGAAAAAGCAAACAACAGAACCAGATTCGATCACAAGATCCCAAACCAGATTACTCCCTCTTACCATTCACTGGGGCCACAGGTTTTGTTGGCTAGTCTGCCTGTCAGCATGCTGGATGGCTTCGGAGGAGGCTTGCTGGGGTTGCACTGCAGCTCCGGAGGGCAGAGCCGGGAGCCTGGGGCAGAGGGAGGGCCCTGGAGGCAAGGTTGGCTCAATGTGGGGTGAGCATTTCTATTAGCTGCCCTGTAGCCAATGAGCCCTGGGACAGGCTGCTTCTGGAGGTAGTGAGCTCCCTGACATGGCAGAGAAAGAAGACAGGCTGCGATGATCACCCACGGTGGATGGCATCAAGGAGATTCCTGTCCAGGGTGGGCTGTTGAGACACCTCTGTAGTCTCTGCCTATTTGGAAATTCCACAATGTTCTTGTTCCTAAAACTCTAAGAATGGGTGAGGTGGAAGCAGTGGGTGTGGGGAAACTGTGTTCACCAAAAATGTCAATTAACCAGGATGGTCTGTGCCCAAATCTCCAGGCTACGGAAGCTTTCAGGAAAAAAGCTGTGTCCTCAAGTGGGAGGTACCCAAATAGGACATGAATTTGTATCTGTCCTGAAGCATTTCCTCTCTGTAGCACAGCTGACCATGCCCAAGGAGTTGCCCCTAAGATGGAATTATTTAGCCAGGTGGACAAGGGGCCCTGAGATCAGGCCCATCATCACAAGCCCCTCTGCTGTTGGAGTGTCCACAGCACTCCAAGATTGCCAGGCTTTAGGCAGTGGCTCTTGGAGCTTTGCGCAGTGTTTGATTTGAACAATGGAAGAATCACCTTCCCAGAGGCTGGAAAGCAGAGATAAAGGCTGGGCACCCCCAGCCCTGAACTGGCGGACCACACCTTAGGTAGAACCGTAAGATGGAAGAAATCCAGTCTCTTTGCTATAGCCACTTGGTGGAAACCTTACTCAGATAGCACACTGAATCCAAAAAGCCTGCTTGAGCACTCCCTATCAAGTCACCCCGCTTGAGTTCCTTTTTTTTTCCCCACCACACCCATGGCATGTAGAAATTCCTGGGCCAGGGATCAAATCTGTGTTACAGACCTGAGCCACTGCAATGATAACACTGGATCCTTAACCCACTGTGCCACAACAGAACTCCCTGTTTGCGTTTCATCAGGTCTCATATCATGAGCTGATAATTCTACTAATGAATTGATTTGCTCATTGTCTGGTCCACATTTCCTTCTCTTTAAGAATGCAAGTCGTATGAAGACAGGGCCTTTTTTTTTTTTTTTCATCTTTTCAATGTAAAATCCCTAACCTGCAGGACAGTATCTGCCTCACAGCAGGTGCTCAGCCAAGACTTGCAGCTGCATGGGAACAGTGGTGGTATTACAGTGAAGGCAATGGTGAGAAGTGGAGCCAAGGATGCGCCATTTAGACTTAGCTGCAATATCATCTGATCTGTTCATCAACACGCTCCCACCACCTCTTAGGGAGGAGGATGCCAAAAGGGCTCAGACACTAGCAGAGAGCCGTGTCCACGCCAGAGGACAGTACATTCAAGGCTGATGGGCTCCATGGTTGCCAGCCCCTCCCTCTCACTGCAATCCACAAGGGCAGCCAAAATTCTAGTCCTCATCAAATATATATGGGATAAAAGAATGAATGAACGGGTGCCATGGCCGTAAGAACATTACACCAAGTCCATACATATTAGCTTGTAATATGCAGGCCCCCAAATTGGACTTGAAGATTTTAGAATCAAAGCGACTAAGTTATTGGCCAATTCTTAGATAGTTGTACCAAGAAACAGTTTAACCACAAAAAGATTTCGCTTCTGTGTGTGCCAATGCGACTATGAAAACGTCTGTGTCAGTTTGCATGTGTGTGGGAGCATGTATATGTGCATTAAATGTGTGCACTCTCACAGAGGGGTATGTGTGTGTGTGCACGCATGTCTGTGCATATGTGACAGTTCCTGTGTGGGTATTCAAATGCGACTATGTGTATGAATTTTTGGCTATAGAATCTGAATATCCTCCAGTACTATTTTCCTGGTACACACCCAATCTTGATCCCCTTTCTTTTCCTTTCTTCTCGGAAATCCATTACTGAAAGGTTTTTTTTTTTTTTTTTAAACCGCCTCCAGGGGGAGGGGGCTGGGCAAAGAGGAAGCTAAAATCACAAGGCCCAGATCAAAACACTCAGTAGCTAAATGAATTCGGCAGCATTTTCCCGCATGACTTGGAGGGATAATTTAGTGAGGCCGCCAGCTGGAAGGAAAGGGATTAATTCTGCACTTAGCACAGCTCCAGTGAATAATTCATCACTGAGACCTTTGTGCCCAGCCCCTGGGCAACTGGAGGAGTGTCCTGCCCACCTGCCTGTTGCCTGCCTGGGTCCCCTAGGGCCTTGACCAGAGGCCCTTGACACTCCTTTTGGTCCTCAGAACATATGTGCCCCAGTGGAGGGCAGGAGGTAAGGGAGGTGAGGAAGGGGCTGGCAGTGGCCACTGACGGACTCTAGACCCTGAGGGTTGAGCTCCAATCTGGAACATTTTTCCCCAAGAACCTTGCTTCCCCTTTCTTGGGGTCTTTTGTTGCTTCTGTGTCCTCCCTTCTCAGTAACTTCTCCACCCTGTACCTGGTGTGGTGGTGATGGTGGTGGTTGGGGTGGGTGTCAGGCTGCTCTAACAAACTCCCTCTCACCAAGAATTAGAGGAATCTCTAGAGGGCAATGCAGCATGTTCTGCAGTGAAGAGTGCTAGTGGGAGCTTTCAAGCACTCACCAGAGGCACTGTGGGGAGACACTTTGGGGCTGGTACCTTCCCAGAAAGACCCCGTAGACCCTCCATGAAGGAATTCCCTGTGTTCTTTACAGGCAGGTCACAGGGCCAAGTATTACCCTAGAGCTGGTGGCTATTTTTCCAGGCATGGGAAGTTAGCAGGAATGGGCTGATCCAGACATCAGCCCCTGCAGGCATTTCTGGGGTTCACCCAGCTTCACATCCCACATTCCACAAACTGCCTACATCCCAGCTTCATGTCTATCCCAGTGCCACAGAGAGAAAAGTGGAAAAATCCCAGCCTGTCAGATACACTTGGGTGATCTGAGTCCAAGCCGGATTCAGAGCCCAGGAATAGCTGCTAGAGGAAGACATCCCATCCTTCAGGTAGGGCTCAGCCCCTGAAGGGTTTTCTACTTGGGCCAACCCAGCGGCGATGGGTGGGATTCCAAAAATGATCCTCCAAGATTTCACACCCTATTCCCCAAAATCTGTGAATATGGTGAGCTAGCACTCCTGTGACTATGTTACATGACACAGCTGACCTTAAGATTGGGGACATTAACAGAGTGAGCCTGACCTCATCACATGAGCCCCTTTAAAAGCAGAGCATTTTCTCTGGCTGCTGACAGAGGAAAAAGCCAGAGAGCCTTGAAGCGTGAGGGGGATTTGACATGCTTGCTGGCTTAAAGAAGGAGGAGGCATTGTGAGAAGGAATGTGGGCAGCCTTCAGGAGCTGAGAGAGGCTCCCAAGCCAACAGCCAGCAAGGAAACAGTCCCACAACTGCAGGGATCTGGATTCTGATGACAGCCTAAGTGAGCATTTACTTCCCCAGAGCCTCCAGACAGGAATAGGCCCCTGCCAGCACCTTGATTTCAGCCTTGCTGTGTTGGACTTCCTACTTCCAGAAGTGGGAACTCATAAGTGGGTGCTGTTTTAAGCTGCAAAGTTTGTGGTAGTTGGCTAGGCAGCAGTAGAAGCTGATCTCCTAGTTTATCCTTGTAAAACCTTGATCCCAGTGAGCCAGGCTTGGCTTGGGCTGAGATAGAGGCTGACTCCCAGGTCTGGGAGGCCCTCTGCTCTCAACTCTCTTCTTCCTAATCTCACTTTTCCCTCTGATTTTCTGGAGCCTACAATCACCCTCAGAGATTTCCACCCCAAACAGCAGCCCTCTCTTTCTGAAAGCCCCTAACCGCAGCCCCTGAGTAAGGCAGTAACTGTGAGGGAGGGAAGAACCCACTGAGGGGCTACAAGAGCTGGCCCACGGCTTCCAGGCCCTGATCCTCCCCTTACTCACAGTCTTACCTCTGAGAAAAGTAGCTGGAAGGAGAGATCCACTGTGGGGGCCTCACCATTTATGGTTTTCAGCCAGGTGTTCTAGAGAGGAGAAGGAAACAGTTGGCCATCTCGGCCAGGGCAGGCAGCTTCTGCCTCTGCTCTGCCCACTGGCCCAGATTCCTGACGAAGGTGTCCACTGAAGGCTGTGCCCAGAGAGTGGGAGGGAGGCGAGAGCTGGTCTCCCACCTCTGCCACCCCACCGCCCTTCCCAACCCCAGTGAAGACTGACTTCAGACTTGCTTCCTGCCAGACTGGGAAGATCCCGTTTGCTGAGGTCTGTTAGGTCAGGATGACCAGAAGTGATTTAGGGAAAAAGGTGGTATAGATATAGATAATGATGATAATGATGTGTTCATTCTTACTGAGAACGTATTCTGTTCTAAGTGCTTTACAGGTATTTCCTCCAAAAAATCTCATAGCAGCCCTACAAGAAAAGTACTATAGCTACAAAACCATTTTACAGACGGGAAACCAAGGCAATTGAGACCAAGTAATTCTTCCATAGTCATGTAAGCTGGTAAGTGGGAGAATCAGACAGTCTGGCTCTAGACTCTCTGGCTATACAGAGAAATCATATGTGGCATCTTGTACCCAACTGAGAGAGGGGTACTCTAAGGTTCAGAGAGGTTAAGTAACTTGCCCCAGGCTCTACAGTGAGGACTAGGGCAAATCAGGATTTCAAAAGTCTGAATTCCCTTTTTTTTTTTTTTTTTTTGCTTTTTTAGGGCCACATCTGTGGCATATGGAGGTTTCCAGGCTAGGGGTCAAATCGGAGCTACAGCTGCCGGCCTACACCACAGCCACAGCAACATCAGATCCAAGCCGCGTCTGTGACCTACACCACAGCTCACGGCAACACTGGATCATTAACCCACTGAGCAAGGCCAGGGATTGAACCCGCAACCTCATGGTTCCTAGTCAGATTTGTTAACTGCTGCGCCACGACAGGAATGCCTTAAAGTCCGAATTCTTGCTGCTGTTCTCCCACAGGGCCTCCCTGTGCGTCTCCCAAGTTGCCTGGGGGCAATTTCATCACAAGTCCAGGGGCAAGACTGAATTTTGGTGTTGGGGGTACACCTCACACCTGCAGTCAGTGGTCAGATCTCCTGGTGGGGGGCTTGGTGGAAGCTGCTGGAGAAGCCAGATTCACCTGTGTTGGTGGGGCAAGGTGGAGTTGGCTGGGGAGGGGTGGGACCAGGTGGACCAGCTACGGACTTGCTGGGAGAGCGGGGGCTACTCATGGTGATGGGGAGCTTCTCCACACGCAGCCTATTCAGGCCTTTCCCTGTCAGCATCTTTCGGTATAAGTGGCTCTTTAGTGGCAACACGGAGATGCCCAGGGGATTGTTGAGGGTCCAGGGTTCTGTGGGGGAAGGAACAGCTGGGGCTCCTGCCAAATCCCCCAGCCCAGGCTTCTTGAATCCCAGTGTCTGAGGCCCCACTGGAGCCCATCCTTCGGTACCTGACATCTAATTCTCCCATCCCTTGCTATTTCCTGCCTCCTGGCCTTTCCCTGTACAAACCTCCTCCTCCTCTAATCTTCAGGGCTGGCTGAGTGCAAGACCAACTCCAAACATGGTCTGTGTCTCTTGAGTATTTATATAGATCTCGCTTGTCTGTGCCCTCTGGGGGCTTCACTCTTTTGGTGTGGCTATGACTGTGGATCAGCGGGTCTCTGAATCCTGTCTCCCCACTAGGCTGTGAGCTCTGAGGGCCCCAGCCCCTCCCTCTTCACTGACAGGCACATCGGGAGGGAATGGTGGTGAAATAGAAACTCACAGATCTGGTATAAGAATGGGGCCCATGTGTCCTAGTACATCCCCCAGTGTTGCTGTTTGGACAAGGAAGCCAGCCAGGTGCTCCCCAACCTGTCTGCATGCACTAGAACTGGGGGGAGTGGGGGCAGCACGGTCTGAACACCTTGCATACACACACGTCCTGGTGTATGGCTGTCCTTGGTGTGGCCACGGGGGTCACTTACTTGAAGATGAGGAGTAATACTCCAGCACCAGGGCTGCGTCCCCTGAGAAGGTGATGGCTCCGTCTCGGCCTTGGAAGAGGAAGGACTCATTCCACAGGGGCAGCTCACGGGGTCCCCCAGGCTTGGACAGCTGAAAGGAGAGGGTGGGAGCAGGTGGTGAGGCTACAGCTTCTCCCAAATCAAGGGACGTCCATATATTTGGTTGTGTGCATGTCTATATATGTCACAGATGTTTGTCCTAATTATAAAAGCAACAAACACTTAATGAATAAATTTTGAAAAAATACCAGAAAGTAGAAAAGTGAAAAAAAAAATTCCTACACTAGAGACAACTGTTCATAAGACTGTGCATTTCTATTTTTTTCCTATGCCTATTTTGTCATCCTAACACCCTGCCTTTTTCATTTACCATTAAAATCTAAGCATATCCAGAGTTCTAAGTGACAGTATTACCCAGCTTAGTCACTGCAGGATATTCTGTCATGTCTAAGTGTCCTGGTTTCTTCCTTCCAATTGTTCAATAATACTGCATTGAATGCTCTTTGATACATTGTTCTGTGTCTTAAATTATTTCCTTAGTCTAAGCACTCAAAATGGTAATGCTGAATTAAAAATTATTTTTCAAGGCACCTGATTGATTCATCATGGGTAAACGGTTTCCCTAAAGAGCTGCACCAGTGTTCCCACCCGCGGCGGGTGCTGTCATAGATGCCAAGTCAGATGTGACCTCTGCCTTTGTCACCAGCCCCTCTCTGCCCTGCACAGGTTTCCCAGCCCTTCACAGAAGCCATGGAAGGTCTTCAATAGGGCATTTGGGGGGCTTAATGGCATGCTAAGCCAGCAGCTGGGGCATACATGTGGGTAATATTTAAACAGTGAAACAAGACAGCATTTACCATACCAAACTATCTGAGCATCTGAGGGGGCTACCGGACATCCCTGTGGGTGATCAGAAAAGCCTGAAGGAAGCAGGACCAGCGGAAGTCTCTGAGCGAAGATCTGGCAGGCTCGAGGGAGGGTGGATGTTACCCTGGGTAGGAAAACGGCCTAAGCAAAAATGTGGAGGTGGCACCAAGCCTGGCATGTGTAGACCCTAGAATGAGGAGGGACACCAGGGGGGGGAAGCCCAGCAGCTGCAAAGGCCAGAAGGTGGTGAGTGAGGAGGGGCGGGGTGTCACTGGTGCAGACGCTCCAACTGGCTGCCTTGCTTCAGCCCACGGGCTGTCAGCAGCAGTGGCAGCCACTCCCATCTCCTGCTCCCCTGCGGGAATCAGTCATCACCGGAAAAGGTCAGCACAAATGCACCACTGACTCCAGGAGTTATTGATGCAGGGTCGTGAAATATCAGTGTGGGTCCACTCCCCCCCACCGTGGCAGGGCCTTGATGCCTGTCACACTAATGTGTCTGCTCCCGTTCTCCCAGGACCAGCCTGAGACTCAGCTGTGTCTGCCTGTGGCCCTGGAGAGATGAGCTACAGTCACTTTGGGGCCAAGGGGCCCTGATCAGAGACAGTGACAGGGGCAATGGGAGTGTTTCTGAGAGCAGGCTCTGGTGGCAGCTCAGAGTCAGCCACTTGGCCACCATGACAGGCCAGAGAAGCTGCTCTGGTTTCTGTGGTACCTGAGAATGGCCTTTCAGGATTTAGGGTCAAGTCATGCCCATCCCAGACCCACTCCCTTCTCCTGAGTCTCCGGGGGCATTCCCACAGCCTGGACCATCTGGCAGACACTAGGGCACTCAACGAGGACCTGGGACAGCCCTATCTGCCCCATCTCTTGTTCCCACCCAGCAAGAGGGGTGTTTAATGGATGCTGGCTGTCCTCTCTGGGGCCTATTAATGTGTCTAAATGGAGTCTACAAAGCAAGAAACGGTGTCTGCCTGTCCAGGAAGGACAGCTCCTTCCCTGAAGGGTTTCCCAAATGAGTCCCTCAGGAAAGATCCCTTTAGATCTAGAACTGGGAAGGGAGGGTCAGCCTGTCTTGAGTGTGTGTGTGTGTGGCGGGGGGGACAAGGAATCAAGGTTAAACCACCTTCAGAGTCTGATGCTAGGGACCCATTGAAGGTGCCGGTGGCAGGTGTGTGTGGGGGCGAGGGGGGGGAACACGGTGAGCAGGGAAGCCATTCCCTATAGATGCTAATGGGAAAGGCCCTGGCAGGCTGCGGAATTAGGAATGTGATTAACCTTCAGCTGTGATCTTCAGCAAAGCCATTAACCCCAGCCACTGAGGCAGACCCACCTTCCCTGGGGACAAGGCCTTCATTCTTGGGCCTATGGTTCCTCCTCTCATTTCCCCAGGGCCCCCCACAGCCACACCCGCTGCTCTCTGCTCTGCTCAGATGCAGTGGTGGCCATCCTGGGAAGGAGAGCTGCTGGGGCAGCTGACGCTAAGTGGCTAGGACAGCCTGGCTCTGGGCCCAGGTCTGCCTCAACCTTGCTGTGTGACCTTTTAGCAAGTCCCTTCCTCTCTCTGGGACCTGGTTTTGTCATGACCAGTGAGAAAACAATTTATGCTCCATGCTTTGAAAGGCTGTTGTGAGGGTTAAAGGAGAAAGTGGCTATTTTGCTGTGAAGATGGAAGTTCAAATCAGTTGAACTCAGCAAATGCTGAGTGGGGCATTTTCCACGCTAGTGGCCTCTGGGGTGTAGCAGGGCATATGGGAGAGCTAGAGCCAGACCCTGCTCCCTTCTGGAGCTCACAGCTTACTGTCTTCCAAATGGATAGGGGTCTCTTTCTCTCTCTCTCTTTCTCTCCCTCCCTCCTTCTCTCTCTCTCTCTCTCTTTCTCTCTCGGCAGTGAGGGCTCTGTCCTGTCCATGTTAGGGACAAGGGGGCCAGAAGGGCCTAACCGTGGGCAAGAGGGTGTCTGTGCTCACTTGTCATAGGATGGATTAGAAGGGCCCTAGTGGAGGCTGCTGCAATGGTCCAGGCAAGAGAAGATGTCAGCAAGGTCTGTGGGATAGAAAGGGGCCCCATGAGAGCCTGGGTACACTGGCTGCGGAGGCTGAGCAAAGAGGAGATTACACTGGGCACTGACAGCTTTTTTCACCACTGCTTGTATTTCATCATCCAGGAACTCTTATCAGCTCAGGAAGAGGCCAAGCCAACAGGAGCCACATGTTGGGCAGTGTTCCCCCTCAAGGGTGCAGGGTAACTCCTAAGTCCCACCCTACGCTGGATCACACAGGCTGGGCCAGGTCAAGCTCAAGGGCTCACCTATCCTTTAACTTATCAGAGTTCAGGTTTTGCCATCATCATCAGGTTCCAAGAGGAGTAAAACAGACACTCAGCCATTTCCCTCCCTCCCTCCTAGCCAAGAACGCGCTTTGGTCCAGGTGTTCCTTCTCTACACCTGCAGGCGCTTGCTACTGGCAGGACGACAGGCCGTGCCCTCCTCTGTGAATGGCTGACAGAAGTGCATGAGACCCACGGGAGGTTCTGCTGAAGGGCAGCTGGAAGAGGTTTCCAGTTCTTCATAAAAACCACAGTGGGAATGGGAGGCTCTTCCTCCGGTCTTGGTCGTGTCTGGATGGGGTGCTGGGAACACTTTGCCCCCATGAGCTGTTAGCCAGGAGGGGCGTTGGAAAGATCCTGAATCCATGAAGAGGATGCCGACCCCATGATTCAACCAATTCTGGTGCCATCTTACATGGGGACCCCACCAGATGTGGGACAGGAAATATCCTTAGAGTTGAAGTTGATGTGAGTGGGGGTTTACGTTACTTGTAGCCAAATGTGGGGGTTTACGTTACTTGTAGCCAAATGTAACAAGAGCAACAGTGGCTGGCCTCAGAGGGGGCACTGGCACCAGGGGAGGGGCAGCTCTGAGAGGGTCTGAACCCATTTAGCTTGGATGTTTTGCACAGGTTATCCCTATATGTTCTCCTATCAGCCTGATAAGGTAGGATTCAGGAAGTAGAGAAATTAAGCAGCCTGTCAAAGGTCAAAAAACCAGTTAAGTCACAGAAGAGGGGCCATACCCAGGTCTGCCAGGCTTTGGCATGGTGAGCAACTGGTGGGACATTGCAGCACCCCAAGATGTCAGAGAGGCTGGTCCTGGAAATACCTAGTCCAACCCTCACCCCCTCAACTGAAGCGAGGGGATTGATGCTCAGAGAGCGGACAGGGCAGAGGTGTGTGTGAGCTGCTGACTGGTGCCCCTTCCAGGTAGGGCTCTGCCCACTCCCCATCTCCCCACCTGTGCCACAGAAGCCTGCCCCTGTCCTTTCCCTGCTGGCACCTGGGCCCTCCGTACTGGCTGCCAGTGAGTTCTAACCTGGCCCAACTGCCATGGTGCTGGGTGACCTTCAGCAAGTGTACTGCCACTGTTGGACCTCTGGCCTTAAGTCCCACACATGCAAGAGGCACCGGGGACACCCCTGTCCTACACTAGTTAGGCAGCAAAGAGGCCCTGGAGTGGGGAGGGGGCTCACTCATTAAAGCAGCCAGTGCTGCCTGTCCCTGGGGACTGCCTGCTGATTGGTTCATAATTTTCTGGGCAAATGCAGGGCCATGTGTGAAATGACTCTGGGGAAATCAGGCCGAGGATTGGTTCAGGTTTGGAGCCTCGGTCCCCAGAGTCCCGCTTTGTCTCACCCCCCTCCTTGCCACCATCACTCTTGTTCGTGTCTAAGCCTTCTTCGAATGTCTTTGCCTTTAAATGAAGGCTGGGGCTCTAAATGGGGTACTTCATTCTATATTTGCTATGCCGGGCATGAGCACCGGTTGGCGGACAACAGGAGGGACTTCCAAGCACTCCTGTCTTCCTCCAGGCCGCTCGGCATGCTGGGACCATCATGTGGGGCAAGCTCCCATGAAGTGCAGGCTATGGGAAGAGATCAGGGAGGCCCTTCCCCTGGACCGGCCCCAGTCTGCACACATCCCCCACCCCTGCACCAAAGTACTCAAACCCACCACTCTCCTCTCCAACCCTGATGTGTATCATGTCCTGTGCAGCCCCATCTCCACGGCTGTGTTCCTTTTGTTCTCAGTCACCCAGCACGGACCCTCCCCTATTAAAAACTCAGTGGTCCCGTGTCTGGACATCTGCCTCCATCACCCAGGCTTCACATCACTCTCAGCTCTGATTTAATTTTTTTATGGTGGTAAATAGACATAACATAAAATTTATCATTTCAGCCATTTTTAAGTGTATAATTCAGTGGCATTAAGTACATTCACAGTGTTGTATCACTGTCACCACCGTCTATTTCCAGAACTTTTTCATCATCCCAAATAGAAAATCTGTACCCATTGAAGAATAATAACTCCCCATTCTCTCCTCCTCACAGTCCCTGGCAACCACCATTCCACTTTCCATCTCTATGAATTTGCGTATTCTGCATTTAAGTGGAATCACACAATATTTGTCCTTTTGTGTCTTCTCTCCTCTGACTTCTATAGCTCTGACAGTCCCTCCTGCTCTGTTATTAATGATAATTATCTTGTGTTGATATTTAACATTTTCACACGTGTGACTCCTGACTTCATCACCTTCAGCATCCCTGAGGACAGCTTCAGCACGGCCAGGCATGGCCCTGGGTACAGGGCGAGACAAACTTTTTTTTTTGTAATTATTTTACTATAGTTGATTTACAATGTTCTGTCAATTTCTGCTGTACAGCAAAGTGGCCCAGTCATACATATATATATACACACTCTTTGTCATATTATCTTCCATCATGTTCTATCACAAGTAAACCCTTAATAGTCAAGTGAACAGCTGAGTGAACAGCTGAGTGAGTGAGTTACTAGAAGGAATGGATCATGGAAAGGGCAAATGAGGGAAAGAGCCATACCTGAGGGCACCCGTTCTGGCTGACCTGAGGAACGTCGAAGTTCATCACAGAGGGGATGGGGAAGGAGAGCAGGGTGATAGGTAGCCCCATGGATGCCGGGTCCTGGTTTTCCTGATTGACCCTGGGGAGGCGAAGACACAGGGGTCAGCACAGGAACACTGCGGGTGTCCAGCACTGCTGGCTCTGT
Organism: Catagonus wagneri; assembly: GCA_004024745.2. Taxonomy (NCBI): domain Eukaryota; kingdom Metazoa; phylum Chordata; class Mammalia; order Artiodactyla; family Tayassuidae; genus Catagonus; species Catagonus wagneri. The sequence goes on along the minus strand of PVHT021183629.1, from coordinate 17,572,292 downwards.
GCCCAAGCCCGGCAGCCGAGGATTCCCACATGGGCTCTGGATTGAGCTGAGAGAGGAAAGGGCAGTGGCCCACGTAGTTCAGGCCCGGACACCCAGACGGGTGGTGGACCCTGGTCCTTCCGATCACTGGCCCGATCGAGAGCTCATCTTGGCCCAGGTTCTCCTCCCCATGACTCACTGTGGCCTTGACTTCACTAGCCTGAATCCTCTCCTGAGGACTGTGAATCCACCAAACCCAAAAAGAGGCTGGGAGAGAAGGGGCCGAGCCAGGGCTGAGGCCAGGGAGATCTCCAGGAGGGTGAGGGAGGGGACTTGTAGGCAGGACTAAAGGATATGAAGTTTGGGGACAACCACTGGATGGTGCCTTGGCCCTAAACTAGAGGGAGGGATATGGTGGGTGTGAGGTGGGGAGGCCGGTTTGGAGGGGCTGAGGAGCCCTCTCCTCTGCATGCTGGCCCCCCCACAGGCTGCTCTTGGGAAGCGTCTGAGCTGCCCCTTTCTGGGACCATGGCAGCTTCTTGGGATTTGAGTTCCATTGAGGAGACTTGAAGGGCCTCAGGGGGAGGGCAGGTTTATAGCCCCTCAACCCCCCGTCTTCCAACCCTTCCCACCCCCGCTGCCCGCATCCACCTGGGCCCCACTCACTGAAACTCCTTGTAGTTGGGAACCACCCGGGCAACGACCACCATGGGGCTGGGGTTGTTGACCAGAGGCTCGCTGACGCCCCGGAGAAAGACCTAGGGAAGAGAGGAGACAGGTGAGCCCCAGGTGGCCTTGGGCCCTCTCAGGGACATGGCCAGCCCACCATCTTTCTCCCCAACAATGAAAGCATCCCTCTGTCTACACCTCTGCTCTGTCTGCTCCTGCCTCACTCAGTTCAACAGGGGCTCAAGGCTGCCCTCCTTCAGGCCCTGGGCCAGGCCTTAGGAAAGCGGCAAGAGAAGACCCCAATTCTCCACACACCTCCGCTGCCGTCCTAGCAGCTCCTGATTTGGCTCCTGGTCCTCACTCTTGTCCACCAATGGCCCTCACTGCCACCTCAGCCCTCACCCCACCCCCCACCCCCACCCCCC
>PVHT021183629.1:17527459-17570219 GCA_004024745.2 Catagonus wagneri | reverse complement strand
GCTGTGTTATTCAAATTTCTTTCTTGTTTATTTTCTGTCCATCTGATTAGATCTCAGGCTCTGCAGGGGCAGGGACCATGTCTATCTCATTCACTGCTGTATTCCCACCTTTTAGTAAAAGTACCTGACACAGAGTAGAAGCTCAATACGTGTTTGTGGGATAAATAAGTGCCATTAATGAAGGAGAAGAGGGGAGAACAGGTGAAGGAGAGGTTGACTGTGTTTATAAGTGAGAGAGCGAGCGAACCAGAGACCTGGGAGGGGAAGGAAGTGGGAAGGACAGGCAGTGGCCTCAGGGAGGTGCTGGGCTTGAGCTGGGCTTGGAGGATGGGTGGGGATCCTAATTACATGGCACTGACTGGAAGAGACGCAGGGAGAGGAAGGGGATCTGGACGTGGCTGAGGGGCCACGTTTCGGGAACACATCAGGATGCGAAGAGGCCCCTGCCAGGCTGGACCGTGCTCTCCCTAGTCCTAGCTCTGCCTTCAATGGGAAGAGAGTGCCTGGAATTGTGGCTTGTTCTGGATCCCTCTCCCTAACCCCCACCCCAGCACCCTCTCCTGGCCCCTCGGCCAGAGCCCATCTCAGCTGTTTGCCCACTCCAGCCACACACGTGTGAGCTGCTAAGGGCTTAAAATAGTGATGAGGACCTTTCAGCTCTCCGGCCTCTGAAGACTGAATCCCTTCACCAAGTTCAGAGGACTGATTTTTCTTTTTTTTTAAATGGCCACACCCACAGTGTATGGATATTCCAGGGCTAAGAACTGAATCCAAGCCACAGCTGGGGCAACATGGGATTCTTTAACCCACTGTGCTGAGCTGGGGATTAAACCCACACCTGTGCAGTGGCCCGAGCTGTGCAGCTGGATTCTTAACACACTGTGCCTTTGGAACTCCCAAAGGACTGAAGCTTTGATGGTGGCATTTCAGACTTTGGATGGGGGTAGGGTCTGGGCCTGAGGGACTTCACTGGACCCTGTCAGGCTCTATTGCTCATATGGACTCTAACAGCTGTAAGGGTTGCGAGGACGGCATGAGAGATGTGTGTATGTCAGTGTTCGGGTGGGTGCACTAATTACAGCTGTGCTGAATGGTCAGGTGTGAATGAGACAGCTGCCCAAGCACACCTGCTCGTGACAGCCTTGTGAGTACCAGAAGCAAATTTCTTCTTCCACTGGGCTCTTTGATCTACTGTCAGGAGCAGACAGGGAGGTCACCTGTGCTGGGGCAGGCAGGGTGCTAGAGGGCAGAGGGGCCCAGACCCTGTGAGACAAGTCAGAGGGCTGGGGTGGGGGTGGAACAGATCCATGGGGTGTGTGTGGGGTGCCCTGCAAAGTTCTGCCTGGACCTTGAAGTGTGGTCCCCTCTCTGTAGGGTGTGGCTGGGGGATAGTAAGGCCAAGCTATTGTCACTCTTCCTTGTTCTGTGTGTGTGTGTGCGTGTGTGTGTGTGTGTGTGTGTGTGTGAACTGCTGGCTGTCCTCAGGAAAAAGCCATGATCAAAGAGAGGAGGGAGATGGGAGCGGAGTATGCCTGCAGGTGAGACACATGTTAACATCCAAGGGTGGCTGTGGGGAAGCAGAGATGTCGGTCAGGAGCTCTGGGCTCCCATATCAAACTCCCTTTGGGCCTCAGCGTCCCCAGCTGTGAAATGAGGCTAAAGAACACTTCTTGCCCTGCCAGGCTTAAGTATTGTGGAGCGGATCAGATCAGCTGTACTCAAACAGGGGAAGCCCAGAGCTGGAGGCCCCTCTGGCTCCCACCCTGATCATACTCAGTCCATGACTGGATTTGAATCTGCCACCCTGGGCAGTTTGAAGGCTGGGGGAAAAGGGAGAGGGGCTAAATCTTAGGACCACTTCTTCCTGGAGCATCACCAGTCCTCCTGAGGCTACCTGAAAGGCCTAGGATAGAAGGTAAAGGGGGGGCAGTGAGGGGCATGTACGGAAGTGAGGCCTAAGCCAAACGTAGCCCTGGATTGACTAATGGAAGAAGCTCCAAAAATAACTGTTGAATGAATGAATGAATGAATGAATGAAAGGAAACCTAGTTGCAAGACCAGACAAATCTCTTCAGAAACAGCACTCAAGGAAGGGTGGGAAGGCCCCTAAAATTTTCATTTAGGGGATGTAGGCTCTAGGTCAGGGGTCACTCCTCCAGGAGGGACAGAATAAGAAAGAAAACACCAGAGAATATGGGCCAAGGTGGGGACTCTTTTCCTCTCCCCATAAGATTTGGGGAGACACAGGCTCTGGGAGTCTCCTGTTGTCCCTATAGCACTCCCTGAATGGTGCGCATGTAGCAGAGCAAGGGAAGGCAAGGCTAGGGTAGGGCTTGTATCCTTGGAAAGTTCTGGAAAAGTTTAGGTATCATCATCATCATCATCACCATCATCATCTTTATCCCCATCATCCCTGCCACTCCAGGGCAGGTTCTATACAAACAACTTTGGCTATTTTTGAAAGATCCAGTTGCCTTTCTTTTTTTTTTCCAGATGACAACATGGTGATTCAATTTATTCTATAGTTGCTTTTTTTCTTTCTCAATTTCTTCCCCAGACATCCCTGCCCCACACCATCAGGCCGGTTAGAGATGGCCAAGAGCAGAGCCTGGGGCCTGCTCAACACTTGCCCCCCCACCCCCACCCCGCAGGCCCGGTCCCAGCACCTCCAGAGCTGTGTGGTTGCAGCCGATGTAGCGGGGGATGAAGCTGCCCTTCCGAATGACTGTCGCATAGAGTTGGGTCTGGGCAGTGGCTTCATCAGCTTTCACAGACTCAGTGGGCTGGGGAAGGGTGGGGCAAGAAGACACACAAGGAGGAGAGTGGCTAAGGGGAAGACCCTTGCCATAAATCCAGCCCTCTGCAGACAATCACTTGGCATTGCTCCACTGGGGCTCCGAGCTGATAATTAAAGCTCATGGTCCCTGTGAGCCCTTCCAAGGAGATCAATACCATAAATCTTCCCTTTTCTACTTGAATATTTCATTGCCCTCACAAGGACCACTGCCTGCCTGCTCTCTTTGTAAAGACATGATAACAAGGTCTGGGTTGTAAGTGGACAGAGAACCAGGAGGTCTCTGTGATGCTCCCAGAATTACAGCTGAAGTGCCAAATCTTTCAGGTGAGTCACTAATCTCACTGGGCCTTCCCTTCCCTGACTGCCCTTGGGCTTGGGGTTCTCCTTAGAGCCTGGGGAAGATAAAGACCCTAGGGGCCATGGTTGAGGAGTTGCTTGGAAAGGAAGTCAGCTCCAGCGCCTGGGGGAGGGAGGGAGCAGAACTTAACTGAAATGAGCACCTACTATGTGCCAGGTACCTTGCTAGATGCTTTATGCTCATCATTGCACTTGATCCTCCAAATGGCCATGCCAGGAGAGATACTATCTCAATTTTGCTGATGAGGAATGGAGATGTGGGGGAGGGGGCTTCCTATGGATGTATAGTTGGCAAGCAACAGACCTATGTTAGGAACCCATACCAACACACTTCATATCGTTCTTTACTCTAAAACAACCAAAAGGGTCTGGAATGCACACAGAGGGAGGGAAAAGTCATGCTTCTGTCCACCTCTTGCCCAGGGCCTGGCACACAGTAGGTGCTTAATAAGTACTTGAACAGTGATTGATTTCTCCCTTCCATCAATCAGCAGTGGGGAGGGGAGGGGCAGAGGAGCTGGCCTGAGAGGTTCAGACCACGGACTGAGGGGCCCTGAGGCTCCCTACTCAGGGCTTCCCATTGCCCACTGAAGGGGTGTATTCCAGGGAACACTTTATCTCCCACACACCCCAACATGCCTGGGTCTTTCTCCTGCCAAAGCAGCATGTGGAGGCAGCACAGAAAAAACTAGCATGCGACACAGTGTGCCCTGGGCTCACCCTTGACTCTGCTACTCACTTGCTCTGTGACCCAGGATGAGAGGATTCTTCTCCCTGAGTCCCAGTTCTATGTATTCAAAATAGAATTCACCTTTGAGGGTTAGAGGTGGTGTGTACGGCATCTAGCCCAGAACCTGGAACATAGCAGGGACACTGTAAATACTGTATTTCTTTTATTTTTAGATACATTCTCACTCTTTAAACATATATGAAATATGAACCTATCTTTAATGGGTGTACTCATTCAACGTGGCAGATAAGCTATGCTCATTAGGCTGTTTTGTGGAGGTGAATTCAGAGAATTCCAAACTCTTACGGAAATCATTCCTACCTGCTGGGAGCTGTGTGTCCTAAACCCATTTGGTCCGAGAGTTGTCATACTGGGTGAGCATGGGATGCTCTGACGGAAGAGCTGGGGGCATCAAGTTGGTTCCCACTCACTCGCCCCCTACCTATCCCAGGCCCACCTGGACCCAGAGCCTGAGGCTATGACTCACTTTCACCAGCTCAAAGTGGTAGGGGTGGAAGACACGCAAGTACTTGATGGGGATCTGGAAGGACAACAGCTTTTCTTTCTTTTTATTGTCTGCCACCTTGAGGATCAGATCTGGAGAGAGAAAAAGTGAACACAGGGGGAGGTGAGGGATTAGCCGACCACTGCCTTTCCTAGTGAGGTGAGATCGTGAGAGGTGAGAGACATTGCTGAGAGCAGGGCCCAAACTGAAGAGTCATCACGTATGCACATGTAAGGGACACACACATGCACACAACTTAACAAGCAGTGTCTGAGCTCCTGCCCAGGGCATGGCTTCATACTAGGTGCTCTTAGGGTCCTAACAAGCAATTCTCTCCCATATCTTGTGGAGGGGAAAGGAGGCTCAGTAAAGAAAAGTGATCTGCTCAAGAAATCTTTTGATGCAAATATCAACAAAAGTATACTCCAAGTAAATGAAAATTAGTCTAAACACTAAGAATGATGTACCACTTAAGAAAATCCTTCCAAAGAGAATAGCTTTTGTCATAAAATATGCCAATGGGAAGAACATCAATGAATGACCTGGAGATAATCATGGCAGGATGGCTTAGGAGCATCTACTGCGAGCCAGGCATGCGGATGGGCACTCCTGAGCCACTATTCCAACAAATCCCTACCACTAGCCTTCAAGTAGGAATCACTACCTCTGTTTTTTTAAATGTGGAAACTGGAGCTCCAAGAGGTTATATAACTTGATCAACGTCCCACAGCTACTAAATGGCTGATAGGAGAGGATGGATTTTGTGATCCTGTCGGTATCTTCCCACTCCAGAAATGTATGACTTGAGGAAGAGGAGATGGGGAAGGAAGACATGAAGAGACGGATAGGGGAAGGAGGGAGGAGGAATAAGGGAGATGGAGGAGGGAAGGAGATAAAAGGGAGTTGTAGAGTAGAATGGGAAAGGGAGGACTGAGGCAGACAGGCGGACCTGGGGGAGACTCTTGGGTAGCCCCTTGCTTCCTGCCTCTCTTCTTGAGACAAGGACATTTCAGCACCAGGGACAGCTGCCGGCTCTGCAGGCTCCTGGGGAGCATAGCGCTGCTGGGTCACTTGGAGCTGGTGGGTCATTTGAGTGAGGGGGTGGAGGAGGAAGTTGAGGGCTTTGCTAATTATTCTTCCTTTCATTCTCCCCTCCACGGTTACCTTGGATGCATAGAGAGGGTAAAACACTTGCCAAAGTCCCTCAAGAACGGGCCATGTGAGATTCATGCTCAAAGGAAAGAGGGGGAAATGGGCACCAAAGGGACTTGATGCTTCCTTGAAGAAAGTAGAGTAAGGCAAGGGATATGAAGTCAGTAGATCTGGTTTCTAGTACCAACATACCAACTTGCTTTTGTGATTTTTAGCCAGTCACTTCACCTCTCTGAGCTTCATGTTCCTGCTCTGAAAAACATTAATGCTTTAAAGAAAAAAAAAAAAATCTTTCTCCTAATAATTGCTGAAAGGAGGGGATTGTGTTTTGCAACCTATAAAATTCTAAGAAAATGCTCCTTGTAGCTGTCACCATTCTCCTACTCATTATCCATCTGCAGTGTTCCCTACACTCACCTAGCCCTGACAGACTTAAAAAATCTCAGTTGAAGGATTCCAGGGCTCCCAGCCAAAGCTACAAGAGTATCTGTGCAGGCTACAGACCCTTACAGCCACTACCCATAGGCCCCGAGTCCCAAAATCCAGCTGGAATTTACTGAGGCCAAACAAGGGGTGAGTGCCTTGCATTTCTCCCTGCTACTTCAATCTCTGAAGCTCTGTGTGGGCAGGCAGCAGATGAGCTCTAATTGGGGGGAATGGACAGCCATCCCTCCCCGTTCCTGTCTCCATGCTACAAACACGCTTCATCAGCTGCTCTGGGCATTGTGCCCCTCTGGCCTCCTACAGCTCCCTTTGTGTGGCCAACAAGCCTGCTTTGGCCCTGACATAGGGTTTGCAACTCCCCTTTGCTTTTCATTAACACATCCTTGAGCTCCCTCCTGCCCTTCCCCCACCTCTTGGCCTGGCCCCCATTTCCCCCACCCCCCACCGCATACATCACCACAGCAACCGGTTCCAACCAGGTTCCAATAAGCATCCAGCCACTTCAATCTGCAAAGTGGTGTCTGCCAATATTCTATGCCTAGCCATGAGGCCTCCCCACCCACCCTCCTGCCCCTCCTGCAGTGAGTCCGACTCCCCTTTCTGCTACACAGATGGGCCCCAAGGACACTGACTCATCACGCCCTTTCCTGTAATAACCCCAGATGTGTAGAGCCCAGGGCAGGATCACAGGCCAGGTCCACTAACCACAACCCCTAACTTCCTGTCAGCTGTAGAGATGCACACACACGCGTGTGTGCACACACACACACACACACACTACACACATTTATGAAACACCAGGCACACACCAGCTCCCAGGCAAATCTAGGTGCACACAAGACAGGCTATTAAAGCTAGACATGTGCATGCACACACACATACAGGATACACAGACATGCATGCCTGCAGGCACAGTCACAAGCTCGTACGCACACACACACACACACACACACACACAATGTTCACACATGCAGTGAACTGGCAGACAGGCACTCACAAAAACATGCACACACAGGGGCAAACGTGCTTTTGCTTGAAGTTCTAGGTTCACTTCTTCTCCTCTTTCATAGCTTCTTGACAGCTCCACCTATCCCTTTCTTTACAAGCAGAAAAAAGAATCTGGGCTTGACCTAGAAGGAGCTGCTTCTCCTTTTACTGATGTTCTTCTTCACTCCTTTCCTCTCTCCCCTTTCCACCATTTTTAGCAGCTGGCTTTCTGCTCTTAAATTGCTTACCGTGTCAGAATTCACCAAAGTGGGGACTAGAAAGGCTTGAGGGGGGGCAGTGGAGGAGCAAGAACTATTAGGCAGTTTCTATGACAGTGGCCCTCGACCTCAGAAGCACAGAGACCCTACTGTCTGACAGTGGGCAGTGCCCAGGGAGGACAGGCAGGATAAGGGGCCATTCCAGGGACGCAGCTAGGGCTCAGGAGCTACACTGAGAGCATGGAATGCTGATCTGGGGTCCTCCGTTTACTATTTGAGCTTGAGCCTGTGACATAATTTCTCTAAACCTCAGTGTTCTCACCTAAGCAACAGGGCAGCGCTGCTGGTCCTGAGAGGGGTGATCCAATGAGCAATGCGTGGGGATGTGCCAGGAGGCTGTAGTGTGCCGTTCCAGTGGGAGCCAGTGGTAATAACAACAATGAAAATAATAACAACGGTCGTAAAAAAAGATAAGCTTTCATTGTCTAGAAAATTCATTTATGTGGAACAACTCGTTTTTCGAGCAGGCTGGGGAGATGAGGCATGACAGAATTATGATTTTTTTTTCTTTAAAGTGCTTTTAACTGAGCTCAAGGAGATGTTCAGGTGGCTTCCAGCTGCGCCGAGAGGGAGCCTGCTTCTGCCTCGCCCCCCTCCAAGCACGCCAGCCCCCACCTGCCCCCGTCTCACCTTCGTGCCCCGCATCCTCAGCTTGGATCTCCACCTTGACTGTTTCCCCCCAGATGGGTGCTTTGGTGGGCTCCCTGGGCACAAATGTGACTGCCTTGGATATCTGGTTCTTCGCTTCCTCGGATGTGGTTTTCCTGGGGAGGGAAGGTGCAGGCTGAGTCAGAGGAAGCGTGCCCTGCCGGCTCCTCTTCCGTCTCAGACCCCACCATCCATAAATCTGAGCAAAGAGTGGACAGAGCATGAAGAGCTCCTTCCCAGGCAGAGACACTCACGTCACCCCAGGCCTCTCTCAGCTGCCCAGCTGCCTGAGTGACCAAGCCACCAGAGGCTGAGGGTGGGAGTGTGAGTGGAAGTAGACGCCTTGCCTATCTGACTTCCTGCCTCCTGCCAGGTCAGGGCTCCCTAGCAGGCACCCGAGCGCATCAATCCGTCTTGACCCTCTCTCGAGGTTCTGTTTGGTGAGAGGCAGCCTCTCTGGGCTGTGTGCTGCCTGCTTGGCTGGTGTCTCCTTTAACCTTCATCTCCCTGAGCTTCTGGCCAAGCTGCCCTGGATCTGAACCTTTTCAGTGGGGCATGGATGTGCCACTGCCTTCTGTAGCACCCGCTGTGTGCAGGGCCCTGGCCTGGCCACTTGGAGCTGGGCACAGGGCAGGGCAGGGAGTGGTGAGGGGTTTCTGGCTAGCAAACTCTCAAGGTCCTGCAAGGTCAGGCTGTCCGCGGTGAGACCTGGGCCTGGGCCTGCTGCATCTTAGTGCATCCCACGGGTACCTGGGATAAGTGTTCCTGAGATCCTGAGCCATCAAACAGTTCAGTGAGAGAGTTACTGCTGCTTCTGTTGAGAAGGTTATTATATCAGCGCTGTAAAAGGTGCTGCTACATTAACTGCAGCAATCATGGGTGAGGAATCAGCTCAGAGAGCCTGTGGCAGGGGGAGCCACACCACACACTCGGGAGGCGGCGGCATCAGGCACAAACGGTACCCCGGGTGGGAAGCAGAGATGGCATCCTTGCCAGTCCTTGGCCGCACCCCCAGGTCCCTCCGAAAGGGATGTGGAGCAGGCAAGTCGACCCAGAAGCTCAGAGCCAATGTGCCCCATATGTTAACAGTCCCAGCCTGTGAGCCTTCCTCAAGTAGCTGTGTGACTTTGGGCAAGGTATATTAGCCTTGTTGTGCTCTAGTGCCTTCATTTCTGAAATAGGGATGATAACATAGGGATGCTGCAGGCATGAAATGAATTAATATGTGTAAAGTATCAAACACATTGTTAAGTACCATGAAAGTGTTATAACACTGGTAATGACAATAATAAGTTTAATTGCCCCAGTCTAGTGTCTCCCCATGTTGACCCTAACTCTGGGTCTACAACTGGGGGTTTCTGGCTGCTGTGACCAAGGTACAGAAAGAGTACAGGCTTTGGAGTTAGTTTTGAACCCACAGTTCTCTCCTGACCAGGTCACCTCCCATCTCAGAGGCTCTGTTTCCCCTTCTCTAAGTAGGAGATGGTTATAAGGACTGGAAGGAAGCATGTTGAGCTCTGGCATGCGGAAGGCCCCTGTTCATGTTATTACTTCATTTGTGATACAAAACAGCCTGAGTGTTTCTCAAAGCCCCCTGACCACTCGGCCAAGTGAAGGGGAAAGGATATACTGGGGGAGGGCTAAGGTGAAAAGGCATGCGCTGCCCACGGAGCTGGAGCTCTGGAGCCCCCCAGACTTGGTGCCCACCTAGACATAGCCACTGCCTCCCCACTCCTGCAAAGGGGGTCCCTCTGGCCCAGGGGTGTGTGGGAAGCTGCCAGGCTGGAGAGAAGGAGCAAGGCTGGTGGGGTGGTGGAGCCCAGCTCCTCGGGTCCCTTCTTCCAGCGCTGTTACCTCTACCAACCGTGGAGTACAACCTGGGCCCCTCCTGCTGCCACTCTGTGCTCTGGTTCTCCCTCAGCTTTCCCCAAGGTCAGAGGATGCAGAGCTCTTAGCAGCCCCTCACCAGCTTCCATTCCTCCTCTCTGTTCCCCACACCTCCCTTCCTGGACAGAGGGCGGAGAGGCAGAAAGGCAGAAGCACTAAGTCAGACCTTCTACCCCCAGACAACAAACCTGCTCCTGCAGGGCACGTGAAGGGTACTTGCATCCCTGAGCGCTTCCTGGTGCACAAAGAGGACAGAACCAAGGGGTGGACTTAAGTCACAGCAGTGCAGTGACACCATTCATGTTGGAGCCCATGACCAGAAATTACCAGCTTGTCTTCCATGCCTGCCCCCATGGCTTCAGCCTCTTGTCCGCTCCCTTTCTCTACACAATCTCCTAGGCATCTGACAGGAGGAATTCCAGGTGGAAGGAGATGGGGAAGGGCTAAGGCCAAGAAAGCCTGCTGGTGCCGACTTGGCTCAGGCACAGAAAGAGTTAAGCAAGCATCTCCCTCCCTCTCTCTCCCTCCCCTCCCTTCACTCAACACAAGCACCACAGAGGTCAGGCAAGGCTAGGTGAGTGGAGAAGAAATAACCTTTGAGGGGTAAAGCCCCAGGGGAAGGAGGGAGGCTTTTAGCAGGTGGAGGGAGGCTGCCAGGGTAATGGCTTTTCTTGGCACAGCTGACTCCTCCAAGCCCTTGATGCTATTCTAGAAATGAGAGCTAGAGGGGCCTCACATTCCTCCCGCGATAGGAGAAGGGGACGAGCTCAGTCTCTGCTCGCAGTCCCTGTTCTGTGCCCCAAGCTGGGCACAGGAGAAGCTGAGTTCTAGGATCCTTTAGGCCTCCGATGGAGCTCAGGTCACCCGGTTCAGTCTCAAGAGCTCAAGGAGCCCCTCTGGGGTCTGCCTCCACACAGCCCAGCCTGGGCCTCTGAAGAGCTGCCAGGTATTATGGCTCATACTTAATCCAGCCCTGGGGGCAGGGCAGCCACCCCAGGATAGGCCTGGGGTGGGGTTCAGAGGCCCAATGCAGTGTTCCCCAAGTTGCAGGAAATATAAGCCCCCTCAACTTGGCTTACCCCTCAGGGCGCTGGAGGGGTGTGTGTGTTTGACAAACTCAAGCCAGGCCCAAGCACAGCTGTGAGCGGGAGGGCAGGACTCTGCTTTCCTTCTGTGAGCGCAGAACTAAGGGGAACACAATGTGTGGTTCCAAGGGGCTGCAGCTGTGAGCAGAGGTGAGCTCTGGAAAAACACAGGATGTTGACTGGGAGAGAGCAAGCTCCTGCGGCACTCCCCACCCTCCACTGTCCTCTGAATGCCCTCTAGGACACACACTGCAGGGGTGGGGTCTGTGTGCCACTGTTCCTGTGTCCAGGAAGTTTTCCCGGACTCTTCTGGTTCCCTCTTCTATTACAAGCACAAACGTGCATGCATGGGTGCACGTGCACACGTGTGAGTGAGTGTACACATACACACACACACACACACACACACAGGTTGCCTGACAGAGGTCTGTGTGCCACACTGTACCTGATCTCACGGCTGTCCTTGGGCCTGGCTGGAGTTTGTCAAACACACACCCCACACACCTGCCCTGTCTCCCAGCCCTCAAGCTGCCGTCATGGTCCCTAAGCCCCCCTCCTATACCTGCTCTGCCTATCCTCTTTGTCTTCCACATTCCTCAGAGCATCAGAGCATGAACAAGGTCTGGCTTCCTCCTGGGTGGAGCTTTGGAAAGATGCATGCTCCCTGACTTGTCCTGAGTGCCAATCCCAGGGCAGCCCCTGGAAGATCAGGGGAAAGAGGAGCACTCCAATCTGAGTCTGTTCTGGCTGCTGGGGTCCTGGCTGGCCAGGTTCATAAATCCCAAAGACCATAGAGATGTTCCCAGAGGCCCTGGGAAGGAGGTGGTTGGGTAGATGGAGAAGGATATGACACAGGGCAGAACCTTCAGGCGACAAGGTGGCCGAATACGAGGCCTTGGGACCTTCTGACCCATCCTCCACAGCTCTGCTGCTCTCTCACTGGGAAATTTAGAGGGAGGAGGGGAAAAGGGTTGAGATTAAGATTCCTGCAGGCCAGATGCTGTGGAGTCATGACTAGGCCTCATTCCCCTCTACCTGCACCTTCTATGTGGCCCCTGAGCCACAAAGGCCAGCCTCTATGCTCCAGAAGCCCAAGCCACAGGCCTAATTCCATCCTTGGAAGGCACAGAAAAACCTCACGACCTCCTCCTGCCCCAGATGCTCAGCTTTATGCAACAGGGACAGGATGCGAGAGTTGGTCTCTGCAAAGATGATCATTTGAACAGGCTGGTCAAAGGCTGAATTCTTGTTTTTCTGACCCTGACTGGGCTGGACAAGGGAGGGAATGGTTCCTGGAGAAGCCAGGGCTTGAAAAGATTAAAAGGTGGACCTTCCCAATCTGAAAATATAGCCTGAGATTTGGAGGAGCCATGAGCTCATGGGCAGGTCTGGGGAGGGGCTGCCTGGCCTATCCAGGATCAGTGGGTTGGGAGCATGGATTGGAACAGTCAGAGAGGAAGGTGAGGCTTGTGGTCCTCCCTGACCTCATTCCCTCTCCAGCCCTCTTCTCCCCACACCCACAGGCATTGTCCTCTGAGGCCAGACAGGCGGGTGTGTCTGGGGGCGGGGGGAGCCCTGGCTCTCACACCTCTGGCCTTGACCAAGCTACCCTGGAATAGCTGGGCAAGAAGACAGCACCAAAGGCTCCATAAAGGAGGAGCTGAGTGAGCTGAAGAAAGGAGTGTCTAGTCTGAAGCTTCCTTCGCTCGTCTCTCCCACCTCACCAGACAACATGACGCCCCCCACTCCATGTTTCCCTCTCCTCCAGCCTCCAGTGCATCTGGTCGTTGTGGGTTTTGAGCTCTTGGGAGGCTGCCACTTAAGGCGTGAGCGGGGCTGTTATTCTCAGCAAAAGTGATGGGCTCTCCTCCTGGGTTTCATTTATTAATTGGATTCTAATGAACCATCACTAATCATTGATGGTGCTACACCACTACAGGTGGGCCTCGATTTAGAGAATGGAGTCTATAAGGGGGATGTCAGTGGAGGCCAGCCATCTCTGCATCCACATGGCCTGCTCCTCCCCCTGCACTGTCCTGTAGGGAGCGGAGACTGCTCTGGAATCAGAAATGGCACCTTCCAAGGAACTCTGAGATGAGCGTTCTGGCAAAGGGAAAAAATCTTTCTGTGAAACAAGAGTGCTGTTCCCCACATCCCCACCCACACTTCATCTGAAATAGCCCTGCTCTTCTCAGGGGAGCCCCTTATGGTCAACAGGCTCCCCTCCCCCTGGCAGCTCAGGGAAGCAGCAGGGCAGGGGTAGTCTTTCCATATGGCCCAGGGAAAACCACAGCCCACAGAGTTTCCAAAGCCAGACGCAAGTCCCAGTCTGTCAGGCACTGTCACATCCTCTATCCTCTCCTGGGGAGAATGGCCTTGTTTTCCAGAGAGTCCTTTTTTCTCTGCTGAGGCAGGAGATGGTGCAAGGCCAAGGAGGGTCCCCATCTGTGCCATCTGCCAGCCTTTAGAATGTCCAGCTGTGGCCCACCCTGTGGCCTAGCTTGGTGAGAAGCCCTGGAAACCACCTTCTTAGGCAGAGGAGACAGGGTCCAGCTGTCAGTCAATACCATGGCCCTAGGGGACAGAATGCCAGTCCCCTGCGCAAGGGAGAGCTGTGGCTGAGACAATGCTGGGAGATCCGCCATGACTTGGAATCCTTCTTATGGGTCACTTGAACATCTCCTCTTCTGAGGACCCCCTTTCTCATGGATGCAGCCTTAGAGCAGGAGGTATGTGGGCAGACACGCATGTGAACTTCCCAACCTCAGAAGACTGACCTGCGACACAGAGCCCTGCCTCCTGCCTCCTCCCAAGGCATAGCCTCCCTGAGGGGTCCTAGCACCCAAATGCTGGGGCCTGGAGCCTGCTCAGCTGCCTTCTGCCTGGGGAGACTGTGGGCACAGGACAAGTGAGTGAGCAGTTATCTATTCGCTCACCCTCGGCCCCTGACAGACTGTGAGCCCCTGAAGGACAGGGGTCTGCCCTGTCACCGCTGCAGCTGTTTCCAGCTCCCAGTCGGAGCACAGTGGGACCCAGCAAGTGTTTGCTGAGTGAAGGAAAAGGTGAGAGACCCTTGGAAAAAATCATGTGGAGATAGAGGCTCCTCTCTAGCTCTGCTTGGCCAGCCCCCAGCCCAGGCTGCTGGGGCCCTACTTTAAACAGGGGCAGCTCATTAGTACTATCCTGGAAGCAGCTCTTGGGCTGAGACGACAGTTCAGATTCCAAGTTCTAGCCTAAAAGTGTGTCCTCAAAAGGAGGGAAGCAGAGCCCAACTGTGGGGCCTGGTTCCCCCTGAGGTTCTGGGGACTTGGGGTTTTGAGACCCTTGATCCAGCCTGGATCCTGGCCTCTGTCCCAGGCTGAGGCCCTGTGGCTAGATCCTGGGTCTGATTCTCCTGATTTCCATCCTGACCATCCCGATGGCCCCCAGCTGTAGTCATGGCCTCGCCCTAGGCCCTGCTTCTCCAACACGCACAAAACACCTCCACGTGCACCCAGCACTCCCCACAGGCCCTGGAGTTGCCTGGGAAGTCAGAAAGTGAGAGATGGAGTAAGAGGAGGGTGAGGAACACCAGCCCTTCCCCTCACTCAGGGCCAGCTGCCCCTCTGTCCCCACCTTTTGGAAGCAGTCAGGGGAGACCACAGGGTTAAAACCCCTCAGCCTTCTGAGTACTCCCAGGCCAGAGAGACTAGATGAGTGCTCAGGCTCATAGGATGTGTGCTTGAATCCTGGCCCCACTACTGACTGTGTGGGCTCGTCCCTGAAACATCTCTGAGCTCAGCTCCTCCCGATAAAGGCTCTGTAACTCACAGGTTTCCAGATGGATGGTGAGCCCCAGAAGAGGAAGGGATGAGAGTCTGGGGAAGGCTGAGCCTGGAGTGGAGTGGACATCGACTGGTGAGTCCATATGGCTGGAGCTTAGGAGAAAGGCTTGACCTCCATCCAGACATTCTGGAGCCTTCAGGACAGGGTTTGAGGGGGTTTCCTAGGGTGAGGGAGACCTCCCAGGAAAGTGGACATGCAGGGGAGAGGTGAGGACTGAGCAGGGAGCATGGGCAGTCACAGGCTACAAGAAGAAAGGACCCCACAGAGGAGTAGGCAGAGAGAGAAGCAGGAATCAGAATGGGGGTATCCTGGAAACAGAGAAAGAAGGGGCTTCAAGAAGGCAGGACGCCTCTCAGACTCATGCAGAGGACGAGCAGCCGTGGGGAAGTCTCTGGCCCCTGGAGGAGGAGGACAGTCAACGAAGCTGGATGCAGAAGTTGAGTCTGAGTGGGCTGAGGTGACACCCAGAGATCCAACTGAGCCGAGGTGTTGGTTCTGCCTGTAAAAATTAGCCGATCTCACATAACAATCTGGATTTGCAGCTTCTCTTGAAAAACAGAGCTGACAACAGGAACATGCATCTCTCCCTCCTTGGCAAAAATCAGTGGGCTGGGGGGTGGGGGCATGGCATGACAGGGGGCTCTTCTCAATGAGCCAGTGCCCTTGCATTGGGCACAGTCGCTTCTGCTCTCTACTGTACCATACGCCCGGCAGACTTCCGCATTTCTGTAACTGGCTTAGGCCCTGAAGGCACCGGCTGTGCCCTCCCAGGTGCCATTCTTTCTGGTGGGAGCTCACTGTGTGTGTAGGGATGGGAGAGGACAGCTAAGAAGAGAGCACAAGAAGGAGCAAATTGGAACCCAAGCCCCAGCTACCTGCCCAGAGGCCTCCCTCCCCTTTTGATAGATGCTAGACCATGGGGCATGTGGCCCTGCAGCCCATGGGGGCCGAACAAGCCAGACCAAGCCTGGAGGGGGCACCAAGCCTCCTGGATGCTCATGGTGTTGGGGAGGAAGGAGGAAGCCTGCAGCAGCTTTGCCCATGCTCAGAAATCAGCAGACCAGACAGCCTGTGTCTAATGCAATGAGAACACCAGGAAGGTCCCCACTGGCCTGTCTTACTGCCTGAAATCTCCCCATTAATATTTGCTTATCTTGGGCTGTTCCTCCAGGATTCCAGTACCCCTGGGGGAGAGACGCGGCTTTGGGGCTTCGGATAAATGTTTCCGGTGTGAGAAGACCTCAGAGGCCCTGGGTGGCAGTGATGGAAGAATATCTGGAAGGAATCCTGCGGCATCAGTCAGGCTGGGGGTCTCGAGCCGACTTCATTTTAAGCACGGATGCCAGCTGTGTTTATAGATCTGGGACACAGAGACATTCTCACTGAACAAAAATCTGAGGTTCTGAGCCTCAAGGGATGGACATCATTTGGAGCAGGTGCGGGTAGGTCAGGTCACGCCACAGGCTAGGGGCCCTGCAGGGAAGACAAGACCCGGAATTCCCAGGGCCTTCTCCACCGCGTGCCTTCTCCCATAGGCATCTTGCTGGGAGGGAAGCAGCCCTGGCCTCTGTCAGAGCAAGGGGTCGGTGGCCAGATGGGGACAGTCATCATCATCTGCTCCACTCCCACTGGTCAGACACGTGATCTTCGCCAAGTCCCTTCACTGGCCTGGGCCTTGGCCTCCTTGGCTATCACACAGGCGAATGCAACCTGCCTCCCAGGGCTGTATTAGAGCCCGAGTAGGTGGAGAACTGAGCTCCGAGTGAGCTCAGCGTGGGACCTCATCAGTAAACAAGGGCCACTTTACTTCTGGAGCTGTCCCACGACCACTGTCACTGTGAGTATTATTGTTATTTCTGTTGAGTCCAACCCTTTGACTGCTGAGACAAGCTCAAAGGCCACCTGTGAGTCATGCAGGGCCTCCACCCACTTCACCCAAATTCCTGCCTTCTGGGGCCCTTGGCCAAGCCCCACCCACTGACAGGGGAAGGTGTGAGCAGTCAGGTCCCTGGAGGGGTCTTCAGACTGGTCACTAGATCTTCTCTGCAAGTCTGGGTTAGGACCCTAATACCAACATTGTCTTTCAAGGACAACAGTCACATGAAGATCAAGGCAGCGAGGTAGGTGGAAAGAGCTTTTGGATTTTGCATCTTGGATATTGGCCTGGTTACCCATTAGTTCCATGACTTTGTCCAAGTCACAGAAATGCTGAGCCTTAGTAACCTCATGTGTAAAATGAGGACAAAGTGACCTAGCTCACGGGATCCAGTGATAACTCGATACCACACACACACACACACATTCACATACACACACACTCACACACACTCCTAGCACATCTGACAAGGTATATGGTAGACACTTGGAAAACGCAATCTTCTTTAACCTTCCTCTCTTACTAGGACCTTAGACAGAACAGCTCTATTCTCAGTATCTTCTTCAATTAATCATTAGGTTCAGTCTGGGGCCAGAGTCAGGGCTCCCAGGCTTATCTAAGAAAACCAAAGACGCTATGAATATGACTAGCTGACCTGATCTGTGCCATCCCTCTTACTCCAGCCGGGCCCAAGTCTGCCCCATGTGCATAGAGGAAGCCACCCTTCCTGTTCCAGTGCGGGCTCTGTCTCTGCTTGCTAGCTCTGCACAGCAGGTGATCAGATAAGCAGCTGCCAACTGGCAGGCCAGCTACACAGCCTTTGGCCAAGGGTCAGAACCCCACAGGCTGTCTCCTGGCTGGCCCCTTCCCCACACTCTGCCTGCTGGGGTACTCCCCACCTGTCAGGGCCACTGCCTTCCTGCTCCCTGCTGTGCTCTGATTGGCAGGTCTCTCTGTGCCAAGCTGGGAGGCAGGGGCTGGGCACTGCTCTGTCTCCAGAGCCTTGATCCAGGCCCATATCAGTCAGGGGAGACCCTGGCCTGGCCACAGGCTCAGCAGACCTGAACATAGAATGGGCTGGCTCATACAACCGGGGCACTTATTGACCGTTTCCCAGGCCAGAGCACAAACCAGCCTGGCAAGCCTGGAATAGCATGGAGGACAAGCCTTACACCCTGGCCAAGGGAAGGCCAAGATTCAGAGAGGGGCAGGGACTGGCCTGAGGTCACACAGGGAATCAGGGGCTGTGGGCCAGAGTCTGGGTTTTCTGATTGCATTTTGGTTTCTCTCCACTGCCCGGGGGATTTCTTCTGCTAGGTCTCAAGTGCCCACCGTGACGACTACTAAGGATACGACCCCACCCCATGTCATGCTTTAAACCTGCCAGCACCTCCCACTGTCTGGCTCCACCTTCTCTACAGCCTGTTGGGTAGGTACAGGAGTGAGGTATTCAGGCACTGAGAAGTAAAGTAACTTTCCCAAAGTCACAGAGTATGCCTGAAACAGGACCAGATTCATTCATTCATTCATTCATTCATTCAACAATGATTTATTGTAGCTTCTTATATTTCAGAGACTGTGTTGAAAGCAAGGAGAGAATGATTAAGGAAACAGACCTCATGGTTGCTCATGGAACTACTGGGACACAATGGGGGTGGCACTGATGAAGCGCAAGCCAAGAATCACATAAAAGCACATAAAACACATAAAACTGCAGCTGCAACCCTGCAGAAGTACATAGTCCCTTGAAGGCATGTATGGGGAGAGAATCTGGCCTGGTCCAGAGGTCAGAGTGGGCTTCCAAGGAGGTGATGACTGAGCTGAGATCAAAAGAGAGGAAGGGAAGAAAGAATGTTCTGGGGGAGGGAGAGTGCAAAAGCCTGGGGTAGGAGAAAGAGGGTCTGCTTAGAGAATTGAGAGATTTTGTCCATTAGGTGTGGCTGGAGCAGAGAGAGGTAGATGGGAGGTCGGGTTGCTGGGGAGCTGGAGGGGCTGACAAAAACCCAACCATGTTGCCACAGGTTTGATTCCTGGCCTAGAAACTTTCACATGCCGTAAGTATGGAAATAAAAGAAAAAATAGGAGTTCCCATTGCGGCCCGGTGGGTTAAAGAATCCTTTGCTCTTTACCCCGGGAGTAATTTGAAGCCACTGGAGGGTTCAAAGTAGTACCCTTTGGTACTACGGCACCAGGGTATCAGGTGGTAACCTGCCTTTAAAGGGGGTCTGAAGAGGGGCAATATTAGATGCACCCAAAGAAGAAAAGGGCAGTAACCTAAGGTGATGGAGCTGGCAGAGAGAAGAAGCCAAATTCAAGATAAGAGAAGAATCGACACAACTTGGGAAGGAACTGGACGAGGGCAGAAGAATGTGGTTACTGATGCCACAATAGGGATGAGCTCGTGCAAAGAGAGAGTGTATAGAGAAATAGGAGAAGCCTGGGACAGGCCAACAATGAATGCCAGGTAGAAGAGATAAAGAGGTACACGCTGAGGTAAATAAGAGCTGGCATCTTGGAAGCCAAGAAAAGAAAGGGCTTCCAACAGAGTGAGTGGTCCTGAGGGGCTCTTGTCACTGAGAAACCGCAAAAGATGAGATACCTGCTGGATGGGGAGCTAGGCATGGCCATTGCTGGTGACTTGAGAGAAGTGCTTTCAGTGGAAAAGTGGGGTCAGACTGGAAGCAACTCAATGGCTCAGAAGGAAAGAGGCAGAACCAACCACAAGATGAGCCAAGTGGACCTATGGGTCTGGTATAGTTGCTCCTGAAGCACACACCCTATTACTAGATTTGCTCGAGGCTAGAGCCTGCAGGGTGGAGGGAAGTGGCTATGCCCCAAACTAGAGAGGCCTCATCTTTGAACCTGAACCCTTTTCTGCTGCTCCTCGCTAATGGGATGAGTGAGTGAATGGCTTCAAGGCACTCTCAGGCCTGTGCTCCAACCCCTATCCCGTCCCCCACCACTGTGGGCCTGCCTGCTGGGGATGCAGCAATCTGGAGAGGAGGGCAGTGGAACTAGGCAGAGAGAGGAATCTTCAGGATCCCATGCCTAGTTGGAAGGGAGACAATATGGGATGGCAGAGAGTAGGAAACAAAGCCAGGAGACCATGTTGAGGGCACAAGAACACAGGCAACAAAAAGATGAGAAACGCTATTTTGGAAGAATATGAAATTACGTATATATTTAATATGTGTTAATACTTAATATTATTTAATATATATTAAATATATAATATGTATTTTAAGCATTAGAATATTCATTGTGAGAAAAATGAAAACTTTAGTGGACTTGCTTATGCCTATTGTATGCTTTGTTGCTGTGAATCTGGAATCAGACATGGGGTGCAAGTAACATATTCTTTCCAGGGTTTAGAGCTTCTCAGGGTCTCCATCCTCCCTCTGGGGTTCCTGCCTGGGCTGGGGGGGCGTTGCACTGAAAGCCCCTTTCAGGTCCTGACAGCTGGGCCTTCTTTCTCAGAAGCCCTCCCTTCTGCTTTCATTTGCATCTCATTAGCACCTCCCAGGGCTGGTGGCAGCTCAGCTGCCTGGAGCCCTGGAACACCGGCTTCAGGCTCGCCCAGGCCCTGCTCCCTGCCCCCTCTCCAAGCGGAGATGGGTGCAGCGATGCGCTCCCCATCCCCTCCCCACCCCTCACCCAGGCTCAGAGGCTTGGCTCCCACTGTGCGTTCCCATGGCAACCGGGTGATGGCACAGGTCGCAGTGCCTGTTGAGGAGCCAGGGGCCAGGGGCCGCCCAACTCCCGCCCCGCCGCCAGGGCTGGATCGGTGATAGGCAGGGCCTCAATCTCTTGAGATGATCGGTGATAATTGGTTTATGGAAATAGCTGAGCGGAGAAGGCGCTGAGGGAAGGCAGCTCCCTGCCAAGTCTGCTCTCTGCCACCTGTCCTTCCTCACCGAGGAAATGGAATTGGGGGTGGGGTGGCAAGGTGGGCAGTGGAAGTGGGGCTTTTGAGACAAGCAAGTGTTTCACCTGTTGGGCTCCAGCACACCATTTATCCTCCTTTCTCTGTGTGGGTGTGTGTCTGTGTAGGGGGGAGGTAGATTTGTTGTCATAGAAACCTGGGTATTTGCCTGGCTCCTTGACCCCTAAATCTGTTCTCAGGTCTATACTGGGCACATTGTTGGGGAAACAGAAAGGTAGACAAGGGATCTGTCCTGGGGAGCCCCAGTTTAGGGGACAGAGGGGCAATACACAACTTTATATAAATATGTCAGACCAATGTGGCCACTGCTCCAAAGTAAAGAGAGCTCAGCTCAGGTGGCTGCCTGGGGGAGGCTCACAAGCAAGGCTTTGAAAGGGGTTTCAGCAGATGTTAGGGCAGGCACTCCCCAAGAGGAAGTGTGGGCAGAGCCTGCAGGCAGGCACTGAGTATTGCTGGTAGAGGAGGAGACAAGAAGGTGTAGGTAGCTTGGTGGGGAGGCTCCTGATGGCTACGGAAGGGGCTAAGGGAAGGCAAGCTCATGGGAGGGGGCACTGCACAGTGTTTGATAATCAAGATTGAGCCCATGTCCAACATCCGTATAGAACGTTGGCCAGATGGAGACTCTGTCGTCCCTTGATGGCCTTCCAGGAGAAGTGAGGCCCATGAAGCAGGCAGTGGACACGGCATGGCAGACCTCATCCAGCCACCAGGCTGTGAGAGATGCGTACCCTGACTACAGCTGGTCGGAGGGGGATGTGCATAAGAGGATCAGAATTAGGGAAGCCCCTGTGATAGAAATGACTGGAGAAGTGGTGAAGGCCGAGGAAGAGGATGGTCGTGAGGACCCTACCCCAGGACTGGGCGCGGTAGAATGGGGCACTCGGAGGCTGGGAGAGCCGGCCTTAGGTCTTCTTCCTTTGACCACCACCTCCCACTGAGCCCAGCCCAGACCTCTGCATCCAGGGGCCCTGCCCCCCTGTGAGGTAGATTTGTGGCTGAACCCTAGTCAGCTGGTTGTGGGGTCAAGGAGTGGCTCTTCCCTCCCTTCCTGGCCCTGGTGTGCAGCTTCCCACGCAGCAGGGAGGGGGGCCAGGCCTCACATCTGCAGAGCCCAGAGCCCCTGTGTGATTCACACTTGGCTTCCCCTCCAGGTACTACAGTCCCAGCCCAAACATCCAGGTGCTCATATCCCAAATACCCATTTCTGTTCCAGCCTGGACACTGTCCCCTGCCCCCACTCATAGCCAGCTACTTACACTACCACAAAGGGCCACGGCTCAGAGCCATCCTTGCAGGCGGGTAGGTTGGTGGCCCCATGGAGAGTGACTGTGATGATCTCCTTATTAGGGGGAGCCAAGTGGCTGATGACAGAGTCCACATTCTGGGAGGTATTCAGGGGGTTCTCTGGGTCCTCAGTGACCTGTGGAGAAAGCCAGGGCTGAGTGGCCTCTTCCTGTGTGGTCACCTCCCTTTACTGCCTCCCTCTAACTCTAGCCCCCTCACGGCTCCCCTCCAAGTGGCTTTTTCTACCTGTCATCCCCACACCTAGTCTGGAACCACAGGAGCAGTCACCTTTGACCCCACTTTCTCCTTTCTCCCACACTCCACATCTCTGTCTCCCTCTTGCCTCCCCTAGTCCTAGATCCATCACTTCCTGCAGAACGAGACAGGGGACTGCACCTTTTAAGTCCAGTCCCACCTCTGAGCCTCTGTTTTTGCTGGTACCTTTTCCTTGAGATTTCTAAGTCTGCCTGCTTTTGAACTACTAGCCATCAGCATGTCTCCTATTAACTTCACCCCAGTCCATCTGTCACCTCGGGTCCTTCCTGTGCACAGCACTTTATAGTTTATAAGGGCTTATCCATATCCATGAAGTCACCCAAAGCATTAATGGAGATGGAATGAATGTGTCTTTCCCAGATGCCTCATCCACATCCATCTTCAACCCAGGAAACCCTGCAGACCAGGAATGAGGAGAGATGCCCACACAGGGGTCTCTTAGGCTGGTTGCCCCAAGCAGACACATGTGCAGGGGCTCAACGGCTCAGCAGCTTGCAGAGTCACAAGCTGGAAAGCAGAACCCTTAGCACAGGCAACAAAGTGGGAAGGGGAGGGAGCCACCGGAGGCCCAGCGCAGACTCAGTCTGACTCAGGAGGTAGTGGGGAATTGGGGAGGGTAGCAGAGCTGGGGTAGGGACATGGGGCTGTTGTGGTTGGGGTGTCCTGTCCTCCCTCTGCACTGGCTGGCTGGCCCCCACTCACTCCCAGTGCCTAGAATCCACAGAGCTGACCTTAAGCCTCACCTGGCAGGAAGCCACCCCTTCTTTTGTCCCTTCCATTGATTAATCAGCACCAGCTAATGTGAGAGACCATGGAGGGGCCCTCCTGACCCTGGGAGAGGAGCAGCGGGACTCCTAAGGTTGGAGGTGTGGCCCTGGAGGGAGCACTGGGGGCTGACCCAAGAGAAGCTTGGCCTGGGAGATCCCGCATTCCAGGGCAGGCGCTGGCAGGGGTGGGAAGAGTCCACAGGGACCATGGAGAACAAGGTGAGACAGAGGCTCAAAGAAGAGGGAAGGTCTGGTCCTGGGCAGGCTTTGTGTTCATGGCAGCCTCAGCAGGCTGGGACTCCTGACTCTGTCCTGATAAGCACCGAGTGTCAGGAGGGCTGGGTTTAAACCAGCTCTGCTTCTCACTATGGTGGGACCCAAAGCCAGTTGTGCTCTGAACTGGTTTCCTCAACAGGATGATGAATGCTTGGGCCAGCCTGTCTGGAACTCACCCTGTTTCCGTGCAAGGGCCCAGGTTCCCCATACACTGCTCCCCCTTTGAGCCTGGGGGTCCTGGCACAGTAGGCCCTGGTGCCAGGAAGCCTCCAGGCAGAAGGAAGGGAAGGTTCCTCTTTTCATGGCTGTTGTTGCATGCAGTTCCTGTGCTACTTCAACCTGTCAGCACGTCCTGCCAGCTCTACCTCCAAGCCATGTCTAGAATCTGACCCCTTCTCAACATCTCCAGGTGGGTCTAGACACAGAATTCTTGCACTTGCTTTCTCACTGCTTCTGTATTTCTGTTCTGGCCCTCCCTCATCTCACAGAACAGCCAGAGGGATCCTCTACAAATTTCAATCAGATCACACCACTTCCCTGCTCAAAATCCTACAGCAGCTCCCTGTTTCACTCAGATCTTCACTGTGGCCTGAAAGGACTGCACGCTCTGGCCTAGGAAACCGACTTGTCTTAACCCTCGCCCACTCATTCCAGCACAGCCACGCTGACCTACCAGTGGTTTCTCGCACCCACCAAGCTGGCTCTTGCCTCCCAGCCTTTACCCTGGCTGTCCCTTCTGCCTGGACTGCTCTTCCCTACATGTCCCTCAGTGTGGCTGGTTCCCTTCCTTCCTCCCATCTGACTCTTTATCAGAAAGGCCTTCCCGGTACAGGCTGTGGTCCTTGCCCCACAAGATGACTAAACAGGAGGTGAGAACGTCACCCTCCTCCCAGCCCCAGAAGTGCCAGCCACACAGAGACTCTCCCCTTCCCCTGGACTGAGGAGCCCCTCCCCAACCCAGGACCCCTGCGGAAATGTTGAGGTTAACCCTCCCCCCCCATTCCAGGCCAGGCGGGAGGAGGGGGAGGGAGGAACCCCTACCAGGTGGAGGGGGAGAGGGGAAGAGGGAGCCACAGAGCCACTCGCTACCCACACAGATCAAGTGGCTGCCTTCCCAGTGCTCCACCCTCACTGCACACCCCATAACCCACTCACTCCCCAGAAGGTTTGATCTTTTGGTTTGGTGATATAGGAGCAAGACAAGGAGGCTAGGGGTCAAGAGCCTTGGGTTTCTGTCCAGCTGTGCCCCCAACTCTCTGGGAGACCTGAGCCTCAATGTTCCCACCTGGTCAATGGGACTTTCTGTAATGCTTTGTAACTCAGTCTTCCCAATAACTGACCTAAGGCTCCTGCAGCGAGGTCAGGAGAGGTGACCACTGCTCTCCCACTCCCGGATTCCCAGGAAAACCCGAAGATGGTAGCCCCACACCCTCATGAGCACCCTGAGGCCCCAGAAGTGAAGGCCTGGCACTACAGCGACTGTCCAAAGGCTCTCACTGACGCCCCCCTACCCCCGCCACCCCGGTAGCCTCAAGTCCAACGAGGCATTTTACAGACCAGGTAGACAGTGGTACCTTCACTACATCCTCTCTGATCTCTACATGCTCTATGCCTCCCCTCTGGGGCAGCCTTCCAGGAAATAAAGCTGACAGGGGGCTTGGCAAGAATTGCTCATGCTTCACTTTTGGGCATGAGGCCAGCTGCCCGGCTGGTGCCTCCTGGTGCGGCCTGTAGGCACGTGCCCACTGGGCAGGCTGGGCCCATGGCCAGGAAGGCTTGAGGGCCAAGGAGGAGGCCTGGAGGCAGGCGGAGGACAATGGGCCAACCTTTCTGCCTTCCCCTCTTTCCTGTCTATGTCTGGAAGGGAATCTGCAAGCTTTCCTCAGACATGTGCCTACATCAGCACCAATATCTACCCCCCAACCCCCGCCCTTCCAAGGCCTATAGCGGAGACTTTACCAGGGAATAGAAAATGTACTTGCTGGGCTACATGTGGGGGAGTAAACCGTGGGTGATGATGAAACCAAGGCTAAGGTCCTACAAACCCATCCGTGGGGGCGAGATGAGCCCTTGGGAGGGAATTCACGTTCTCTGAATACACTTCTGGCCAGAAGTGGAGCAGGATATGCCACTGGCTTACGCCCTGTTAACTCGCCCAGCACTGCTAGGGTGCAGAAAGCAGTGGGCAGTATTTCCAGGCAGAGGTTTGGCTGGCTTACTGCTGCCCAAGGCCACTCAGCCCGTACTGGCAGGACAGGGCTGTGAGAACCCAAGCCTGTCTGACCCCAAAGCCCAACCCTCTCAGCTGCTCCAATGGGGCCCGGCATGGGGGCAGGCTCAGGAGCAGATGATTCCAATGTCTTACCCTCCAGTCTGCCTTGCCCTCAATAAGCCCGGATAGGCAGCAGACGTCCTGAGAGACCTGTGACTGCCCATCACTCAGGGCATTTGGAGACGTGTGCGGTGGCGGGGAGGGGACACGGTTGGGGTAGGAAGACTGCACCAGCAAGGAAGAAGTTAATGGCCTATTGGACAGGAACTCAAACTGTCTCTGGTGGGGAGAGAGGTGGTAGGAGACAGACTCCTCCATCCAGCCCTGGCCACTCCTCTACCCTAGCAATCTGGGAGGCCACAGGAAGCAAGGAAGCCCAGTTGTACCCTTCAGAATGTCCCGGTATCTAAGAGCCATGCCAGCCGAAGAGCCTCTGCCAGAGGCCAGAGAAGGGGGAACTGGAAAACCAGGGTCCATCTACCCCCACTTTCTGCTGTCTCTGCTCTGCTCTCACCAGCCATTCTTTGGATGGGACGTGCTTTCTCTGGGTCCCAGTGGATACACGCCTGGGCTCATAACCTGAGTAGACAGTACTAGCAAATGGTACTAACGATAGCAGTTGTGATGTGTGTGGCAGAAGAGGCTTTTCAAAAGGACACAGAAGACAAAAACAGTCAAGAAGAGGACTGCTAGGTTTGATTACATTAAAATCCACACCAGCTTCTACAATGGCTGAAATCACCAGGTTGAGCTGATTCACCTGCAAACACACTGCGTTTCAGATCCATGTACTCCAGGAGTGTAGGACAACTCACCTCACCTCACCAGGAAGAGCCACAGAACCCACCTCCTTCCCCATTTCACAGCTGTGAAAACTGAGGCCCAGAGAAAGGATCTCTAGTCAAGATTCAGGAGCAAACAAAACAAGGGACTTTGAAGGACAGATGAGTTCATGCAGGTGTATCGCCCACGCCCCCAGGCCTCACCTTTTTCTTTTTCCGTCTCATCCTCTTGGGGGCAGGAGTGTTTGGCCTTGTTTAACAATCTTGGGAACCAGTACCCGGTATTGATGGGTGATCAATCCTGCCCAGACAGCTGGCCTGGATGCCTGGGGGTCTTTGAGGGTGGCAAACAGTACAGAGTGTCAGTGTGGTCTCAGGGGTGCCAGACAGGGCTCTGGGGCCTGGGCAGGGGAAAGGGGAGGGCGGGGAGGGGGTCTGGAGCTTTCTCAGCAGGGAGACATTCTGAGACTGGAGGTGCCCCAGGGGCTCTGGGCCATGGCCAGCTGGGCAGGGGTCAATGGCTGGGCAGTTGGCTCCTGGTACCCAATAGGAGTGGGTCTATTTCTGCCGAGCCCTGGAAAAGCAGTGAGCTTTCCCATCCAGCGGGGTCACCTGGGCAACGCTGTATGACATCACAGGGCAGGGTACAAGTCACACAGACTTCTGTCAGGTGCGATTGGGGGGAATCAGAAGCCTTTTCTCCTATTTCTGGAGCTGCAGCCTGCCTGCTTTCTGCCATTCAGTCCTCACCCTCCCTGCTGGTAGCACGCCTAACAGCCCATCAACCAATTCCCCTAAGGTCCCCTGTGCTCAGCCACATGCTGACCACACTGCAGGAAAGGAGGAGACCCAGATGTTGCCTGCAAGGAAGTCCCAACTTGGTTTGTCAAACAGCTATCTCTGTTGATGAATCTGCAGCCATCCTGCCTCTTTAGAATACCATAGTCTTCTGTTTGTTTAATAATAATAAACATAAAGTTCAGGACAATGGTTTCCTCTTGGAGGGTGGGTGGGAGGACGGGAGAGAGAATGGGGAATAGATGTGTTACTGTAACGTTGTCTCTTAGATGGGGCGGTCAGTTAATGTGTGTTCATTATATTACTGAGAATAAATGATAAATAACTAACGAGGGCCATGTTCAGGTCAACATGGTTCTAGGGTATGGACCAAAGATGATGATCAATCTAATTCTGAGCTCCTCAGAAATTATTACTAAGACGACAATTTTTTTCTTATTGAGCACTCACCACACGCCAGGCACAGTTCTAAGTGCGTTTATACAGGGTGAGATGGCAGAATGAGGTATGACGGGCCCTTGGCTGGGGGCAGGGTCTGCTCCATGGGGAGGCAAGGTCTGAACTGGCCTCAAAGGATGATCAGGAATCCTGAGCTAGCAAAGGTGGGATGGGGGGTACTGGGTAAAGACCCCCGTGGCCTGTCTCATGCTTCTGTCAGCTGCTTTACGCTCCATACCGAAGGTTCTTCCCATTTTCCTGGGTTTGGGGGCCAAGAGCAGGTGTACCCTGGCAGCAGGAGCAGGAGCACACTGCTTCAGGGAGACCTCCTAGCCTACCTCCCACCCCACTCGAGAGAGAGAGAGGTGGAGAGGGCGCTTCTCCCCAGTTTAAAGACAGAAAAGCTGAGGACTCACCTTTGATTAGAACTGAAAGGTCACCAGCCCAGGTCACCCAGATGGTTGGGGATGGAAGCTGCGGGTTCCACTCCCAGTTTTCTCCTCTCTCAGGCCTGGGCCAACACTGTCACAATCTAGCAAGGGTGGAAAGGGTCTCAGTGGATGGATGGTTCCCCGGTCTCCCTGGAGTGCCTCCCCCTTCCTCTCAGTCTCCTTGGGAGCAAGTGTGGTGGGAAGAGGGGGCCAGCACCACCCCACTGCCTATAGGGGACATTCCTGGTTCAGTCCAGGGCCCTGCAGCAGGGCTGTAAGAGGCAAGCAGGGCAATTAGGGAGCAAACATTAAGGAAGGACCAGCTCTCAGGGCTATGTGAGTGTTTCTGCCACCACACCTCCTTAAATTCTGCCCCCTCACTGCCTTGCCGGCCTTGCTGTGGCCCCTGCCCTGTCCTGAAGCTCCTTCCAGCGCCCCCCTGGGCTCTGGGCTCTTACCCAGCTGCCCTACATCTGGGCTCTTACCCAGATGCCCTACCCAGCATCTGAGCTTTCTGCTGCTGCGGCCCCTAGTGCCTTCCTGCCTGGGGAGAAGATAATGCAATTGGGCCCTGGTTCCAGGCCGTCTGGCTCCAGAGCACTAGTGAGCCCTGCACCCTGCACACTCAGCAGCCTCCGGAAGGAGGGCCTTCCCACCACCTCATTCGCTGACTGCCCAGCTCCCTGGACCAAGAGCCCCTGGGACATTCACTCCTGTGCTACACTAACCTTCCCATCCCAGAACTGATGAATTGGCCAGCAGCCTGGGGACTGGATATGCCTTCCCTATTTAACACTATGAACCTCCCACCCCACTCCCACCAGCGGCTCTACCTGCCCCATTCCCCTTTCTCAGTAAAGGGAGCTCCACCTCTCCAGCCCAGAGAAATGAGCCTGCTTCTTCAAAGGCCAGAAGACCTTCTGCTCCCCTGCCTGGGAGCCAGCTGCAAGCTTTGATGACTCAGGGAGATGCCACTGTGAGGAAAAGCAGGTAATGACTGATCTCACAGCTAATAGGTAACCCTACCCACCCCCCCACCCCGCCTCCCAAGAGAGAACACTTGGAGCTGTATCATTTAGTGGGGTCAGGGGTTAAACACAGCCATTAGGAACCCCAGAGTGCCTGCTCTGGATCTGGGGCTGGCTCTTGGGGAGAGAAGGCTCCTGCTTCCTCCCCTGGCTTTGGGATGGGCTGGCTGGGCAGCAGGAAGAGTCTTTCCTCCACCTCCCCCATTCTTTCACCATCACTACCCCCCTCCCATCACCTTCTCTCCATTTCTTTTGAGCAACTGGATTGGGCTTCTGGGGAAGGAAAGGGATAGATGCGGTGGGAAACTCAGTATGGTTTTTGTAGCAAATGTCAGTTGATAGCTGTGTGATCTTGGTTCAAATGCTAACCCTCTCCGAGCTTTGGTTCCCATCTTTATACAGTGGGGAAATCCAGGCAGCTCTGAGGGCTGAATGAGGCAATGCGGGTAAAGCACTTAGTGCTGATGTTCAGTTCAGTGCTCCACCAAATGCTTGCTCTTTTTCCTGCTAAACAACCTTGGACTTGGCAGGTTCTCCCCAGAAGCAATGGGCCAGAGAAGTGAAAAATATCTGCAGAGCACAGTCTGCACGACCCCACCCAGTGCCTGAGCCTTCACCCTCATCCCAGATAATCCAGCCCCTCTCTCCTCTTCCCCAGACACACTCTGTTCCCAGCTACCAGGACCATTCCCACAGCCACCTTTCTCCAGGCAGCCCTCTTGCTAGAAATCTCTCCTCCCCTCCTACCTAAATTCAATTTATCCTCAGGTCCAGCTCAGGACCCTTCATCTGGGAAGCCCCCCTCTTTGTCTCCTCCTAACAGTCCTCTGTTCATGGTAACACCTGCTGTGTCTGTACTGCTGAGTTCACTCCCAACAGGAAATAAACCTAAGGTCAATGCCCTGCCAAGGCAGTTCCTTGAGGTCAACTGTCAGTCAAGGCAGTTCCCTTAGGGGGTCTCTGCCTTCCAAAAACCACTTCCCCTCAGCCCCAGCAGTGTATACAGCAGGTACTCATTTTTTGGTTGAAGGATAGTAGACTCCAGGAGGACCAATGGATTCAATGGTGAATCCACAGCCTGAGAGATCAGGACCATGGGGGCTGCTCTGACCTCACATCAGCTAAGGCTCAACCTGGAAGTTTCTGCAGAGAAATTTGGGGGTGGGTGAGTGGGGACTGGCTCTGCCTTGGGTTTCACTGAGGGCTCCCATTGGGACCCCTGGGGGCCAGTGCACACCCCACCCCTTAAGGCACTAGGCTGAGTTTGAGCTAAAGTCATTGCAGCCAGAGCTCTCTCTGCTGGGGGCACCTGGGAGCCCCTCTCTCTGTGGTTCTGCCCCTCCAGCCTGTCCTCCTTCTCACCCTTAGTCTCTCCTACATCAAGGAAGCAGTCCAAGGACAGGGCCACCTGCTTCCTTTGAGAGGGTTCAAACAGGAGAGCAGGTGAGTGTGGCTGGAGAGTGCAGCTGAACCTCCTCTCCTGTCACCTGTGGTGCTGGGTGTCTCCCATTTATACGGCAGGTCTATTCTCCTTCTCCTCCACCCTGTGCTGTGCCTGGAGGCTGACCCACATGGCTACATCCCTGGGTTCTGGTTAGGCTGGGAGGGCCAGCAGGGAGCAAGGAAGCTCCCTCCCTGCTGGTTCTCTGGATTGGCTGGTCCCTCTCCCCAGGGCCACCCTGCCTGGCAGGCAGCACTCTCCGCACAGCTGCCCCTCCAGGTAGACATTCCCCCTCTTGCCTGTTCAGGTCTAAGAGGCAGCGAAGGCTCCTCTCACTTACTAGCCACCCCCCACCCCGCCCCGGGACTACACATCCCTCTGTTCTTCCTAAACATCACCCCCAACTTCGCAAACAGTCCCTCTATTAAACTCCCCTCAAAGGACTGCACTTACATGCATTCTTTTCCCTACAAGGTCCCTGACTGATGCACCTGCTATGTGAGCCTCTCTTTGTAGGCCTGAGCACTGGTCTGATATCCTGGTATTGCTGCCACCTTCACCACTACCATATCTTCACACCCTGAGAATACTGAGTGGGCAGTTACTATGTACCAGGTGCTGTGCCCAGAGTTTACCTCACTGCCTCTTTTCATCTTCATAGTCACGGCCCCAAGAGTTATTTTTGTTACTCCATTTTTAAGAAGAGGAAACAGACACTCTGAGAAATGAAGAGACTTGTCCAACTTTAAAGCAGCAGAGCTGGGATATGAATGTGGGTCTGCTGACTCCAAAGCCTACGATCATAACCACGACAGCACATCGCTTTTTCCCTCTCTCCCAGGGAAACGGGTCACCTCTCTCCATCCTTCACTCCTCAAACTGGGATAACATGAAAAAGGTCAAGTTCAGAGATGATAACATCTGGCCTTGTGAATGGGGCCAAAAAGATACTCTGTGACAATGCCACCCACAGACGCCAGAGTCAAAGGAGAGAGAGGTAGGGCAACTGGGGGCTCAGCTGGGCACAAGCCAGGGTGTCCAGAGGAGACCATTTTATCAGCACAAATGGGTGGCAGGGTTGTCTGGCAGGGTTCCTGCACCCTGGGGCTATGCCTGGGCTTACTAATGCAACCCTGCTCCTAGTTCCAGCTAAGCCCCTTCGATGCATCCTGCCTGCTGGCCAAGTGGACATGGCAGATCCCAGAGGTGCTGGGAGGCTGCCCCTCTGACCTTCTGGTGCCTTACGGTACACAGGTGACCTGGGTCAGCTCAGTGAACGTCTGCTGGATTTAACACATGTGCCTCCATGTTTTGTCATGGCGGACTTGATAGTCCCAACCCTGTCACTGTGCCTTGTTTTTGTCCTTCAGGACTGACCAGCCTGCCCCAACACCACCACACTGGGCAGCAAAAAAACGCCACCAACCAGCTTGGAATCTTCCAGGTGCGGCTTTAACACTGGCTCCTCCATGTCCCAGAGAAAGCATTTGGGGCAAGTCCTTTGAGCCCCTTGGGCTTCAATTCCTCAACTACAAAGCAGAGAGGATAATCTACCTTGTCGGGGTGTGGTGAAGACCAGGTGAGAAGATGGGTGTCCCATACATGGCAGGTGCCCAGGAACAAGCTGCCCCCAGGTTTATGCCAGTTTGTGCCACTCCAGGGCCTCTGTGGCCCCAGCTCTGCAACAGGAGACCTGGGG
Source organism: Catagonus wagneri (assembly GCA_004024745.2). NCBI lineage: Eukaryota > Metazoa > Chordata > Mammalia > Artiodactyla > Tayassuidae > Catagonus > Catagonus wagneri. Next base: position 17,538,213 of record PVHT021183629.1, on the reverse strand, counting down.
TGACTGTTATGGGTGTGCTGCTCTCCCTGTTGGCTGTCAGCGCGTCCCTTAGGTCAGCAGGTGTATTTATTGATCCTGCATTGAAGGAGACCTCTCAACACTTGGTAACCAGAGGTCTCATTCAGGGCAGCCCAAGTCCCATCGCCATGCCACAAATCACTTCACTGAAGACGCAACGTGGCTTTTGGGCATTTTTCTTTTGAGAAATCAATAACTCGTTAACAAGGGACTGAATAAAGGGGTAAGCAGTGAAGGCCACCTGCCATTCCTTTCTACCAAGACGGGAGAGAATAGGGACCCTGCCAAGGTGGAGTGCGGGTCCACTCAGGGCAGGGAGGCCGGGGGTGGGGGGTGCAGTAGGTTCAACCAGTTCCCTCACCCCAACTCTTCCAACCCACAAACGTGCATAGGTTCCTTCTCTGCTTTGATAAACACCTCGTAGCACTGCTCTCAGAAGATATGCTGACTCTCAGGAGATTCCCGCAAGTCTCACGGTCTGCTCGCCCCAGCCCCTCCAAGCCTCGTCCACGCTCTGCCTCACCCACCCCTGCCTCACCCACGCTCTGGCCACACTACACACCTGTGCTCCCCTGAATGGACTCTGGTCTCTCCAGACTTTTGGCCTCTCCATATGCCCTCTGGACTGTCCTTCCCCCACCAGCCTGAATAATCATGGTGTTTCTTCAAGATGCAAATGCAACAACCTCCAACAAATCTTCCCTGAGACCTTCCCCCACTGCCCCCACCCCCACTCAGAGGCATCAGAGCCACAGTCCCTGGGACTCCCCCTGCCCTGGCTCATGACCCACTACTGAATTTTCTAGGAGAGGGTCTGTCTCCTCTGAGGGCAGAGATTGTGTCTGGCGAGGCCCCATCCCCAAGGCTGGAGCTGTTGCCTGGTACAGGGCCAGGACCAGTTGGGTATTACCTGAGTAAGTGAGGGACACCTTAGCATCAGACACACATTCCTCTGCCCTGTTAGTTCCCCAGATGCCACCACTTCAGCCAGGGACAGTGATGCCTGGTCCCCAAATAACCCCACTGCCTTCTAGAGTCCAAGTCCTAAGGAGCCTTCTTCCCTTACGGGGGCACGAATACTTGGTATGTGAACTTCACGAGAACTAACAGTTAACAAGCACTTGTTATGTACCAGCTTCTCTTCTAGTCTTTTACATGTGTTAACTCAGTGCTGGAAACTGGTATGAGGTAGGTACCACTGCAACCCTGTTTCACAGATGAGAAAACAGTTGCAGTACCAGGAGCTGAAGAGTCAAGTTTAGAGCCTGGCCACCTAGCTGTAGAACCAGATTTGTCAGCATAGCCTTCTCCTTTACTGAGATGCTTGTGGGGATTCAGAGGTGAGAAGACAGCACCCCCCTTCCCAGGAGGTGTTCTGCAGCGGGAATAAGCCAGCAGGTCCGAGGAGCTCCAGTTACAAGAAACTGCTTATTCAGGCCTCATCTGCTGGGACCCTTGATTCCAGCCCGCTCAGATTTCCTGCTCAGAGCCATGCCCCTCGCCCACACTGCACACCGTCTCTACCCAAGAGCAGAGCCTCTGGCCCTAATCTCATTTGCGGCCATGAAATCGCATTTGCAGCATATTAATGCAGTGTGGAGCTGGCCTGGCCCTGCCTGTCTCCTGGAGGAGAGGAGCCTGGAAAGCAATCTTGTGGGGAGACATCTCCCGGAACTCCCACCGACAAAAAGCAATTATGCTTTAAGAGGAAGATTAAAATAATATCCCCCTCCCCAGTGCCCACTGGAGGCCCCCCATCGCCTCCCAACAGCAATTCAAGGGCAGGCTTCCTGCTGGGGGGGGGCCGGTGAGGGGGGGCAGACTGGGTTCTCTCCCTCCCGAGTGTGCCCCCAAGGCCCTGTCCATCACTTCCCCACATCCTTTCCACCTTTTACCCCCTAGAGTTCCCCAAAGAAACCACGCCCTCTCAAGCCTCTGGGCCTTTGTCTGGGCTGTTCCCTCTGCTGGGAATGCAGCCCTCCAAACCTCATCTATCTGGCAAGCTGCCATTCACACAACACAGTAATCATAGCTTATATTTTATAAGCATTTAGTATAACCTTCATTTTTGTCTTTTTTTTAGGGCTGCACCTGTGGTATATGGAGATTCCCAGGCCAGGGGTCGAATCAGAGCTGTAGCCGCCAGCCTACACCACAGCCACATCAACACCAGATCCCAGCTGCGTCTGTGACCTACACCACAGCTAAAGGCAATGTGGATCCTTAACCCACTGAGCGAGGCCAGGGATCGAACCCATGTCCTCATGGATGCTAGTCAGGTTCATTTCCGCTGAGCCCCAATGGGACTCCTGTGAGGTGGGTTTTAATGAACCAAGCAATTTCCCACCCTTGTCCTCATCTGAGCCTCACAACCTCCCTGTCAGTGGGCACTGCTCTGTCCATTGTACAGATGAGGAACTTGAGCCCCAGGCAGGTAACTGATGTGCCCAAAGACATACAGCTCTTACACAGCTGCAAAATGGAGTCCTTTCCTACAGCAGACTGAGTCCCTGATGACCATCCAGTCCATGCCCAGAACTCCCTCTCCAAGCACCAGCTGCTGTCAGAGTGAGCTTATGTCTCTGTCTTCCAACTCCCGGTATTTTCTCTCCCCACCTAGCCTGGAAGCTCCCCAAGGGCTGGAAGATACAGCTACCTTCTTTACTGCTGGGGGAGTGGGTGAATGGATGGATGGTTGGATGGACTTGGTCACTGTGAGCCAAGAGAGGTTGGAGCACTAGACCCAAGGGCAGGCTGTCACATCATCCTCCATCCATTTTGTTGGTTGCAGCTGCTCCTGAGCCCGGGGCTTCTGTAGAACCAGCCCAGGATCCAGGTTGGGATGTCTCAGCTGACTCCTGATGGGCCAACCCCTCACCAGGGCCAGGTTAGGCCAACTGGGTACTGTTAGCTTTCTTTCCCTGCTGCCCTCCCCCATCTGCTGTTTTATTAAAGACCAGTTATTAAAGATTGGTTTCACAGGGGGTTTTGATTTTACCTCATATATCACACATGCCAAGTCCCCAAAGCCGCCTTCTCCTCTGGTAGAAGCTGCACATGGGGGGTTTGTACAGGGACAAAGACAGAGGGTCCCAAGGAAGTGTGGGTCCGTGTAGTGTAAGCTGTGCACCCCATGTCTGCCCACAATGTGCTGGTGTAAATCCACTGTTGTCATGTGGGGATGTGGTAGGTTTACATATATTCAACATGGGTGTGTCCTTCTGCGCCTGCACGCCTGTGAAGGTGGCTGTGCACCTGAGTATCTGTTGGGGGCACATCCACTTTTCAAGGGTGTGAGTGAGGGAGAAGAGAGGATGGCCTTAAAAGCCCATGATAACTGGACCTTCCTGCCCCTCCTCCCTCCTTTCACCTGAAGGAAATTTCTGGAGATAAGCAGCTACCACAATTCTCCCCGCTAAAGCATACAGCTGCTGGGCCTGGGCTGGGAGGACCCCTTTCCTCTCCATCTCCTCTTCAACACACACACACACACACACACAGAGGCAGTAGTGCCTGGCTGGGGTGGGGGAAGGCGGCGATGGGGGAGGGGCAGCAGGGCCATCTGGTATGCTCAGATACAACAATCTGCTAATGGGCTTCTTCCCAGACCAGCACCCAGGCTGATCCAGCCTTCTCCACCCTGAAACCTGGTACCCAGGTCCCAGAGACAGTGGGGTTCACAAGTTCCCAACACCCTTCCCCTGGGAGGCCAACTAGGAAAGAAGGAGCTACCCTTTTTTCTAGATGCAGAAACTGAGGCCCAGACCCATCTACATTCCCCAATACAGACATCCCAACTCATTACTAAAACAGCATTTATTAAACCCTGACTACAGGACAGGGCTAACCATGTATCAGCTCATTCAATTATCCCAGCAACAGATAACACAGGAATTGACCCCTCCCCATTTTACAGATGTGAAAATGGAGGCCGAGGAGTGTTATGTAACCCGCACAAGGTCAGTTACTAAATAAATACCAGAGACTGATCTGAACCCAGATCCTCCTGACCCCAGTGCACCTGCCTCTCACTGCAAGTTGGCTGAACCCCAAACCTCTCCTGTAATATTCCACCCCTCTGAGCTCTGGGCACTGTTTCCAAGGCATATATAGACCTGGAAATCAGGCAGGTTGGGTGAAGAAACAAGCTTGGGCAAGGACATAAACCCCACCCCATCCCCATGTCAACACTACATGCTTTTCAGGTCTTATCCACTATGTCCAGGGACCTCTAACAACTTCTGAGGCCCCCCATGGGCAGAAAGTCTCTTAGTACCACCCAGAAGCAAGAGGGGACAGTATGTGGCCTGCAGAGTCATTGTGGTGCATATAGCCAAGGGCCTTTCTCTTCCTACGGGGCTAATGGCCCTGTCCCTCACCCCTGCCCTCCCTGGGGCCAGCCCCGGCTAGCCCCGCCTCTCCTGCCAGCCTCAGCCTTTGCCTGGTGACAGGTGACGGGTCTACACTCCTCCCCTGCGTGGGTGACAGCACTCTCTGGGAAAGCACTGACAGTGCCTTTGTTCCCCAGAAATAAAAGAAAATCGAGCTACAAAGGGAAACCTCAGGTAGCTTTTAACGGAGCTCGGATGCCTGGGGCAGAGTGTGTTTAAGCTGGAGGCAGTTGTCACGGGAGCAGAAGGGGGAGCCAACTGCAGTCCCCTCTTACCCCCCTCACTCTCTTGATTGAGTTTACACAAGGAAAAGGCTCTTCCAAATAGCATGCAAAGGAGAAAATCAATGAGAATTGACAGAGAAATGTAAAGCAGCAAAGCAGCCGTGTGCACGCATGTGTGTGTGTGTGTGTGTGTGTGTGGCACAGCAGAAGTATGCTGCCTGGACCCAGGCTGACCTGCTCAGGGGCCCAGGCCTGGGGATGGGGGTGCTTGGAGTCACTCCCAGGCACGTGCCTGCGGAGGGGCGCCGGTGGCTGGGGGAGGGGTGGCAGCCGAGTCTCTCACTCCAGTTAAGAGAGAGATTAATATATTCAATCCGCTCAGGGTAATTGAGGGAACAATTGGAGTGTTTTTCTAAAGCCCATAAAACCGCCTCATTTGCAAGGAGGAGCTGACCTGCTCACATCCTCTGTAGGAGATGGAGCACAGCAAGGGAGGAGGAAAGGTGACACTGGTGTCCCAATACAGAGGGCTTGGGGCACTAGCTTGGGAGGGGACGGGCAGTGCTGATCTCACCCATTCTCATCTGTCTTACCTTGTTAGTAGTAATCCAAGCATCGCATTCCAGAGCCTCTATTTCCCCACCTGTGAAATGGGTTCTGGGTATCCCCCTCCACCAGGAAATTGGATACAGGAGGGTAGCCCACACTGACCTTGAAGGTCTGGCACTGAGGTGTAGGGGCAAAGAAGTCTCCAGCTCCCCATCCCCGCCCCAGATGAACCAGGCAATGATGTTAATGAAATCCACAGTGTGTGCCTTGCCCGCCCCCAGAATCAGGACAATAGAAATAGTATATGCAATAGTCTCCAGGGCAATAGAAATAGTATATGCAAGAGTGAGCAATAAAAGGCAGAAAGAATTGAAAAGCAGGGCCGAAAAGGGATGAGAAGTGAGGGCCTGGGGTGCGCTGACGCAAAGGTAGAAGGATGCCTGGGGCTTGAAGAGTGTGGGTCTGGAGCTCCAGCCAGAACTGGTACTCAAGGGCAGAGAGAATCAGAGAGGTGGGTGGAGGAGGGAAGGAAGAAAGGGAAAGGGGTGGGGGAGGGGAGGAGGGAGGGAACAAAGAGAGACTGCTGCGGAGACCCAGTTTGGGAAAGGACCGGCTGGCGGACCCTGAGCAAGCCACTGACTGCTCATTCCCCTCCACTTCTCCTTAATGAAAGCCCCCCAGCCTGTTGGTGCCAAAGCCACAATCAGAATCCACAGGCATAGAGCCAGGTGCTCAGCATTTGGTGATTGCTTTATTAGCTTTTTCTTCTCTTTTTTTCCCCTCCAGGGCAAAAAAAAAAAAAAGTTTTAAATGGAAAGAAAAAAAAAAAGACCTTTGAAAGCACCATTTAAAAGGCTCCTTGGGAACAGAATCATTTCCTTGAAACAAAACTGCGATTGTTTGCAGAGGTAAATGCCGAGTAGGGAGCCCATCTCCCCCTCCCTCTCCCCTACTCCCTCTCCCCTTTTCCCACTCCCGCCCCTACCCTGCTCCCTGTGTGGGAGGAAGCTCCCGGCCTAGGGTAAAGGAGCCCACAGGATGGCTCGCTGAGCTACAGGCAAGGAATTTTTAAGTTCAAATTTCCAGAAATTTCATCACTGGGAATTTCCAGCCCACAGTTTCCCTCTTAAACAGCTCTGCGTGGTGAGAGGTTGTCCTTATACCTTTAAGATCTCTTAGCAAGCTGAGTGAGGTACAGGAGGGACTGTGGTCCCTGAGGGCTTTGCGGCTCCAGGCCCAAGACCATTGTGGCCTCCCCTTGCCCCTCAATTCCCCAGAAGGCCTCATGTGCCCTTAAAAAAGTTAAGGGGTACACCCCAAGGTCTCAGCAGCCAGATTTGGCCTGCACCTTGCTGCTTCCCTCATCCTGGGGGACCTACCCTGCATGGCTGTGGACAGGACACCCTCGTTCTGGTCAGATGAACTCCCACTTGCCCTGGAGAAAGGGGCCTTGAGGGTGTTGGTGTGGCGCAACCATGTGGTCTCAAACCTGCCAAGAGGCAAAGGAGGCAGCGTAAGGGACAGGATGAATCTGGTGGAGCTCTGCCGGGAAAGGAAGCTGCCTGTGCAGCTGGCAGGAAGCCTGGAGCTGGCTCCCACCCTTGCATGGTAAACTTCCCTCTGCAGCCAGTGCTTGCTCGTAGTGGTCCCCCAACTCGTGGGTCAGGGCCAGAGGGAGTGAGCTCTATCCTAGAGTCTGTGACATGACCGTACACACTGGAAATACTCACGGGGATAAGCCCTCACTACCACCAACCCCAACTCCCCACCACCTCCCCACACACACAGGAAGAAACTTGGGAGAAGGGAAGATGTTAGCTCAGGGAATTGATTTTCCCAGCAAAGTCTCCAGGATTTCTGGAATGCTGTGGCCTGCGCTGGCGCGGCTATCTAGGGCTATGTAACCTGTGGGTCATGGTTGAGAAGCAAAGTGACTTAGATTCAGAGTCGGTCACTGAAGCTTACACTGAGCCTTGCCTCCTGTTCCCTACTCATTCTTGATCATTGTATGGCTAATCCCCCTGCCCTCTGCTCTATCTTCACTCCATTCCTCAATCCATGACCACCATCAGTTCTGGCTTAAAAAACTGACATGCAAACTGGAGAACAATTTGCAAGTTTACACTGAAGTTCTAAATTCAACAGATTCAATGGCTGAAATCCCGGACGGACGCAGACAGGCCTGAGGCTAGTTTGGAAGGGACAAAAATCAATGCAGGGAAGGCTTCCTGGAGGAGGTGGTCTTGAGTCTATCCGTTAGCATCTGGAGCCCAGAAATTCACTCCTGGCCTTGAACTGAATTTTGCTGAAGGTGGGCTGCACTCAAGAAAGCAATTCCCCCCTCTCCTCTCAATGCCTCCTGTTTACTGCCTTTTTTTCTCACTACCTCCATCCCCCAAATTGCTTTCCTCTCCTCTTCAGTTGAAAATCAGAGAACTGGGTTAAGGACTTCATTTTCCCTATCTGCAAGATTCCCTGTGGTTCTAGGCCACATCCACTTCCCCAAGGAGCTGGTCACAGGCCCAGAGGAGGCCCGTTGCTCGCTGAGAGCCTGGTCATGCTGCTGTCCTTCCAGCTGTGCCTTTGTACCTCCAAAGACACCAGAAAGGTGCCCTCCTTCCTCAGACTGAACTACTGGACGAGTCTGCCTGAGTTGAAAGAAACAGCCGCTCTGTTTTCTGAAGGACCCCTCTCCATTGTCTGTTCCCCTACCAGATCCTGGCCCCATTGTCAGGGTTGTGATGGCTGACCCACCCCCCCACCCCAGTCGGTGCCCCGCCCCCCAACGAGGAAAGCGATTTTCCTCTCCCTTGAAAGCCATTTTCTTGTCTAGGCAGAGGCAGACATCTGACACTTTAGGAGGGAGAGTGGCAGGGAGATGATGGCATTAAATAACAGAAATTAGAGCTGCAGTGAATGGCTCCGCCATCTCACGGTCCCCCTTCCCTGCAGCAGTCCCACCCTCCCTCACAGGCATTCAGAGCTGCAGCCTGCAAAGAACTGTCCATGTGGCCCCGGGCTCAGGTGGCAGGGGCATGCTGGGACCTAGACAGCAGGGGACCACTTCTTCCTGTGCTCTGAGCTTCTTGCATATCTAGTCCTGCAACAAACTGTAGAAAAGAGGGGCCAGACCATGAAATCAGGGGGCTTGCAGCCTAAGAGAACAGAATGTCGTGTAAGAACCCAGGTATCCATCTCATTCACAAGCTCACCACTGTATCCTCAGCACCCACACGGAGCCAGGCATACAGTAGGTGGTCAAAAGTATTTGTTGATTAACTGACAAATCAATGAACAGACAAAGGCCAAAGTGGTCCATGTAACAGACTGAGACCTGGGCAAGAAAAAGTGGTTCCTGGTCCCTGGTCCATTTTTCCAGTTCTCCTGGCACATTCTGCCAGATCACTCTGCCTAAACCACAGGTCAGATTGTCGTTCTCCTGCACAGATCCCTCTGCTGATCCCCCACTGCCTCCTGAATTGAATATCCAGCTAGCTCTTTTGTTACTGCTCCCTGATTCCTTCCACTGTCTCCCATCCATTGCCGCTCTCATCACCCTGGGCTCCACTTCAGCCCAGACCAATGCACTGGGGGATGGAGACACTGCAGGGGACTCAGGCATCTTTGGCTGTAAACTTTTGGTTTCGACCTCAGCTCATTCGGTTGCCAGCCAAATCCATTCCTTCTCCTCAGCCAGCTTATTCTGGTCCTTCCTCCGTGGAATACGCTCCTTAAAGCCCAAAATCGCCGTTCCTAAATCTTACCCACCTAGCATGGGGTCTGATAGAGTCAGACATTTAACAAATGTTTGATAGATGAATGAATAGATAAATGAGTGAATGAATGAATGATTCATCTCAAATGACCTCTCTTCTGAAAAGCCTATCCCACACTTCAAAATTAAACCCACACACTCCCTCACCAGAGCCTTCCTTCCAGCATATGACTTGTGGGACCATATGAAGCCTACATTGTACCAGACTGTTTTCAAGCCAGGTGGCACCTTGAGACCAAGGTTTTTCTTTTTTCCTTTTTTTTTTTGTTTTTTAGGGCCGTACCATGGCATTTGGAGGTTCCCAGGCTAGGGGTCTAAACAGAGCTACAGCTACCAGCCTACGCCACAGCCATAGCCACATCAGATCCAAGCCGCATCTGTAACCTACACCACAGCCCATGGCAACGCCAGATCCTTAAACCACTGAGCGAGGCCAGGGATCAAACCCATAACCTTATGGTTCCTAGTTGGATTGTTTCTGCTGCACCACGACGGGAACTCCCCAGGGTTTTTCTTAGCTTTGGAGTCCATGCGCCATTGTGCACTAAGGTCCCCAGGCAATGTTGTGGGCCTTAAATGGAATCAAGCATCCTTGGGGATGAGCCTCAGTTTCTCCACCTATGAAATGCGCTGTTCGCACTACTAGCTTCTACCTATAACAGCTGTGAGGCCCACAAACTACACCGTCTAGTTGCAGAACACGACCACCATGGAGAACCCTCCTCAGCTTGGCCAAAAACTAGACTCTCTCACCTGGGCCTGAGGCTGACAGGGTCCTGGTTCAGGACTGAGTCCCTCCTGGCTGTGGTGGGAGCTGGATGGGCTTGAGGGTGGGTTCGAGAGACTTCCATCTCCTGATGGCTCCAGTACTCCCTTGAAACCTGGTGAGAATGTGTGACAGCGAGTTTGAGGACTGAAAGGTCTCAGGGGACACTCACCCACTGGGCAAAGAAACTCCACCCAGTGAGGGTTTCTTGCTCTGTGGCGCCTTTGTTCCATTCTCTGTCCCCTCTTCACACTGGGATTCCCCGCCCCATCCTCACAATGCTTGTTCTCACAACTGAAGGAGACAGAATTGGGGGGTCCTGCTACTCTGCTCGCTGAAGGGCTGTGGAGACCGCTAGGCTTAGCTGAGGCACAGGGACGCCCACCTGGGGGCGCAGTGATGTGGACCCAGGGAACAGCCACCTGCAGCCCGGGGAAGCTGGGGCTTGGGCGCAGTGTCCTTGGTCCCGGCTGGCTGGCCCCCGGAGGGCAGTTTGAGGCAGGAGGCTGAGGGGCCCGGAGCACGTGGAAGGCCGCCCTGAAGGCCAGGCCCCCGCAGTGGCAGCCGTGGGGCCTGCCCTGGCCCTGAGCAGAGCCAGGCTACCGCAGTAGCTGTACGAGTCCTCGTGCTCCCACGCGGAGAAGTTCACGCAGGTTCGGCCCCTGCGCGGGTGGAGGGGAAGATGGCCGCCGCCACCCGCCCGCGGCCCTGCCTGAGGCCCCGCCCAGCCCCGGCGCCTCCACGCGCGCAGCCGCAGCCGCAGCCACGCGCCGTGCGTCCAGCGTTCTTGCAGAACCCCGGGTGCGGAGCGTCGGGCTCAGAAGCAGGTCCTGTGGTCTCTCTGTGCCTCCGGGACGGGCAGGGCCCTTGAGAAACCCTGGGCTGCCTGGCATTGCGGTTGAAGCCAGGGTTGGTTCAGGTTTCCCTGTGGCTGACCCCCTCTTAGTCCAAACCGTGGCTCCCTGATGTGGAGAGCAGAGGGCTCAGCCTGTGAGATGGTCCTAGTCTCTCTCTCTCACACACACCACACA
>PVHT021183629.1:17438163-17526459 GCA_004024745.2 Catagonus wagneri | reverse complement strand
CCCACGCACACCACACACGCACACCCCCACACACACACCACACCCCCTCACACATACCATATACACACATCACACCTCATAACAGGAAGTGTTCAACTTGACCCTGATCTCTGACCACATGAAGGCCTGGGACTTAGCTTCCCCATTCCCTCACATGCCTTCCTCCAGGAAGATTGTTTAGATGGTCTCACAGTCTAGGCATGGATATTATGCTCCTTCCAGATCCACTTAACTGTTCTCCGGAATTCCTGCCTTTCTACCTGATGGCTGGAACCTTCTTGAAGGTAGGACCCAGGTCTCCTCTCTGTTTACCCCAGATCCCCACAGTCCAGTGGCTCTAGGCTACTCTAGAGTGCCCAGGGGGACTGGCCCCAAACCTGCTCTGTGCTCAGATCTCGCAAAGTCACAAAGCCATCCCTCACCTGTCCTTTCATTTCCTCCTCACCTGACCCTGTGTGTCAGGCATCAGCATCCCCATCATCACACTGAAGGAGGCAGGGGCTCACAGAGGGTCAACATCACCCAAGTTACACAGGCAGAGCTCTGGGATTCAGTCTAGAGCTCTTCCCCTGCCCCTCGTCATTCTCCTGAGGCTCCCTGGGGTCCCTGATAGGAGCCACCAGGATTTGCAGGAGCCCTGTCTCTCCCCTGGCACCACCCTTAACTTCATACCTTTAGGCGAAGTAAGACAAACTTGTCCCTGGTGAGGGTGAGGCTCTGGCCAGGGTCTTGCTGCTCAATGACATCAGTGACAGCAGAGCAGTCAGGGAAGGGGTCCCTATCATTCAGCTGCAACTGTACCCCAGCCCCAGCCCCGGCCTGGAGGGGGTTCTCAGCTGACAGCCGTGGGGCATATATGCCCTCCTCATTAAACCCCACACTCAAGACCTCAAACTCCAGGTCCAGTGTTTTCCCCTCAGCCTTCAGCCTCTGGTTCAGCAGGGATGCAGGGATCTATGGTTCAGGCCCCATGAAGGCCATGGCCATGTCAGGGACTAACCCCCAGGGTACACTGCCCCCCTCCTACCCCAGTCTCTTCCTGGGCCCAGTCCAAAAGCCTACACACTAGACACTGAGGGCCACACCCCACCTATCTCTGTTTGTTTGAGGAGAACCCAGGTAACAAGCCAGGAAGCTAGGCCTGTCCCAGGGAACAAAGGCAGCAATGGATTCCTCCCTATTAGCATTTGTTCATTCAACAAATATTTATTGAGTGTCTGCTGTGTGCCAGGCACTATTTTAGTTATCCAGAATATAGCAATGAACCAAAAGTTTATCTTCTAGGGGGGAGAGAGGTAGGGACAGGTAAAATAAATGCTAAATATATCAAATAAATAAACAACGATATCTTCTAGATGATGGTAGTCTCTATGGAAAAACTAGAGCAGGGTCAGGGATGAGGACCCTGCAGTGCGGGGAGCCCATTGGGTATGGGATTATCAGGACTTCCCCTTTCCAGGAGAGCCTGCCTCCACATGCCTGTTCATTCCCTAGAGTTCTTGAGTACTTGTGGGTGTGGGGGTACTCTTCCCTGGGAGCATGCCCTTAGCATCTGCTTCTAGAACCAGTTTGTTACCTTATGACTCAAAACCCAGAATATGGGACACAGCTTCACTTTAAAGAGAGCCTAGAGGAATTCCCGTTGTGGCTCAACAGTAACAAACCCAACTAGAATCCATGAGGAAGTGGGTTCAATCCCTGGCCTCGCTCGGTGGATTAAGGATCTGGCATTGCCCTGAGTTGTGGTGTAGGTCACAGACGTGGCTTGGATCCACAGCTGTGGCTATGGTATAGGGCTGGCAGCTGTAGCTCCAATTTGATCCCTAGCCTGGGAATTTCCATATGCCGAATGTTCAGCTCTAAAAAACCCAAAAAAAAAAAAAAAAAAAAAAGAGAGAGAGAGAGAGAAAGAGAGCCTAGAGTTTGCCACACCAAAAAACTATCAAGCATGAACCCATCCTTCCTGATCCTGGGTGTTGCTGATTCCCGGTGAGAGAGGTGGATTCTGAATACTCCTCAGTAAGAGTCATTCCCTCCATCACCACCTTCACCTCCACCACCATCCTCATCTTTCTCATCATTAGCCAGTACCGTCATTATCATGTATGATGCTCTTCGCTGAACAGCTACTGGCCAGTAGGCCCTCTTCTTGGCTCTGTGAGATAGATATCATTATCTTCATCTCACAGATGAAGAATCTGAGGCTGAGAGAATCTCAGATAGCATGGCAGGGAAGAAGCAGAGCTGAGATCTGAACCTGGAAATCAAATCTATCTACATTTTCCCCTACTAAATGTGTCCTGGGATTGGCTTGAAGATTTAAATTCATACTCTTAGGGACTTCTGTACCTTGAAACTATAGAAGTACAGTTCTGAGTCTAGAGAGAGAGAGAGTAGATTTATGAACAACATAGATTTCACTCAAAAGAGTTCATTTGAAGTCACCATGACTAGAAGGCATCATTTTCAAAAAGTAAAAGATAAGTGGTCTAAAAATGGCATTGGCGAGCCCCACTAAGGGCTCCCGATGTATGTGGTAGGCTTCCTCTGCAATGATTAAAATTCAGCTCTTCAGGTCCCTTAAGGAGAAACTAAGAGAGAGAGGGGGGGTGTAGAGACCAGAATTCTAGTTACCTGACTTGCAGGTGAACTTGGGCAGATTCCTTTCCCTCTCTGGGCATCAGTGGCCCCATCTGATGATGGATGGGAATCAGGTGGATCAGTCTTTCTGGATAAACTCTGGCAGTCTGTGACTCTGTGAGTCGTACTGGGGAAGACCACAGTCTGGCCTTTTGGGAAAGAAGGTGGCTGACAGAGGCTTCCCGGAAAACTTTGCCTCCGCAGCTGGGCCTGGCCAACCAGCCTGGGTCTGGAAGCCATGGTTTGCTTCTGCTAGGTCTAAGGTCTTGGAGATCCAGTGATTCAGTAGAAGTGGCTCTCTGCTCTTGCATGTTTGAAATGACCCTCACAGATGTTACAAGGAGGGCTTCAGTCTCTTCTGCTCTAGGGCAAACCTCTGTGCAGGGCACCCAGCCCCATGCCTCTGAGAACTGGCCTCATGCTCACTACCGTTCTTTTATTATTTCGAGCCTCTTCCTCAGTGCTCTCCTTTCTTCCCTCTGACCTTCTTTCCCTCCCTGCTACTTTCTTCAAAGGATCTGCGGTGACTGTATCAGTGACAGCATGCTCAGAGGGTCCACTGCATCCAATACACAACCCTCCCATTTTTAGCAGCCCCCTCCTCTATTCAGTCTCTGGGCAAAGCTCATTGTGTGTGCCCACAGGTGTGTGTGTGTGTGTGTGTGATTACTTTTTAAAAATTGTGGTAAAATATGCATAATATAAAACTGATGCTCGTAACCATTTTTGAGCGTGCAAGCTCAGTAGCGTTAAGTATTTTTACACTGTTGTGCAACCAGGCCCCAGAACTCTTTTCATCTTGTAAAAACTGAAACTCTACACCGTTACACAACATCTCCTGATTTCCCCTCCCTTCGCCCCTGGCAGCCACAATTCTACTTTCTGTCTCTTATGAATGTGACTGCTCTAGGCACCTCGCATAATTGGAATCACATGGTATTTGTCCTTTGCTGACTGGCTTATTTCACTCAGCATGATGTCCTGGGGAAGGCTTACTTTTACCCTAGGCTGACCCTGCCCTGTCTCCTGTCTTCCCCTCCCTGACTTTGCTGGTGCTGTTCACTCTACCCAAACTGCCCGGTCCCACCTGATATCACCCAGCTCACCTACTCATCGTCTGGCTAAAAGCCTCCTGCCCTGGAACTGGATTGATGACTTTCTCCTCTGCCGCTCTGCGCATTCCTCTCCCATCTCACATGATGACTTGTCCACGCTCGACTGAACGTCCCTACAGGAATCACATCTGTGTGCCCAGAACAGGGATGGACAAGGGACAGGTGCCTTGGGGGCCATTACAGCCTTTTAGAATGAAAGGAAGAGAGGAAGGAGGGAGGGAGGAAGGAAGGGAGGGAGGGAAGGAAGGAGGGAGGGGAAGAGGGAGGGAGGGAAGAAGGAAGGAAGGAAGGGAGGGAGGGAAGAAGGGAGGGAGTAAGAAGTCAAATGATGGACAAATCCAGTCCAGCTATTGCTTGTGCATAAATGAATAAGAAAAAAAAATTTTTTTTTTTGACTAGTTCATCTGGAGTCCATCTGTGAGAAGTGAAGACCGTTTGGGTCTTTAGATCTGTACTTGGACTCAGAGACGTATCCTGGTGCCTCAGAGGGCAGGCTGGTGCCCAGGAAGGAGAGCAGCAGCGTGGGTAAGCGGCAGTGCAGGACGCAGCGTTCCTCATGCTCGGGCTTCTCTGGGCCTGGCCTCAGTTCCGTGGAAAAAGTCTGGACCCTTCAGTGAATTTTGGCAGGTCAGAACTGGACGGTACTCCCGTTTTACAGATGGAGAAACTGAGCCCAGGAGAGCAGAGCAGGACCAGATTCCAACTCCCTTCCCAGGATTCGCTCCATGCCCAGCTGCCTCCTCAATTGAGGTTTGGGTGGTTTTCAAAAGTTTTAAATTCCAGGCAGAGGCCTGGCTCTCATAGAAGGAGCCAAGAAGGGGCAGGGTGCGGGGTGAGGAGAGGAGGTGACAGTGCCGGTGTCCAGGCCGCCTTCCGCAGTCCCAGCATGAAAAGCTTTAATGGGACTCTCAAGTCTTCTTTCTTCCACAGAAGAATGGACACTCAGAGGCCGCTGGCTTTGTCTGGAAGAGCCTGGGCCTGTAATTAGCCTACCCCGGAGAGCCCACTTCCTGCTTCCCACAATAGCTCCTTTCAGCCTCCCCTGCTGACAGTCCCCGTGGCTCCTGTGGGCCCTCAGACCCCCATCCCCAGAGGCCCCACCTCTGCTCAGAGCTGAGTCCTCCATCTGAGGGTTCACTGCATCCCCGCAAGGCCTGAGGCTGGGACTGTTAGCCTTGTACACGTGGAGAAGGAGAGGCACGGAGAGATCAGTAGGTGAGTGACGGGGTGGACCTGGACCTCAGGCCCCCTTACTCCCTGGCCAGTGTGATCGTGGGATCATCTCCGCTTCTCCCCAGCCCCTCTCCAGTAGCCTCCCCTCCCCGACATTGGAACCTTCTAAGGCCCATACCGCACGCCCTTCAAATCCAGAGGCTCATGGAGTGATAGAATCACAGACTCAGGCTGGCAAAGTGAAACACAGCCTCCGGTCTCTCCGTTGCACAGATGGGAAGACTGAGGCCAAGAGCTGGAAAGCGCCTTGTTTGTGGTTGCTCGGCTAGTAAGTGGTAAAGGCAAAAATTAGAAGCCTAGTTTCTTCACTCCATTGATTGTGATTGTTTAGAACCGAGGCTTGGCTACCTTGAAACTCTCCCTTCTGAGTGGTAACTGATCTGGTCCCCATGCCTCCGGCCCCATCAGGTTGCATACCCTTCCCTCCTGACCTTTCGCTTCAGGCTCCAGCATGGAGCACTATCAGGAGAGTGTTGGGTCATCCCTGAAGCCTTCTGGCTGTGGCCTTCAGCCAAGCAGATGCTGGGGCTGCACCCGTGACCCCCTGGGCTTGCCCTGACAGCCCCCTCCGCCAGCCTTGGCTCAGAAGGGACAAAGTCCCTGGGGTCGCAAGAGGGAGAGGGCGCTAGCCTCTCTGGCTGATGCATCAGCGTCACTGACCTTCCTCTGCCCTCTGCGCCCAGTTGCCCAGCTGCTTCACTGACTCCAAGGATTCAAGCCCCTGAGAGGGCATCCAGCCTGCTTGGGGGTCCTGCAGACTCTGGGGCTTCTGAGACCAGTGCCAGTCCTCCTGCAGCAGCAGAGGCGGACAAAGCAGGTGAGTGGGGCAGAGAGGGGGCAGGAGGTGGCAGGGGCAGCACCAAGTCAGCGCACAGCATGTCTCAAGAAAAGGTACTGCCTAAAGCCTTTGTGAGGAGAGAGCACCTTCACCACTAGGCTCAGTGAGAGGGAGACAGAGAAACAAGAGAGCAGGAGGGAGAAACAAAAAGGGAAAGAGAGGGAGAGTAGCGAGAGGCAGATACTGACAAAGAAAGAAGGAGGCAGAGACAGTTCAAAGGAGGGACAGAAAGAGAGCAGATGGGCCGACTGAGGCAGACAGAGAGAGGGTGGGCTAGAGAGAGACAAAAATAGGGATGAAAAGAGGAACTGATGGACCAGCACAGACAGGTAGACAGAAGGACAGAGAGGTAGAAAGAGAGAAAGAAGCGAAATAAAGAGATACTGACAGACAGACCCACCAGTGGGCAGAGGTTTGGCTGCGTTCTCATCAGAGCGCTGAGACGTGGGGCCCGGGCCTGCCACTTAACTAACTCTGGGGGCCTTCACCCAGTCCCAGGCCTGGGCCCTGGAGGGTTTCCCCCAGCCACAGAATGGAACAGCATCAAAGCTCTGGGAAAAGAGGTTTCTGGGGAAAGAACCATGAACTCTGTGCATACATGTGGGTGACGCTGGGGTAGAGGATCTCTGACAAATTTCTCCTAGCTCAGTTACTGCCCTGACATATGTGGCCTCTCTGGTTCTCAGTTTCCTCTGGGATATGATGGTGAATATGGGTGGTGCAGGGCTCTCTGAGGTCTCCTCCAGCTCATAGTCCAAGATGGCTGCTTGAGATCCAGCCATTATAAATGCATTTCAACCAAGCAGAGGAGGAAAGGCAAAAGAAAACGTTTTCCTTTTAAAAAACACCTCTTTGAAAGTTATGCTCAACACTTCTTTTTCCATCTCATTGGCTAATACTTAGTCTCAGGACTGCATGTAGCTTCAAGAGAGGCTGTGGAATGTGTTGGGGACAGAGTCCATTTCACATAGTTCAGTGATGCCACCATAGCTCCTCACAGCAACTTTGACACAGCCATACAGTGTTTTCCTTTTGCTTCCTATAGATAGATGATAGATTAGATAGATAGATAGATAGGAAGATAGGAAAAAAGACAGATAGATAATAGTTTTAAAATATACACTTCAAACTAGTAAAAATCCCCTTTCATTTCTCTAAAGTCATTCCTCCTGAGTGTGACCACTATGAATATTTGCTGTCTGCCATATTCATTTTTTGTGTATTTACACACACACACACACACACACACACACACACACCTACCTATACCTAGTTTAAAGAAACACACACACGTATACACACACATATATATGTATTATTCTGCAACTTGCCTTCTTGGTTATTTTTATGGGACACTATGTCTTGGAGGTTCAGCCATGCCAGTCCACCTCATTCTTTGCGACAGCTGAATGGCACCTTACCAAATAGACTTATCAGAGGTTATAGATGGATATTGGGCTTGTCAAATTTTTGTATTACAAATAGACTTGGGCATCTTCTCTGCATATATACATATCCAAATGGTCCTTGAGGATAGGTTCCTAAAAATGAGCCAAAGTTTAATTCTCCTGGTGTGTGGGTTAACCCTTCCTACGAAAATCCTTCTCCATAGGGAAGATGGTGGTCAAGTCAGAGACTTCTTCCGGTCCTGACTTTGCCTGCGCCCTCTCCCTCCCTCCCTTCCAGCCGCTAAACAGGCACAGGCCTGGCACCATCCTCAGCACGGTGCCCTCCTTTCCAGGGTCTGTACCATCCCTGGAAGCCAATCTCACAGCCCAATGCCGCCTGGGCTGCCCCCACCCTTTTGTTGACTGTTCCTCCTTTCTCCTCTGGGTAGGGAGACCCCTCTCCTGGTAGCCTTCTCCTGGGAATTTAGGATCCTGCTTCTGGTCCCTGCCTTTTTCCCTACCCCCCTTCCCTACTACCACAGCACCCTGTTTTAGCACCTTCTGAGCCCTTCCTTCCTTCTCCCAGTCTTGTTTACATCCCCCTCAGGGGGCACCCCCTCTAGGAGGGAGAGGGGAGAGCATGGTGAGCCTGAGCCCAGCTCAGGGACAGGGATCATCCTTGGGGGTTGTAGGAATGTGCTTGGGACGAACAGCAGCACCCCCAGTCCCAGAACCCCAGCCTTCTTGTAGAGACAGACCGGGCCACGAGGAGTTGAAGAGAAAACTCTCTGAGAGAGCATTTGGCTCTCCCCCTGGAATGGACCCTACCTGAAATTTGAGCCCCAAAGCTCCGTGAAGGTGTGACCAATCCCCGCTTCCCATGGTCAGGGCCCTCAGCCCAGCTGGGCAGCAGCAGCAGGATGCTGATTGGGTTATTAAAAGCTTAACTGGTGGTTCCCCTCTGGCTCGATGCAATTCATCAGGCAGTTCCCACCCCCACCCCCACCCCACTGCCCCGGGAGTGATGGATGGTGACAAACGAAGGTAGGTAGGGGGTTGGTGACAAATGAAGGTAGGTAGGGGGTTCCAGAGCTCATCCTGGGCCACAGCTGGGGAAACTCAGCCATCAAAGCCCTGCACAGGCTTCTCCACCAAGGTGACTCCGAGGGCCAAGGAGATCAAGTTTCGGCAAATGGTTTGGGGGTGGGAGAGGCTCTGCCAAAGACAAGCTGCCCTGTGTGTTGTGTGGGGCCCCAGCCGGGCTAAGCTGGAGAGATGGGGGTGGGGTGGGCTTCTCTGATCCTGGAATCACAGGCGGGAGGCTTGGGGGGCGGGAGGAGGGGCAGGGCCAGGACTGGCGGGAAGGAGGGAGCTGCTTTTCTGGGAGGAGGAGATCAAACACCTTTTAAAGCAGGTGCTGGGGCCTCTGCTCGGGGCCAACTGCTGAGACCGCACAACAGTCGTCCCTCTGGGATCCCAGCCAGTGCTGGTGCTGGCGCTCAGAGGAGGAGGTCCTCGTTCTTGGGGAGCACGTCTGCCTGGAGAGACAGGACTCCTGACAGGGTGATCCATAAGGAGAAGGAAGAGATACAGAAGGGAGAAGTCACAAGAACACCTGGTGGAGGTAGGGCTGGCTCTAAGCCTTGTGGTCCAGGTAGGATTGGAACAGGTGTGGGAGCAAAGAAGAGGCATCCTGGGGGCTTGGGGGGCAGAACATGAACAAAGATGTGGGGCAGGAATAGAGCGGGAGGGGTAGGGTTGAGCAATTCTGAGGGATGGGTTTGGAGACCTGGAGATGGCTTACCTAGGGGACCCCAGGGAGCGAGCGCGAGCTCCAAAAGGCAGGGAGATATTGGAAGAGTCGTCTCTGAGTAGGGCCTGCTGGTCGGCAAGAGACTGATGGAGAGCCCTGTCCTGCGGGCAGCAGGGAACAAGGAGAGAGAGCTCAGGGGATCTGCCCAGCAGTGGGTGTGCTCCATGAAGAAGGGCTGCAAAAAGCCTACATCTCAGGGCTAGACCATGGTGGCACCACCAGGGAGGATGTGTTGGAAAAGGACACTCTCCCAAGAGGTGGGAGAATCTTTTGGCCTTTTGGCTAGCCCTCCTCTGAAAGCAGGAGACCCTCTGTAGCATCTTGATGTTACCAGCCTCTCCTTGATTGCCTCCTTCAGTGGGAGGCTCACTACTCTGCAAGACTAAGAAAGCTACCTTTGTCCTGAGTTGAAATCTGCCTGCCTGCCTTCCCTCCTCTGAGTCAGTTCTAGCCTAGCCCTCCGGGAGGGGAAGAACACAGTGCTCTCCCAGAACAGCTGACTACCCTCCTCCTCACCAGTGTCCACATTCATACTAGAGCAGTCTGGCCAAAATCCCTCATGCTATGACAATGCCATTGGTGAGGGGGCAGGAGAATTCCAAGAAGCACATGTCAGATGATGCTTCCATATGGTAAGAGAGGTAGGGAGTAGGGGGCCGTCCACCCTCTCCCCTCATAAGCTTAGCAGCAGCCATAGCACTGCCTTCGGGCCACTGAATGGGGTGCAGCTTGGTCTGGAGTCAGGGTCAGGCACCTGCGTGTGCTGGGGGCAGTTTGATACCTGTATGTGAGTTCACTGTGTAGATGGGGCAGGCCCAGAGCTCCCTGGACTGTGTGGGGTTGAACCTGCCTTGGCTGCTTATCCACTGCCTCGTGGGGGGCTGGGCGGCACAGGCAGGCACGTCAGCCATCCCGTCATTCCTGGACTGAGGCACCCCTTGGCCATTCTCTGCTGTGATGCTGGGAAATGGGGGTGTCGCTGAGGCTCGGAGGTGTTACTAAGGTTTGAGTGCGGTAGAATTTTGGAGGTGTGTGGTTAGACTCAGAGAGCCACAGGCTGGGATGGGAGAGTGGTGAGGAGTGGGGTGGGGGTGTCTCTGGGCCCTTTGCAACTGCCCACCCTGGTTTTGACCATCTTGCCCCAACCTGTGCTTGATTTGCTGGAGTTTGAGGGTCCTTGGAACATGGCTGCAGTTCTGAGGTGTTTTAGATGTTCTGGCGTGGTACCGAGGCTCTGGGGTGCCTGGGGGGTGATACAGGAAATCTTAGGGTGTTACTAAAATTTTTGGGATACTGCTACGGTTCTAGAGGTGCTTTGGAGGATCTGGGAGTTGTTGGGGGTATTTCTGAGGTTCTTCCTCACTCTTTCTGGCCCCCTGTCAACTTCTTTTAAGCTTAGCACTTTGCCCTTTGAGCATTTTGATAACCACAGGCTGCTGAAGGCACACACGTGGGCCTCTGTTCCTGGACGCAAAAATTCCTCAGATTTAATCAACTTGAACAAAAACATGGGGAGGAAGGAAGCCCTCTCCTGAGGCCTTCATGGGCCAGCTCCAGCCCGAGGGGCAGGGCAGGGCAGGGCAACTTCTTGCCAGGCCCAGATGGCAGATGGTCTTTGTCTGCTCAGAGCCCAGAAGCTTTTTGTGACCCCCCCCCCACCCCCTTCACAGTGAGCAGGGCTTAGCCACCCCCCAGTCTGAGCCTGTTGCCGCCCGGGCTGCTCAGTGGTGTCAGCCTCATCTGAATGTACCCGCACGGCCTCATGAAGGAACAGCCTGGCAGCCCTGCCCCCCCCGCCCTTCCCTCTCGCTACCTCTCAGTCTTCCCTTTCAGCTCTCCTGAGACACTTACATCTTATTCTTGTCATCATTACCTATGTGACCTCAGGGCCCTGCCCCAGGCCCCCTCTTCCAGGAAGCCTCCAAGACTGCTCAAACCATCTCCTTATTCCTCCTCCCCTCTTCTCTCTTCTCTGAACTTTTACTTGCCTCTCGAGGAGCTCCACTCACCAGGCACTCCTCTCCTGATGGCAGCTGCCGGTCTCTGACTCTTCTGGGCACGAGTTTCCCTGTAAAGCCAACTGCAGGAGGCAGGCCCCGGACCTTGCTGCCAGGCCTTTGGAGAAATTCTTCTGGAGCCCATCATTGCCATCTTTCTCCTCTCAATGCTTTTCCTTGCCAGCTTGCAGTCTGGCCAGGTGGCATCCTTCCTAACACCTCAGTGATAACGTACCATTTCACAGATGTGAGCTCTCCTGGCTGCAAGCTGGGAGGTACTTTGGGCTCAAGAAGTGGGGTCCTCTTCCCAGCCCGAGCCACGCGGCCTCCTAGAATCCATGGATCTTCGACCCGGCCTGCCTCCCTGTCCTCACTAGAGTGGATGGGGGATCTGGCGGCCAGGAGGGTGGGTAGAAGACCGTGAGGGAATGCCGGGGCCCGTCACAGCCACTCTCTGTGGCTTTGACCTTCTTACTGAAACCAGTGCCTGATGTGCTTGCTCCACATTCCTGGGCTATGAAGTCATTGAGGGCAGGGAGTGGGGGCCTTGGGCAGAGAAGAACCCGCAATCAGAGAATCTCCTGTCTGGATGAGCTACCCGTCCTGGGAGAGAAGCAGGACTGAAACTCAGAGAGGCCAAGGGAATCACTCAAGGTCACACAGCCAGTCCCAGAGGTCAAACCCAGGTAGGTTGCCTCACCAGCCAGGCCTTTCCCCGCCATCCAGAAAGCCAGCTCTTTCCTTCGGGACCCGCTTCCTCCCATTTCCAGCCTGGCCTTGACTAAGGTACTGAGCACAAAGCTGCCCTCTGTCCCTGGTGCCTGTACCTGGGGAGGGGAGCGAAGCTCACCCTTTCGTCACCTCTGTTTAGGGCCTCCCTGAAGGTGGCCTCTGCACCTCCCCAGTGAGGGGGAGGTGATACTGTGAGTGTCACTGCCCTACCCCTGAGGGGAGGCATGGTCTCCACTGGAAAGTGTCTTTGGGAGCAGAGCAGGCTTTGGGTCAGGGAGGAGTACTGTGGGGTCGGGGCTGTGCCTAGACTTAGTTTGAGCCTGTCCCTGACAGCCTGGCTGTAGCCCTGGAGGCTGATGAGCCCCAGGTAGTCTCTCTCTCTCCTAAGTGCCCGGTTGGGTACCCTTCTTCCTTCAGGTGTCTGCTCAAATATCACCTCCTCGGCTGGAACCTTTCTTCACCATCCTGCCTAAAAGAGCCCACTCCTGTGTGTCTGCCTCTTCTGTCTTATCCCACTTTATTTTCCCTCGCAGCACATAGGACACAGGTTTTTATCTCCCTGCTGCCCCCCCTACACGTAAGGTTCCCCAGGGGTACAGGATTTATCTGTCTTGCTCGCTGCTGTGTTCTCAGCAGGGAGAGCTTGGCCTGGCACATAACTGACACGCAGTCAACATCTGTTGAATGAATGAGTGAATGAACAAACCAGACTGGGGAGGAAGGTTCAGACTTCCACCAGGGAAGGGAGCGGCTTCTGACAAGTAGAGTTATTCAGCTGTGAGCATCTCTACCTCATAGAGGGAGTGAGCGCCCCGACACAGACTGGATTCCGATTTTTGGAAGAATCATGAGGGGGTCTTAAAATCAAAATATGAGTTGCTTAGCTATGAGTCTAAGACTCGAGCAGTGAAGGGAATGTGGGGCTAGGGTGTTGAAGCAGAGGGCTCTGGAAACCTGGCTGGAGAAATAGTAGCCTGCACGGGATGGGCCCATGAAATTGTCACCTGAACAAGCAATGGCTTTGCCAAACCCCGTTGGCCCCAGAGTGGCATGTCGTGCATCGGGGAAGGAGGGAGGAGGAGAAGAGGCAGAGCTCTGCCCTCAGGAGCTCAGAGCCAGGGCTGAGAGTCGGGCTTCACCCCAAATCCCTGGGATGAGAAAGGCACTGTGGGCTCCTGCATTGCATCAAATAAAGTTCTGGTCCAGCTCTGAGTCAGCAGATGCTGACATCTCTATAGGCCGGGGGCGGGGCGGGGGTGGGGAGTGGAGGCTGGAGCCCTTTTCCTGGAAGACGGGCCATTTGGGAGGAAGTGGGAGGAACCAAGGCTAACAGAGCCCTCCGGCCCTAATGCTGGAAGGCCTTGGGGGCCTGGCTACAGAAGTTGGAGCTTTTAGGACTTCAGTCCTGTCTGTCCTCTCTGAACCTCACCTATGCTGTTCCGTCTATCAGTAACACACTTCCTTCCACACTGCCACACCCTCCACCCTCTGCAGAACTGAATTTTCCCTGCCCTCAGCTCCCCGCTGAAGGGTTTCTTTCCTCGGGAGCCCCCTCCCCCTTATCCTTTTGGACCACATTCAGTTTCCTGCGGTAGAGATCAGGGTACCCTGTGCCTTCCCCTCGAGGTTATTTACCTACCTGTCTGTGTTCCTCCCACACTGTAGACTATTTCAGGGCCCCAGTATGTTATGTTAAAAGAATAAATGAACGTCTTTTTGAGAAGCTTATCGAATGAATGGCTTAGCTGGTTAGAACCTTGGCCTGGGCACCCTGTGGGATATTAGAAGGCCAGGGATCCGCAAAGGCTCGGGGGCCCCCCGACCACCACCCAGGGAGAGGAACCTGAGAACTACTCTTTGCCTTGTCTGCGTGTTGCCATTGCCCACCCACCCTGCCTCCACCACCACCACCCCTCCCTCCTGTCGGGGGCCAGGAGGGGGAGGGGAGCCAGCTAAGGCTGATGGGGAGGAACCCCCACATCCTGCCCAGACCCTGCCTTCTTCACCCTCACCTCCTCACTCCTTACCCCAGGAGGAACATAAGGCAGGCGAGGTTCTTGCCTACCCGTGGGTCTGGTTCATGTTTAAAGGACTAATTTCCGCCTTGTGGGGGTGAGTTATCTCCTTGTGAAATCAAGTTGGAGACACAGAAAGGTTTTAGCAGTGAGACACATGTTCTTCCAGGAGAAGGAGTAGATGGCCCCCTCCCTGGCCTCCTCCCCCGGCCCAGCCCCAGCCGGCTCCCTGGGCTGCAGGAATGCCTGACTGGTGTGTGGGGCCCGCACATGTGCCGGGCAAAGGTGTGAGAGACTGGGGGGCAGGCGCTGAAGGCAGGTAGGTGCGCGCAGTCGGGGGCTGGTCCTCCAGGCCACACTCCTCCTGCGCTCAGGCCACCAATGGGGAGGGGGGCTTGTGAGGACTGTGGTGTGTTCCCATCGCTGAGGCCCAAAGGGGCCAGTGAGGGGCAGGCTGAGGGCTGGGGGATGGTCTCAAGGGAGACTGAACAGAGAGGGGGGATTGGGCTGGATCCCTGATAGCGGGAGGTGGTCCGGGAGACTGTGCTGGGAGGGTCCCGGAGACTGGGCTGAGCCCGCCTGCTGCCCGCCCACCCTTTCATCTCTGCAGCTCCTTCCTCCCTGGTCCTTCCTTGAGTGTGTGTCTGTGGGTTCGTCTGAGTGGGTCGGGTGAGGGGGAAGGAAGGGGGAAGTTGTCTGTGGGCAGCTTGGATTGGACAAAATTTCTCTGCAAATGATGCTTTGAGTCAAAGCCTGACAGTGCCCGTCAGATAGAGCGACAGACAGGTGCTCCATTGAGAGCCCAGGGACCCGGAGGGGGCACTGTCCCCAAGGGATAACGCCTCCTGCAGACTGGACGGGAAGGGAAAGGAGGGCACAGGAGAAGCCCTTCCCCTAGTCCTGGCCCTCACTCCCAGACGGGCTTTTCCCAGGGAGCTGAAAGCAAGAAAGTAACCTTTAGGATTAAAAAGAAACGTTTCTTTGTTTGGGTTTTCTTTCTTTTTTTTTTTTTTTCCCTCTGCTAAGCCTCTTTTCACATCTAGAGTGGCTTTTTCCCTCTTGTTTGGGGCTGGTCAAAGGAGAAGGGCTGCAGAATGTCCACCCAGAGCGCAGGGAACCAGAGTTCCTCCGGAACCGCGGACGACGACTATGGCAGCTGGTACATCGACGAGCCCCAGGGCGGCCAGGAGCTGCAGCCGGAGGGGTGAGTTGGAACCCCTGCCTGGGTCCTCCAGCATGTGGGGTGTGGCAGAGGTTACTGATGCTGGGGATAGGGAAGACCTTGAGTGAGGGCTGCTGAGGTGGGCTCTGCCACTCACTTGCTGTGGGGCCCCTGGGCAAGCCACAGCCTCTCTGGGCTTCCGTCTCTGTACCTGTTACGTGAGAACAATAGCCCTTGCCCTGGTGCTGAGATACTTGAGGTGGGGGACCTGGGCCAGGCTAGTTACCTAAGAAACACCTGTGTGGTGTGTTTAAAATACAGATTCCTGGGCTCCATCCTCGCAAACTCAGATCCAACTGGCTCTCTAGGTGACTCTGGCCAGTAGCCAGGGTGTAGAGCTGGGTGAGTTGTTGAGGGAAGTTGGGGCTGCCTTCAGGGGGCTACTGGTCCCTGCGGTGACCATCTGGGGTGTGCTTTTTAACAAGTGTCAGGTTCTCTGGGCAGGCCTGGGGCAGGGAGGCCTGAGGAAACACTCTGGCCCTGTTGGCTTTGGCTGGTCTGAGTCCCAAGAAGATGAGGAGGTTCTGTTCTCTTCAGCAGGAGAGCTCCAGGCGGCCCAGGGGAGGGAGGTGACCTCAGCCCAGCCCAGTGTGGCCTGAGGACTCGGCCCACAGCCGCCGCTGCCCAGATCCCTTCTATCTTTGTTTAGTCTGGGCACGCTGGTGGGGGAGCTGGGCCTCCCTGTGCCCCCATGCTGCCAAGGACGCCTCGCCTACGTGGGCCCCAGAGCCCAGGTCTCCCCTTGTTGTTCCTGGCCCTGACCCCATCCCCCACTGCCCTGCTCTGTCTGAGGCTTTGGGAGCTGGAAAGGTGAGGCTAGGGGCTTGCCGAGCCAGTTGTGTGCACATCTGTTCTCCATCAACAACCAAAACTGGAGAAGGGAAAATGCTCGCGTGCCTCCCTAGGGGCGGGGGCTGTGGCCTGGCCAAGCTGGGGTCACCCAGCAGGGATGGGGGCCCCACCCAGGCCTGGGGGAAGGAGCGGTTGTTTGGAGGACTCGGGGTTCTCACCACCTGGGAAGCAGCCCTGCTGTCAGCAAACACATGCCCTTCTTCCTCTTCCCAGCTGACCTTGAGAGCCCAGGGCTCCCCAGGTCCCCTCTGTGTGTGTGGGGTGGGAGAAGCAGCAGAATGGAGAGGGGCCCTGGACCCGCAGGCGGACACAGCCCCTGGCTTGGGTTAAGGCCCTAATTTGAAACTGTGTCCTTGGTCCTTGGCTGCCTCAAAGCCCAGGCGTTGGCTCAGGCCAGATGCCTGCAGCCAGCTCTGTGGCTCAGGTATTTAGATACGGCCTTAGAGTAAAGGGGGTGCACGGCCGGGACTGGGTGCTAAGGATGACTACCTCCAACGAGGGTGGCATCTAGGATCTGTAGCTCCCTTCTCCCACCACAGGGGAGAATGAGAAGCTTTGTTTGAATCTGTGTACTTGGCCAAACCACGTCGAACTTCCTGCCAAAGGTGGGAGAGGGAAGCTGGGAGCTCAGGGGAATCCCAAGGAGATGAACTTGGACTTAACTTCTCCCTGGATGAGTCAGACACCGCAGGGAGACGGGACTCCACAGCTCTGAGGAGCTCTGGACGGTGCTCCCTCCCCCCCCCCGCCCCACCTCCACGTGCCCCAGTAGGCGGGAATCAGGGCTGTGGGCACTGGTGACAGTGTCTGGGATGGACTCAATCTCCTGGTCACTCTTACCCAGGGGACAGGACCTGGTTGAAGAGGCTGGGGGGTAGGTGAGGCTGATGGGGGACAGATGGATGTGTATAAGCCTAGCTGGCTCTTTCCTCCCCCCAGAGGCTCCAGGTTATGGGCCCCACTTGCCATGTGCTCATGTGTCATCCACCCATCGATACCGAGCTTCCCAGCCAGAGCCTGGGGATACAAATACATCTGTGGCAGCTGCCCAGGATGTCAGTCACCTCCCCACCACTTCAAAGGGCTGCCTGGAAGGCGGAAGTGGGAGGCTTCCTTCACGGCCTGTCCTCCCACCAAGTGAGGCCAATACCAGCGAGATCTGCAGGCTCTTCTGCCGTGGGCAGGGGGGCAGTTGCAGGCAGCAGGGCTCCAGGCCTCCCAGGGACCACAGGCCTGCGGACCCCCACCTTCCACAGTCAGCCTCCCCCCCACCCACAGAGATGCGCTCTGCCCTCCTCTCTGCATGGGGCCCTTTGTTGCCTCTTACTCCGAGCCAAAGTTCTAGAAACAGTTGTCTTGCTTCTCCTCTCAGTGTCCTCAGCACACTGCAGTCTGGCCTTTGTGCCCATCACCACCTCTGAATTGCCCAAGACCAAACCTCAGCTTCCCTGGGCTCCATTTGACTCTGGTCCCCACCCTTCGTCTTGGAATAAGGCCCCAGACCCTACAGGCACCCCCCGAATCCCCCTTCCCTCTGTTTCTCCACATCCAGGTGTATAAATCCTTCCTCGCAAATTCCTCTGAGATACTACCCGGCATTTCCTCTCCCCAGCGACTGTTTATGCAGAACCGTTTGAAAATACTAGTACTTGACTGTTTTTGAGGTACCGAGACGGCAGTTTCGCAGGGTTTAGCTTGTCTTCCTCCACATACTCCTTCCCTCTCACATCCTGGTCACATGTGGCTGCTGGAGCCGGACCACCTCAGTTCAAATCCTGGCTCTGTGGCTTCACCAGCTGTGTGATTTGGGCAACAGACCTAGCCTCTCTGAGCCTTGTTTTCCTTATCTACACAAGGGGAATACTAATAGCATCCACCTCTTAGGTAATAACTGAGTTAATAGTTGGAATAAACAGTGCCTGGAACTTGGTCAGTACTTAGTCAGGACTAGTTTTTCCTGTTGTTGTTGGTATTCAAATACAGCCACAGAAATCGCCTAAAATACAGAACGCTGCCCTGCTCTAAAGCCCTCTGTGGCTCCCTAGTGCCTCCCATGCCTGCTGTGACCAGCTCTCAGCCTCCCCTAGGTCACAAACAAGCTGAAAACCTTGCCTGGCACCAGCCACGCTGTCTAGTGCCTGTCACTCCACTTCCTCAGGCTCTTCCCTCTACCTGGAGTTCCCTTGCCCCTGATTTGCCTAAAGCGATGCTAACCATCTTTCAAGCTCAAATTCCATCCCTCCTGAGGCCTTGCCCTGAAGTTCTCTCCCTTTTCTGTGTCCTTTAGCCTCTGCTTGTGTCCCTTCAAGGATCAAGCTCCCACCCTGCCTGACACGGTGTTCCTTGTGTCTGTGCCATCCTGCCTGTCCCACAGCACAAAACATGGCCGCACAAGCCATCAGCCAAACATTTGCTCAGCCAAATTCCCGTTGCTCAGACCTCAAACATTTTGAGCCTCAGCCAAACTGAGCTAAGAAAAGGGTAGATGGGGAGTCCCGGGTGGTACAGAAAGATCTGGAGATTCCCCCAGTCAGGGCCCTGGAGGGGCCCAGGGGGCAAGCGTGGCTCTTGGTCAGGCTGCTCCAGGGCCCATTTGCTGAGCCCCTTCCCTGGCTGGGCCTGGATGTCAGGACTTAGAAGGACATCGTCAGGTGATGTGATGCAGGCCGACAGGGCCTTGGATTCTTGGGGCTGGTCAGGGACCCTGCCTCCCCCAAACCCCCCTCCCACATAGTCAAGGAAGACACCTCAGAGCTGGAAATGGGGAGTGTGAGGCTTGGGCTTG
Organism: Catagonus wagneri; assembly: GCA_004024745.2. Classification (NCBI taxonomy): domain Eukaryota; kingdom Metazoa; phylum Chordata; class Mammalia; order Artiodactyla; family Tayassuidae; genus Catagonus; species Catagonus wagneri. The sequence continues at coordinate 17,507,829 of PVHT021183629.1, read as the reverse complement.
GACGGCAGGACCCCGATCCCTTCCATGTCAGCTATTCTCCCACAAGCGCAGTTCCGCTTCGGGAAGAGGACGGCTCTGCCCTGGGCCAAGAAGTTGCACAGAACAGACTTATTGTGTCCCACCTCCCCAAGGACAGGCCCACATGACTGAGTTCTTTCCTGCTTTTCACTCTCTGGGATTTCCAGGCTCAGGGAGGCGTGGCTGTCCCAGCACAGGGTCCTTGGGATTCCTCTTTTCCACACAGCAGGAGGGAGCCCGGGTGGCTGGGTGAGTCTCCTGGGCAGGGAGGGTCTGGCTACAGCACAGGGCTTCCTCTGATGCCTTGCCCACCAGAACTTGTTGGCGCTGCCCATACTGGTGTCCTCCCTCTGGCGCTCCCAGGCTGCAGCTGGGCCATCCCGGAGGTCTGCCTCTCCTCCAGGAACCTGGTCCCATCTGCTCTCCCAGGTCCAGCTCCAGCCCTGAGCTCAGGGCTCCTACCCGATGCCTTTCTCTGCCACACGACCCAGCCCTTCGTAAAAGCAAAACTGGTAAAGGAGAGACACGAACCCTGGAAGATCAAGGTAGACCATTCCAGTCACAGACACAGACCAAACTCGGATACCCTTGAGTGAAGGGCCAATCAGAGGACCAATGGCTTGATTGCTGGACCCAGGCGGTATCTCAGCCACAGCACGGAGGAGAGAGCTGTGAGATCTGGAGCAGTCAAGGAGACTTCCTGGAGGAGGGAGGAATGAAGTGGGCCCTGATGGATAGGAAAGCCGTACTGGGCCATTCTCTTTCTCCCATGTCTTCCCCTGGGGAACCCCTGTATCCTTCAGCCCTGTGTTCTCAAAGCCTGGCCTGGTCTGGCCCACCATTGGGGCGTGAGAAGCCCAGGTTAGCCCTGAGTAGGTGAATGGGGCAAGTTTGTGGAGGAGAAATCAGAGGGTAGAGGGAGGTGGTGGATGGAGCCCCAGCACAGACAGCCTGGAACCCCAGACTTAGCTGCACACCTTGATATGTGTGTGTGTGTGTGTGTGTGTGTGTGTGTGTGTGTCCCTACCTAGCCTGACCCTGCCTTCACTCGCTCTGTAGGGCAGTGCCCTCCTGCCACCCCAGTGTGCCACCTGGCTTCTACCACACCTGCCTGGCCGTGCTGTCGGTGAGTCCAAATTGGCTTGCAACCCACTGCCAGCCTGGGCAGGGGGAGGTGTGTTCCCTGCTAGGGCTGGTGAAGGGAGACCCTGGGAGCACAAATGTGGAGGGGTTACTGGGAGCTCTCCCAGGCTGGGGACCCAAACTAGGATGCAGACCGAATCCAATGACTCAGCTCCTTGACGTCCCCAAGATGTCACATGGGTGTGTACTGGGGGGGAAGGGGACACGTGGGGCCAGTGCTCTGACTTGGCCCCTCAGGGAAGGCCTGGGCACTCCAAACCCTCCTCTATGCTCTCCTTTCAGATCCTCGTGTTGCTGCTGCTAGCCATGCTGGTGAGGCGCCGCCAGCTCTGGCCCCACTGTGGGCACGGCAGGCCCGGGCTGCCCAGGTTGGTCCTTGGCCCTAGCACCCCCACTCAGGGGGCTCAGATGACAGTGCCCTCTGGGAGGGTGGTGAGCTGTTAGATACCTAGAAGCCGGCTCTGGCCTCCATGACACCCCAAACTGTCTCTGTCTGGAGGCTTTCCCCACCTCCACGCAGATCTCCACGCTTAGCTGGGACCCCTAGAGGGAAGGGGAGGGACCCAGTCAGGTGCACCTGCTCTTCTTCCAGACCCCAGGGAGACTGAGCCCCAGAGGGCCCAGCTCCAGGCCACACCCCCTGGCAGCCCGTGGTCTGGACAGGCCATAGTCACACCATGTCATCTTGACCTTCATCCCTGCAATCCTAGAGCCTAGGGGTGGGGCGACCCTGAGGCGGATGGAACTGAGCAGGCTTGTGTAGGAGAGACAAAGTGTTGGGGGAGGTGGTAGATGGAGCTGCCGTGTAGACAGCCTTGTACCCCAGACCTGGGCTGCACCTGGAGGGGGGGTCTGCCACGCTGGTTTTGTGAGCACTAGCCTGGGGTTTCTGCTGCACTGGCTGGCCCCGGAAAGACCTTGCTCTGCCGGGGGTGGGCAGGATGGAGCCCTCGGGGCATGAGGGCAAGCTGGAACCCAGAAGCGGAGGGCCTGAGTGGCCCGCTCTGAGCCCAGAGGGGCGATGCCTGGGACAGTTGTGCCCGCTGTCTGCCCTCTGCCCTGGGGCCACTCCCAGGCCAAGGCGGCGGTTGTTGCATAAGGATGTTGTGACTCTCCGACTCTCTGAAGTTCTGCCAGCCCAGACAGACCAATTAATGTGGAGGCGGCTGTTTCCTGGAGCTTCCAGAGTGGGAGGAGGGAGCAGCGCTCAGGCTTGTTCCGTGTGTGTGTGTGTGTGTGTGTGTGTGTGTGTGTGTGTGTGTGTGTCTGACTGACTGTCTGTGTTTCTGTCTGTGTGTGTGTCTGTGTGTTGGAGGGGGTTTCCTGAGTCACTTTGCCCCAGGACCCAGACCTTGATGCATAGGAGGCCCTCCACAAATGGCTGTGCAACGAAGGCAGATCCGCGGAATGAATATATGAAGGGGCCTCGGTCTCCCCATCTGGAAAGTGGGAGAGGCTCCACCTCCCACTTCATGGAACACAGCGTGAGGTACTGGGCGTGCAGGGCCTGAGCAGCTCCCTCCTGTTCTGCCTCTGCCTCCGTACCAGCCCTGTGGATTTCTTGGCTGGGGACGGGCCCCGGACTGTGCCCGCTGCTGTCTTCATGATCCTCTTCAGCTCCCTGTGTTTGCTGCTCCCCACTGAGGACCCACTGCCCTTCCTGACCCTCGTCTCACCACTCGGCCAAGGTACCCAGCACAGCTGAGGCCATGGGCTGGATGATGGAAGTGGGGGGAGCCAGAGCACTGGGGCTCCGCATGCGAGTTGTGAGCCACCACCCAGAAGATGCTGTCCTGTGACCCTCCCCAGCTGTCCCACCATGGGCCCGAAACCTTTGTTGTTCATGAGCACAGGCTGAGTCCCCCAGACAGACAGCCCAGGGCTGTGTGAGCATGAAGAAGGGTGGGGAGGGGAGCAAGGAAGGATCCTGGAGAAACTGAGCTGGGTTCCAGGAGGTGATGGTAAAAAGGACGGCTGCCATCCACAGAAACCACCTCCCTGCAACATAACCTCCTTAGCAACAGTATAGGTTCGATCCCCAGCCTGGCAAAATGGGTTAAGGATCTGGCATTGCTGCAACTGCGGCTTTTTATCCCTCACCCGGGAACTTCCGTATGCCATGGTTACAGCCAAACAAAACGAAACAAACAAACAAAAAAATGACCTCCTTAGATATTGTGATCCTCGCAATGACTCTACAAAGTACAGATATTAGCCCCGTTTTACAATGGAGGGTCAAAGAAGGGAGCAGTAATAAAATAGTGTCTTAATTTGTTGAATACTAACTCAGATACTGTGCTGAGGACTACACAAACTTTCTCATTTTAGTTTTCTGTTTGCTTGTTTGTTTGTTTGCTTGCTTTTTAAGGCCACACCCCTGGCATATGGAGGTTCCCAGGCTAGGGGTCAAATAGGAGCTGTAGCTGCCAGCCTATACCACAGCCACAGCAATGTGGGATCTGAGCCACGACTGCAACCTATACCACAGCTCATGGCAACACTGGACCCTTAACCCACTGAGCAAGGCCAGGGATTGAACCTACGTCCTCCTGGACGCTAGTCAGATTCATTAACCGCTGAGCCACGACAGAAATTCCTACTTCCTCATTTTGTTTTTGCTAATTTACTATCATTTCCATTTTTCAGATGGGGAAACTGAGACTCCAAGAGGTAACTTGCCCGAGATCACAGAGCTGAGTCTAAGAGCTTGGGTTTGAATGCAGGGCTTCTGCCCACAGAACCAGCTGAGGGGCTTGGAAGGTGGAGACGGGAAAGAAGCCTGGCTGGGCTGGAGCCAGGCCCCACCTCAGCCCCTCCGTCATGTGCCTCTCTGCCTGTCTTGCCTTCCAGGGCCCTGGAAGATTCTGGCCCTGCTCTATTACCCTGCCCTCTACTATCCCCTGGCTGCCTGTGCCACAGCCAGGCATGGAGCTGCCCACCTTCTCGGCAGCGTGCTGTCCTGGGCTCATCTGGGGGTCCAGGTCTGGCAGAGGGCAGAGTGCCCCGAATCACCCAAGGTAACCACTGACTCATGACCAGGGGCAGAGGGGCATGGAGGGGCTGCTTAAACCAGCGTGGCTCCTTTGATCTCTGTCCACACGCTTCTCTGCTGCCTTTCCCTCTGCACAGGGCCCCACACCTTTACACGCACGCGCCTTCCAAGCTCAGCTCCTTCGTGGGAGAGGCCAGGGACCAGGGAGCCGGCCTGCCCTCAGGAGCCTCCAGTCTGAGAGGGGAAAGCAGGGACGGGGGCGCAAAGAAGGAGGGGGAAGAAGCCTGAAATCCCCCCATTACTGATTCCCCAGACTTCCCTTGGCCAGGCTGGGGTGGGCCAAGAGAGCTGGAGGACGCAGTGCAGAGTTGGGGGATGGTCTCAGAGGGCTAAGAGGAGAACTCCAGGACCTCAGAACCTGGTTCACTGGAGCTGGCTGGAGGTGTGAAGCTGCCCGATCCAGGGCCCGGGGTCGGGGTGTGTAGGCTTTGTCTGAATCCAGCTTTGTCCCTTCCTTCTTTTGTTAATTCAACAAACATATTTGAGCATACGCTCTGCACCGGGGACATTTTCAGGCGCCGGATACAGCTGTGAACAAGAGAGATGAAGTTCCTAGCATTCCAGAAGGGGACACACGGTCACACAAACAAATACACAAAACGATGCCGGGGGGCTGCTAAGTGAGGAAACCATGTCACTTTTCTGAGACTCAATCCCCCCGCCCCGCACCACCCATGCCCCCTGTAAATGAAGTTGGGAACATGAATCCTTTGAAGTAGATTGAAGATTAGGTGGTTTCCTTGAGAGCAGTGACTTGGTTGCTCTTTTTCTCCACCCAGGACCTGGCACCTTTTAAGTTTTCAATAAAAACATATTGAATTAATAGTGAAATGCATAAATATATAAGGGGCCCAACCCTGGGAGGACTTCAACCCGAGGAGGCAGGGCATGTATTTCCCTGATGCTCAGGTTGCAAACTCTGCATAGAAAAAAAAAAAACAAGCCTGTGTCCAAAACACCAGGAACATAGAACTATAGAAGCTGGATATCCACCCCCACCCCCCACCCCAGTTTCAGGTCCCATCCCAGCCCCCTGGTTCGGGGGGATTACAAAGCATCAAGTGCTCCAGGCTCGGGGGTAGTGATAGAAACCCTAGACCATCCTCAGGGCCCCCAAACGCTGGGAAGGAAAAAGAATCCTGGTCTCTGACTGCAGTAAGGAGGCAGGAGGCAGATGTGTCTAGGTGTTTCTCTGTCCACCCAGATCTACAAGTACTACTCCCTGCTGGCCTCCCTGCCTCTCCTTCTGGGCCTCGGGTTCCTGAGCCTTTGGTATCCGGCGCAGCTGGTGAGAAGCTTCAGTCAGCGGGCAGCGGCGGGCTCTAAGGTAAAGGGGCAGGGCTGGGGTGGCTCATACTCAACCCACGACACCCCAGACTCACTGTGTGTGTTGTGTGCTCCTTCTTGGTGAGGGCCTGGAACATAGCAGGTGCTCGGAAATGTTCGCTAAGTCACCGAGGCACTGCTTAGTCCTCTCTTCCCAGGCAAAAACTAGACCAGGCCCTCAGCTGGCACCCAGGGAACTGAGTGGTCTACACCATGGGGACTCAACAAAGGAGCAGTGGGCCAGAAGACAAGGAAGTCAGAGCCCTGTTTCTGAAACATGGGATCCAGCTGGAGAAATGAGACAGGCCGGGAGCCCTGTGCCTAATAGGAGCTCTTCAGGTGCTGACATGACTCAAGATGTACCCAGGGCAGAATTGTATTGTGAATCAATTCTAGGTTGGATAAAGTCAGATAAAGGGGAGGGCTGGGCCTGCTAAGGCAGGGTGGGAGGGCTTCCTGGAGGAAGTAGACATAGCAGGGGCTGAAGGACAGGGAGGATCTGGAGTGGGGAGAGAATATGGGGAAGGCATGGTAGGCATAAGAAAAACATGAGTAAAGGGGCAGAGCTGGACTGCATCTCTTTCACTCACGTATGATTTGCAGCCTTGTGCAGCAGTGCACGTGGTAGACACTCAGCAAGTATTTCTGAAGTTCTGGGTAGGTGGGTGGGTGGATGAATGTATCATGGCAAGAGAGAATTCTTACGAGATATGGCAACCTTATTTTATTTATTTATTTTTTTTGTCTTTTGTCGTTTTAGGGCCACACCCGCAGCATATGGATGTTCTCAGGCTAGGGGTCTAACCGGAGCTACAGCTGCCAACCTACACCACAGCCACAGCAATGCGGGATCCGAGCCGCCTCTGCAACCTGTACCACACAGCTCACGGCAATGCGGGATCCTTAACCCACTGAGCAAGGCCAGGGATCGAACCTGCAACCTCATGGTTCCTAGTTGAATTTGTTTCTGCTGAGCCATGACGGGAACACCAACCTTATTTTAGACTACATAGGCTTTCTAAGCACCTACCCTGTGTCAGGCCCTGGGCTGGGACTGTGGATGCAGCCAATTGACCTGTGTCATATGTCCAGGACCTCCCAGTGCGCAGAGGGAGATGGATGCAGCGACACATATTTACAGGGCAATGTGAGGAGTGCGCTTGGAATCATCCAGCTGCCCGGAGCCTGGGTAGAGGCAGGGCCAAAGGCTGGTTGCTCTGCAGATGAGGAGGGTGAAGGAAAGGCTTGAAGGGTGGCATCGAGGATTGACAGATGGTGGCCTCAGTTGCTGACTTCAGAACGTGGGATGAGAGCCGGATGGGGGGACGATGTGCAGCTGCAGGTGTGTGGTGCTGAGGGATCGAGAGGGCATAGCTGGACCGTGGGTCTGGAGCTCAGGATGGGCTGGGACTGAAGCCAGAGAAGGAGTGAGGTCCCCACAGAGTGATGAAGAGTGAGGGGAGAAGAGGTGGGTTGGTTCAGCGTTTCTAGGGGCGGCCCACCTGACCCCGGATCTGGCTCTCAGTACTTGTCACGCCTGCCCTCCAGATGCTCAGAAGAGGGAAGCGGCACCCCAGGCCACACGGTGCACCAGGCCCATCTCTACCTCGCCCAGTCCCTTCCCTCCTCTTCCATGGATCCTCCTGGCCTCTCCTTCCATTGCATGCTTTTCCTCTTGGAAAGCTTCAGGAGAAATAAAATCCTCTTTGGCCCTTGGTCAAAGAGGTTTAAGCCCCAAAGGACACAGTCAAGCTTTGAGCTGACCCACACCAGCTCTGGAGCCCAGTGTTGCCATGGCAACAGGTGACAATGGCCTATATTTTCCTAATGATCCGGGGCCAGGGGCTCACTGCATCTTACCAGGGGCCTCTGCCACTTGGCAGGCAGCTTAAGGCCTGGAATGTGACTTAGACAAATCCAGTCACCCTTGTGATCTCCCTGGAGTAGGAGGAGTGACCTGCCTTTTGGGCTCTTGCAGGTGACCTGAAATGGCCCCATTCTATATCCTGGTCAGGGATGTACTCATGAGACATAGGCTCTCTTATGCCCTAGTCTCAGCTAGCAGAGGCCAGAGGTCCAGGAGGAAAGCAGTGATGGGATGTGACTGAGTAACGCAGGAGCTGGAGACAGGTCCTAGGAAGAACTTCCCAGCATTGAGTGTTCTTAAATAGGAGGTGGATTGTCTTGTGTTTATGGAGGAGAAAAAGGTAACATTGGGAGGGGGGAATGGACCTTGTCCCCAGGGTGGCCCTTCTCTGTACTCCACCACAGCCAAGAGGTTTGTGCGGCATACCTATTGGGTGCCTAGCATGGTACCCTGGACCAGGGCCCCAGGGACAGGTCTCATCTGCCTGACCATCCGTCTATCCCCCCAGGGGCTGCAGAGCTGTTACTCTGAGGAATATCTGAGGACCCTCCTTTGCCACAAGAAGCTGGATAGCAGGTGAGGTCCTTGGCACACCCTTTGGGCCGGGGGCACAGGCCTGGGCAGGCAGCTTATTTGGGGGCCCGGCACTGCGCAGCATGGTGGGGCAGCAGTGATGAATGAGCCAAACTCTGGGGCCTGGGCCCGGGGCTTCTCCTGAGGATTCCTGCCTGCCTGGGTCTTTCTGCAGCTCCCGCTCCTCCAAGCACGTCTTCCTGCCCTCGGTCTGGACCCGCTTCAGACACTACACCTACACGCCACAGCGAGGTATGGGGCGGGAAGCTGAGGTCAAGAGTGACAAATGACCTCACCCCTCTCTTGCGCAGAACAGCTGCAGTAGAAGGCCAGCGCCTACCCCAAAACCCTTGTCATCAGGAGGAACAACCCCAGCTTGGGACAAGGGGAAGCCCCTGGCCTAGCCTTGGTGGTCCCGGGTCCTGTGAGCCCTGGCCCTTTTCCTGGACCTCTTGGGAGGGATGGGGCTCCCGGGCTTGAGTGGTGCCGGGGTTCACCATGCCCCTCCTTTTGGGAACTACAGGATTTCGACTCCCCCTGAAGCTGGTGCTTTCAGTCACCCTGACGGGGACTGCCATCTACCAGGTATGTCCTGCCTCTGCAGTGCCATTTACCTCTGGACCCCAGCCCCCAAGGCTAGAACTGCTCAGGCCCAGCTCAGCTTTCCAAAAGCCCTGCCCATAATCCTGTCCAGCTGCTTCTGGCCATCATGGGAACCCTGACACCCCCAGAGGGAGGGGATGTTAACTCTTGTCAGGCTCACATAGGGTCAGAGCATGAGTTTTGGGGTCACATAATCGTGGATTTAAATCCTAACTCACTCACCTCCTGAGGGACTTTGAACAAGTTACTCAACATCCTTGAACCCCCTAGCTCAGCTAAAAAATAGAGGAAATAGAATCATTTCACTTCCTTTTGGGGCAGTTGAGAAGACTGAGTGAAATAATGGTTTGATAAATCCCCACCGCCTCTACCTCCCTGAAAAAGACAAACCCCCCCACCCCCCCCACCAAATCCTGGGAGGTAGGTATGTTTTCCTCCATTTTACAGATGGGGGAAATTGAGGATGAGAGTAAATTTGATTTGGCCAAGTTCCTACAGCTAACATCTCAGGGTAGCCAAAATTTGAATCCAGTTCTGTCCAGCTTCAACACCTGTGGTCCTTTACAGGACACTTCGCTTTCTCCAGCTTAGGAACGTTGGACATTTTATACTCTGAAGTTTAGCTAGGTGATTGACAGTCAGAAGTGTACATGTACAATTGCGTTGCTTGAAAGCATCTGTGGCCTACGAGGCTAAAGTCTTATCTGTTTGCAACATTCTGATTAGGGGGCACGAGGAAGCTGCTCTAAGGGACAGATAAGAACATTGTGATGGGTGATGGGCGTGTGGATGCAGCCTGTGTGTGACCAGAGTTTCTCCCCTGAAGTCTCCCTGTTAGCTCAGCAAACACTTTTCCTGGGATGGGCGTGCCTGGTGTGAGCACAGCCAGGCCCTGGCGTCCTCATTTTGGGCTCTTGCAGGTGGCCTTGCTGCTGCTGGTGGGCGTGGTACCGACCATCCAGAAGGTGAGGGCGGGGATCACCACGGATGTCTCCTACCTGCTGGCCGGCTTTGGGATTGTGCTCTCGGAGGACAGGCAGGAGGTGGTAGAGCTGGTGAAGCACCACCTGTGGGCTCTGGAAGGTGAGGCCTCCCGGGAGTCCCCGAGGGCCCACAGTGGGGACCTGGGCCGGGATGCTTTGCGTCTCGGCTGCCTCATCTTCAAACTGGGGTGGCTGGAGTTTCCAGTTCCAAGTCTCTGAGACCTGAAGCGGTCACCTCATCTCAGCAGCCCCCTGTCAGCTTGTGAGGCATCCCCCCCACCCCCTGCCCGCCATGTCTTTGCCTAACTCTGCAGGCGTAGAGATGGGGGAGGGTGCGGTAAGTGTGAGCTGAAGGGGTGGCCCCAGTCATTTGCTGCAGGTGGGGAAGGGGGAAACGAGGCAGTGAAGTGGGACAGTGGCCCAGGATTCTGAGCTAATCCTTGTGGCAGTGGGTGGGGTCAGGCAGGATAATCCCTATCCTCCAGGCCACCTCCTTTCTCCTTCCTTCCCTTGACAATGAGCTTATGCGTTCAGGAACCATGCCAGCCTCCCCTTCTGTGGTCTAATGCCTCCTTTAGCCTTTAGCCCTGTTACTCACCTACCCCGCTTCCACAGCTGAGAAGCATCCCCACTTGACACACGGGGAAGGACTCGCCTAAGTTTGTACAGCCAGGCAGAAGTGGAACCAGGAGAAGAACACAATCTCCTGACTACCAAGCTGGGGCTCTCTATCACCTTGAGATAAAGCTTTGGTCAGTTGTCATGGGGCCTGTACCCTCTGCTGGCTTGAGAGTCCCTGGCTGGTATGGCACCCTGACTCTTGAGGAATAAAATGTGATGGTTGGAGCTTAGACAGCCAGTATTGCACATGGAGGTGTGACTGCTCTACAGCTGTTCCTTCCCATTACCATCATCCTCATCCCACAGATGGAGAGGGGCAGGGAGTAGGGGTGGGCAGAGGTGTGCAGTGACTTCTTCCATCACTGACCACCACTCCTACCACCTTCCTGAGTGTGCCTTTTCCCATACCAAAGGCTTCCCTGGAACTGTGACCAAAGTCCACAAGCTAGACAGGTGACAAGTTCTGGATGGGCTGAAAATGACATCTCCAGGGAGATTTTTCCAAGTTGACTGCAATCTGGACTATAGGCAGGAGCAAACAAGCACATGAGCCCAGGTCCAAGCTCAGACCTTGCTTACTGCAGCCCTGTTAGGTCAGTGTCATTGATATCATCTCACAGACCATGAAATCAAGGGGAAGAGGGAGGAAGTGACATGTCCAGGATAATGAATTTGGTTTCTGAGAAATGCATCTAACATTTAAAATCACATGCTGCAGTTTCCAAGCTCAGACGCTCTCACTTTGAGTCTCCTTGGGTGCAGGGGTCAAACAGACCAGTATTTACCCTCCTAGGTCACAGACGAGGAAAACAGGCTCAGGACAATCAGAACTATGCCCAAAGCACTCAGCAAGCTCCGGGTGAAACTGAGATTAGATCTGAGTTTGGGGGTCCTTTGATCTGCATCCAGACATCTGATTTCATTGGTCTGGGATGCAACCTGGGCCTTGGGAGTTTGAACACCACCAGGTGATCTTAATATGCTGCCCTTGTCTGTGCTGAGACCCACACCTCCAGCACCCGTGGCTACATGGACCTAGTGCTTGCCTTTCTCATGTGTGTTTGCTCCCCTCCCGAGTCTCTGATGGAACCAGGAACACTTCCCCAGGCTGGCTGATGTGATCAGTGTACAGACACCCTGGGCTCATTCTAGGTCTGCCTGGAAATGATTGCACAGCTCGCTCCACCACTTCCTAGCAGAGTGACTGGCGGGTCAAGCCCCCTCTCTGAGTCTCAGCTCCTTTGTTGGTCCCATGTCTCCCTGTGCCTCTCCTGTGGGGTTGCTATGAGGGTACCGAGTAAGACTGGATGTGGATATAGGGTGGAAGGGTGGCAGCTCGGCAGCCCTGCTATACTTAGTACCAGGCTTGCCCACAACACACCATATGTTCTCCTCCAGCTGCTGGTGTTACAGGGAACTCATGCTCAGTGCACGTGGCCGGGGTGGGGGGGCGGGGCTGGGGAGGAGGGGCCACGCTCTGGAGGAGCAGTCCCTTCCCTCATTCTGATGGAATTGGGCCACATTGACAGGTATTCACATCCTTTGTGTCCCGAACAAAGGCCAGCAACCTGGGACCTGAAGCGACCCAGGGTTCAGTGGCTCACATCACACTGGGATGTGCCTGGCATTGGCAAGCTCATGCTGGGAGATGAAATGACCTCTTGAAGGCCACCCAGTTGGGAAGCCTCGGAGCTAGGTCGAATGTTGGCTTGGATGGAGTCTCACAGGGGGCTCCCACAGCAATGGAAGCAGCAAGACCAGGGTGAGGGCCAGGACTGCAGTCTCAGAGCTGGCCTCTCCCTGCCTTGGCCACCAGATGTCACCTTACAGTATGGGCCAGCCGAGGTCGTCGTCTTGTACTGGATCTGAGAACAGGGGATGTGGCAAGTGGTCTCTGCTCAGAGTGGGGTGTTGGGCAGGGACACCTACCCAGGCGCCACCTTGGCAGCGATTCAGAGGCTCTCGGGAGACCGCCCCCCACCCCAGGCCCTGACCTCCCACTTTGCTCCCTTTCCATCTTCCAGTTTGCTACATCTCGGCCTTGGTCCTGTCTTGCTTGCTCACCTTCCTCATGCTGATCCGCTCGCTGGTGACACACAGGTTAGTGGCAGGTTCTGACTCCCCCAGGGCAGACGTGGGGAAGAAAGAGGTCGGATCCCTCTGGGCCTATAGGACCCCTGACCTGGGAGGCCTGAGGGGAAAAACTTGGGGCTGGAGGGAGGGAGGGCCTCTGTAGGACCAGGTTGTCGTGAAGCCCAGCTGCCCTGCCGTGTGTGGAGAAGGTGAGGCGTCCCTGTCCGGTTGGGAAACATTTGTGAGTGGCGCAGGGCACGGCTGACAAGGGGCTGGCGTGTGGAGCTTGCCCCCTGAGAAGAGGCCACTTGGGAGACTGGAGATGAGGGAGGAGAGGTGCCACAGGCAGAAGGAACATGTGTGGTGTGGGTGAGGAGGTGGCGTGCCTAGTGCCCGGGCACTGAATGCCAAGCGGCCTGCCGTGCGCTTTCATGGCGAAGGGTAAAGAGCACTGAGTAAATGGGAGCAGAAAGGGAGAGAAGGTTCTGGTTGGGAAGGGGAGGGCCAGGGGCTTAGCAGGGAGCTGGCCCACATGCCCCAGGATCTTTTTTCACAGAGTTGGCTCTGCTTAGGCCGGCATTTCAAGGTCTTGCAGCCTTTGCCTGCTTGAACCTTGCCCCCTGCCCTGGTGGCCAAGCTGCAGGTCGCTTTCCATCCCTACCTTTGTGCCTCACTTTGCCAACTTGGCTCAGTGTGAACTTGTGCCTTAATTTGTTGCCCTTGATCCCCACCCCGCCCCCACCAGCTTACTCTTACTCATCCTTTAAGACTCAACTCAGACATCACCTCCTCTGGGGGAGCCCTCCCTGACCTCCCAGGCTGGGCTAGCTGCCTGCACGGGGCTCCTGCAGCCCTGGGCTGCACTGCCTGTGGGCATGGATTACACTCAAGCTGGGAGTTCAGCTAGAGGTTGGCCCTGAGCAGGAAACTAGGGAGCCAGTGCGCTCCCGTGATGCCTGCCTTTTCCACTCCCGCCCCAGGACCAACCTGCAGGCTTTGCACCGAGGGGGCGTCCTGGACCTGTGCCCTCTGCCCCAGAGCCCCCGCCCCTCCCGTCAGGCCATATTCTGTTGGATGAGCTTCACCGCCTACCAGACTGCTTTCACCTGCCTCGGTGAGCCCCCTCGCCCACACCACCGGCCCCGGCGGGCCTCTGCCCAGTGCGGGAGTGGAGAGTGCTTATCAGGTCTTGGCTGCCCCTGGGGGTCTGCCTATGCTGTGTCTGGCTCTGGGACAAGAGTGAAAGTAGTGACCCACCTTGCCTTCCCGGCCCTCGGGGAAGCCACACATTTGGGGGTGGGGAGAGGCCTTTGGGGAAAGGATACGGAGCACAGGAGGATGGCTCCTGGGTGCCGCCAGGTGTTTACAGAGTGACCCAGGTCTGGAAGGCGCGAAGTTCAAGAAGGTATGTTTCTGTTTGTGTAAGGGAAGGCTATATCACGATGGGCCCTCTCAGAAGGTGATGAGATCCCTGTCACTGGAAGTATGCAAGCACAGTTAAGTGGCCAGTGCTGGAGGCTGCAAATGGAATCCTGCCCTGAGGGGACTGGACTAGATTAACCTCAAGGACCCCTCCCAACTCTTAAGTTTCCGATTCTCCTGTCCTACCACCCTGAACACACCTGATCTCGCTGATTCTCCCCTTGGGCACTTCAGTGAGTAAAACCCACTCAGATGTGTAATGCCTGAGGCCAATGTTGCAAAAGCAAGGGCCTAATTTCTCTCTCTGCTGGTTCCTTCAATTCTCACCTCCCTGGGGGAGGTAGAGAGAGACGATAAAGGGGTAGAGGAATTACTGGCGCTAAAACTCATAATCCCTCATAGTGGTAACCTTTATACCTTTGAAGCCCTTTTGTGCATATCCCATGTAAACAATTAGCCCACTGTTTCAATAGACAACTTTGAGGTACCTACCATGTGCCAGGCTCCGGTCAGTAGGAATGCAAACATTAATTTCAAATACTGTCTTGTCCTCAAGAACTCAGAGAAATTGGAGGAAAAATAACATTTCCAAAGCGCTTGTGGTTTTCAAAGAGTTACTACGGATATTGTCTCATTGGATCCTCACAACAGCCCTTCTAGGTAGGGGCTGCTATCCTCATTTCACAGAGGAAGAAAGCAAGGCTCAGAGAGGTGAAGTAACTTGCTCAAGGTGTCACAGCTAAGCAGCAGCCTAACGGGGCTCTGAAACCAGGTCTGCCCACTTCCAAAGCCTTGGGTTCCTGGGAGTGCCAGGGGCAGGCTGATGCCTGTCCCCCTCCCCCCTCTCCCTGCGGGCAGGGCTCCTGGTGCAACAGATCCTCTTCTTCTTGGGGACCTTGGCCCTCACCTTCCTGGTGTTCATGCCCGTGCTCCATGGCAGGAACCTTCTGCTCCTCCGATCCCTGAAGTCCTCGTGGTAAGTGAGGCAAGGGGCTGAGGACACTGGGACCCCTTCCCCAAAGGCCACTAACAGTAACACCCTCCCCACCCCCACAGGCCCTTCTGGCTGACCTTGGCCCTGGCTGTGACCCTACAGAACATGGCAGCCCGCTGGGTCTTCCTGGAGACTCACCATGGACGCCCAGCGCTGACCAACCAGTGAGATAGCTTCTGTTCTTGCCTTTCCTTCTTTGGCGGCTTTCTTTTTGCACCCTTTTCCCTCGACTACCATCTTTCCCCTTTCTCTAACAGGGAGTCCAGTGGGCAGTTAAAAGAGCTTACCTTATCCACAGAGAAAGGGGGCAGTGGCCCAACTTAGTCCAAAATACCTCTCTGCTTACCTGTCACAGGCCCAGAAATACCCTCATGAGATTTTCCTGCCCTGGGGATCAACACTGCTCTCCCCTTTGCAGGAAGGAAGTTAACGGATGTGTTATTTCTGTGCTAGGTGGCAAGGCTGTGGGAGGAGCTTAGCCCTGGGAGAGACCCAAAGTCAGTGGACCCAGAGAAGGGAGTGGGAGATACCAGGTCACAGAAAGATCCAGGTGGACCTGGACTTAAACCCCAGATCTGTCAATGACCAACTAGACAGCCTGAGCTAAGTCACCCAGCCTCCCTGGGCCTCTGTCTCCCGGTGGGTGGGATGGAGGAGCTGGGTTGAGAGGACAGATCCAGCACAGAAGGCGAGAGCACAGAGGTGTACTCGATAACTGGCAGGTACTCAGT
The DNA here is from genome assembly GCA_004024745.2 of Catagonus wagneri. Taxonomy (NCBI): domain Eukaryota; kingdom Metazoa; phylum Chordata; class Mammalia; order Artiodactyla; family Tayassuidae; genus Catagonus; species Catagonus wagneri. The sequence goes on along the minus strand of PVHT021183629.1, from coordinate 17,492,423 downwards.
AAATAGCCGACGGCTGTGGTCATCCAGGTCTGACACTGACCCAGAGGAAGGCACCCTGTGTGGGGACCTGGCTCAACTCCCCCTCTCCCATCCCAGGCGAGCGCTGTACGCAGCCACCTTCCTTCTCTTCCCCATCAACATGCTGGTGGGCGCCATGGTGGCCGCCTGGCGAGTGCTCCTCTCTGCCCTTTACAACGCCGTCCACCTTGGCCAGATGGACCTCAGCCTGCTGCCACCTAGAGCTGCCACTCTCGACCCTGGTAAGGTCACTGGGCAGGGGGGTGGGTGAGGGTTGCTCAGGCTGCCCAGTCAGTGGGGGGAGGTCTGCCCTGACCTAGTCTCGGTGGAGGATGTCTGGGACCCAGAGCCTCGGGGTGTGTAGGGGACCACGTGCAATGCACGTGCCACACGCTCAGGTGTCCACGTGCTCGTAGGCAGAGTGTGCAGGGCACTCCCTGTATCTGTGTTAGGGGCGACCTGGGGCCCTCCCACACTAGCGCGGCCGTGACCCCCCCCTCCCCCTGCCTAGGCTACCACACCTACTGCAACTTCTTGAAGATGGAGGTCAGCCAGTCGCATCCAGCCTTGACAGCCTTCTGCGCCCTGCTCCTGCGAACTCAGAGGCCCCAGCTCCGCACGGCTCCCCAGCACAGCCTTGGACTTGGGGAGGAAGAGGAAGGTGGGCTATCTCACCAGGGGTGGGGGAGATTGAGCCCACACAGCTTCTCCCAGGGAGGAGGCACACCCATTTTCCAACACACGCAAGGGGAGAGGGCCAGCTCACTTCCTCTCTTGGCTGCCTATGGGAGAGAAGTGAGAATTTTCCCAATCATCTCAGGGTAATTTTTTCCATGACACTAGCGTACACATGCTCTCTGTCATTCCACTTGGGTGCATACACATTCTTGCATGGCAATGAGATGGCCGTGCTGCTAAGGGGCTCTGTCACCCCACCCCAGGCCCCCCCTACCTCTCTCTCTAAGGCAATATGACCTCCTCCTGCCCTACTACCCAGGAGTGTGTAGTAGGGAGGAGGATACTAAGCTGGCCCCTGACCCTTGTCCCAGCCCTGCCTCCGGTCCCCTCCACAGAACTCATCTTCACCCCCTTCTGCCGACCACCCAGAGGATGACATGCTGAGCCTTTGCAAACACCCCTGTGCAGCCCCGCATTTCTCCTACTCTGTGAGATGGCACCCGGAGCCCCAGCCCCGTCAACCTCCTTCACTCTGCACATGGGCTTTTCAGACTCAGCTCAGTCCTTAGTGCCAGGGGTGGGGGCTTGGCTGGGTGTTTGCTGAGTGACTCACAGAAGTTCTCTTCTCAGGGATGCAGCTGCTTCAGACCAAGGACCCAATGGCCAAGAGAACTGGGCCCAGGACCCATCGAGGCAGGGCCCGCTGGGGTCTGGCATACACGCTGCTGCACAACCCAGCCCTGCAGGCTTTCCGGAAGACAGCCCTGTCAGGTGCCCGGGCCAACGGGGCCCAGCCCTGAGGGTGGGGAAGGCCACGCCACCACGCCCTCGCCTGTGCTGAGGTGTTTTCCCTCCTCCCAGCCCACTCCCTCCCCGGTTCTCTTGGCATCATCATTTCAGCCATGACCGCCTCTCTGCTTGGCACCAGCTCCGCAGGTCCTAGGGGTTCAGGGCCCCCGGGGTTGCTGGGGTTGAGTGGAAGTCTGTCAGCGCTGTGAGTCTCGGGAAGGGTCTGGTCTGCCCCTTTGACCTCGGGAAGCCAGCAGGGGCTCTGGAGAAAGCGAGAAGGTGGTTTGGGCCTTTGGTCCAGGAGTCAGGGGGAGCAGGGCAGCCACACCCAGGCCTCCCCAGCCCCTGGCTCTGCCACCAGCCTCCAGGCCTCCCTGAGGCCTTCTCCTGCCTGGAGTTGTTGATTCAGGCAGGGACAGACCTGCGTTCCAGCTTGGCCCTCTCAGCCGTGACCAGAGACAGCGCTTCCTTTCTCCCGCACCTCTCCCTTCTCTTCTGGGCAGACCTCGTGGCCAACAGGGCAGCCCCGGGAGGAAGCCATGGGCTCCTACCCGGCAGCAAAGAGTCATGACTCAAACCAGGCCCCACACCGAGCTGCCCACATTTGAGAGCCTGATATTTTTGTAGTTTGTATGCCTTCAGATACTATGAAAGAGGTCAGTGTGTTCCCTGTAATAAACTTATCCCTAAGAAACAGTCCTCCCGAGGGGGTGGCGTGCACGGGGAAAACCGCCCGGACTCTCAGTAAATCAACACTGCGGTCACGGGTTTTGGTGGGGGGGGTTGGGGTGTTCTGGTCACATGCTGAGCTGGGCACCGGGTAGAGGGCAGAGGGGAACCCTGGCCGCATCCCTTCGCGGGGTGGAGAGACCGGGGGCCTCTGTTCCCACCCCTGCTCTGTGTGAGCGTTGGCTTTGGAAGTAACATGCATTCTGGGTCTTCAAGAATGCACGGGATTTGGGGGAGAGAAGAGAGGAGAGAGGTCGGGAGATGAGGAAGCCACGCCAGTAAAAGTCTGGAGGTGGGAGGAGACCCGTATGCAGAGGGAAGGGCAGCTGAGGGGCCCCTACCCCTGCTGGGGACTGGCTGGGGTGGGGGCGGGTAGGATTGAAGGTCTGGGGGCCACTGTAGAGCTGTGGCTTTTGATGATGGGCAAATGTGGCCACTCCAAACATCTGGATTACTGGGGCCTCAAGAAAGGTCCACACAATTAGCAGAGACTAACTCCCACCCTGTTCTCACACCCAAATAGCCTCAGTCTCCCAAGAAGCCAGGCAGGGCCAGGGAGCTTGAACCCACCATCAAGGATGCCCGTGAGGAGGGCAAAGAGTGCAGGGTCTGATCCCACCGCCACCCATTGAAAAATGTCCTCCTAGCCCTGTGTCAGCGATTGACAGGGTCACGAGGGTGAGATGGCTCGCAGGGTCTCTGCCCTTAATAAGGAAACATAGTAGAGTGCATTCAGGCTGGGACACTGGGCACTCAGGGCAGTGTGAGCCAGAGTCCAATTTGGAGGAGTGGGGGCGAGAGCATCCAGGAAGGCTTTCTGGAGGAGGTGGTCCCTAAGCCAGAGCCTCAAAAGCTGACTTAACCAAGTGAGGAACAGGAGAAGGACGTCCAGACTGATGGAACAGTGTAAATAAAGGCATAGAGGATGACGCCTATTGGAGCGTTAAAGGCACAATTAATTAGACATTCCGAGAGAGGTGGGCAGGGGGACTTTGGAGAGCCAGTCAGAGGGGCCATGAATGGCTGGCTGGGGACACTCTGGCTTCCCACTGAGGGCCTGGGGGTCTCAGATGACTTTAAAGCAAGTGAGTAGCTAGTTCGTTGAGAGCATAGCTGTTCCCCAGCTACTCCCAGCTCAGGTCTTAGGCCTCCTTCCTACTGCAAGAACCCAAGCCTTCGCAGCTGTGACGGGGCCAGAGATGTCAAGGGGTCCCAGTCAGATGAGGGTCACCAAGGCTTAGATACCAGAGCCGATGGGTCCCTTCAGCATCATGGTGTCCTACCCCATCCTTTGTTTTCTGAGGAAACCAAAGTCCAGAGATGGGCAGTGACTTACCCAAGGTGGCACAGCACGGGGGACTCGGCTCCACCCTGCCGCTTTCCATCAGAGGTGCACGTCCCTGACGTGTGCTCTGGTGACATCAGCTCAGAGGGAGCTGATGAGGGGGATGGGGGTTTCTCCGTGTGGAGGAGGCGGAAAGAGGCTGGCCAGCCTCCGAGGCTCCCAGCTGCTACCCCACGTTCCTTGGCCTTCCTGCCTCCACTGTGCCGGGCTCGGCAGTTCCAGGGGCTCTATTTAGAGACTCCAGGGCCTCTCCCATGGATCCCTATGCATAGCACCCTTTGATCTGGGGAGGAGTGGGGATGGATGCCGTGGGGAGATACATCTCTGACCCAGCGCACGTGTAGGGTTCTACGGTCTCCAGGTTCTAGCCCCATCCACACGCTCCCCATTCTGAGAGACCTACAGGTTGCTGCCTCAACCCTCCAAGTCAGTTCCTGATCCCCTTCCTGTGAGGAAAAGCCTGACCTCCAGGAATACCATTTCCTCTTTCTGGGAGGGTGGGAAGAAGTACCATTCATTTCCTCTGGCTTCTCCTTCAGATAGGTTCTCTTGTTCTTTGTCTTTCTGTGATTTTCTCTTTCCCTCTCTCCCCTGCCCTGTGTCCCCTGTCTCCTCCTTCGCTTTCCCCTCCTTCTTGCCTTGCCTGCCCCCGCTTTCCTTTCCTTAACATCTCTTCTAGGAGTAGGAATGGGAAGAGGAGCCACAACCCAGGTACTTGATCCCCACCCCCGCTCCCCTAAAGGCCTGGTCAGGCCACTGCTGTCTAAGGCACTGCTCAGGGAAGCCTCAGCCATGGTTATCAGGTTCGTGCCCCTGTGGGCTAGCTCTGGGGGAGGGGAGGAGAACATCTACAGCTCAACCCAGCCCCTTAGCCCACCACTGGGTCGCCCTTCCCTACTTCACAGGCCCCATCACATGGGCACAGGCAGGCTAGGTGTCCAGACTCCAGCTTCTGGTCCTACGCCTGTCAGGGGGCTCCTAGATCCAGAACGAAACTCTAGGCAGACACAAGGGAGCATCAGAAATGCTGTTTATTTCTCTGCCGCCCCCAGGCTGGCTGGCCTCTCTGGAGGGGCAGGCTGCAGGTGCATACCTGGGGAGAAAGGCAGGGCGGGTGTCCAGGTTGCAGAGAGGAAGAGAGGGCATGAACGCCACCCTAGATCATCCAGTCCTGTCTGGAGGTGAGGGCACAGACTCCCAAGCCCTCAAGTCGTCAGAGAACACCAAAGGTCAGCAGGCGCTCAAGCAGGTCACCGAGAGCCTCAGAGCCACATCGGCCACTTCCTCTACATCCTACTCCTTCCTCCTGCTCGAGTCCACCGCAGGCTACCTCCCTGACAAGCCCCAACCCCCACCCACAGCCTTCGCCAGCTTGTCAGTCCCAGTGCCTGGAATTTCATCAGTGAGGCTCCGCCCAGTTGGTAAGGGCATCACCCTGTCAGCATGCTGCCACCAAAAGGGGAACTCCGGCCACATGGTCAGCAGCAGTTAGCACCTTAGATGGTGAGTCACGGGATCAAATCCTGCCCTAGTCACTAGCTTTGAGCAAGTCTAGAAGTTGGGGTGGTGAATGTTCTAGAAGGGATGAGAAGGGGAGGTCAGAAAATGGGAAGTTGCCAACTTCAGACCCGTGGTGCATGCGGCACTTACAAGGGACAGCCTCGGAGTCAGGGGGAGGAGTCAGTGAGGGCTTGGGGCTGTTCCAGCATAGCCCAGGTCAAGGTGGGGCTAGAAAGAAGCGAGTACAAGGAGGAGGAGGCTCTGGCCCAGCAGGAGTAGGCCTGGGGGCTGCCGTGCAGAGACCCCTTCTCCTGTCGTTACAGCCACAGGGCCCCCAGTGCGGCTGAGATAGATGATGACGACGTTGTCCTCCGGGCCGGACGGCTGCACCTCATTGTCAACCGTGTAGCAGCCCTTTCCCTCGGCCGCTTTGCCGTGGAACCTGCGCCCCAGCGCATCCTCGCCACCCTCACCCGGGGTGGCCAATGCCACGTTCACTGAGCTCTCTGCACTGCCCAGCTCGTTGGTGGCCAGGCAGCTGTAGGTGCCCTCCTCCAGCTTGCCGAAGTCGGGGATGAGCAGACTGCCATTGGCAAAGGCCTGGAAGCGCGGCCGGCCACTGGCGGCCAGGGCACCGGGCAGGGCACGCCCATCAGCACCCACATTGGGGCTGGCGATCTCCACAGTACCCCTGGGGGTCTGGATGTGCCAGTGAAGCTGGGGGGTCGGCTGCCCATCCACATCACAATGGAGCGCCAGCACGAAGCCAGGCTGTAGCTCGGCACCGTCCTGGCTGGGCTGGTACGTGAGCTGCACTGAAGGTGCGGAGCAAGGCAGCGGCAGCAGGCGGTTCAGCCGTGTGCCCTTGAGCACGTGGGGTGAAGTGCAAGTGATGTTATCCTGCTCTGGGATGGACACGGTCGTGGTCAGGGCCCAGGTCTTGAACCACATAATGCTGCAGGTACAGTCGAAGGGGTTATCGTTGATCTGCAGGTGGGACAGTGCAGTGAGCGGCTCGAAGGTGCCCTCGGCTAACGTGTGCAAGCGGTTGTGATTGAGCTGCAGCGAGCGCAGGGCACGAAGGCTGCGGAAGGCATCTCGGGGGATGAAGGTCAGCTGGTTGCTGTCCATCTTGAGCAACTGGAGGGCGCTGAGGTTGTGCAGGTCGCTCCAGGCGAAGTCAGAGATGAGGTTGTGGCTGAGGTCCAGGCTCTTGAGACGGCCCAGAGAGGCCAGGGCACCAGCGGCCACCATGCGGATCTCGTTGTGTGCCAGCCACAGCGACTGCAGCAAGGGCACCTCCCTGAAGGCCCCCTCTGGCAAGCTGGGCAGCCTATTGGCTGACAGACTCAACGTGGTCACGTTGCCCAGGAAGCCGGGTGGCACAGCCTCCAGGTCACGGTAGGCACAGTCGGCGATCTGGAAGCCATACTTTTCCCCGCAGTCACAGAGCTTGGGACAGGCCTGCACCAAGCCCATGAGGGCCACCCAGCACAGCAGGCGCAGCTCCTGCATCCTAACTCCTGCAGAGAAAGACATGCCACCAAGGTGACCCCGAGGACCTGCAGAAGGCACCCAGCCCAGAGCTCCTCCCCATCAGAAGGTCCTGCCCCACGTAATCCAGCCAAGACCCAACACCACCTAGCCCACCACCCCCATTCTATAGGAGGGGAAACTGAGGCCCAAAGAGAGTCCAGGACTTGCCCAAGGTCATGCAGTCAGAAGGGGGTGAAGACAGGACGGAAGAGGACCCCAGCTCCTTCTCTGAGCAGAGCTCTCCCTGCCTCGGCCAGCTCCTAGCTGACTTTATGACTTGAAATCTGTTTTCCAGCTGCCCCTCCCCCGGCACTCAGCAGAGCCTCCCTCCTGCCCTCCCACATCCTGGCCACAGTCCCTCCCACTGGAGCCCCCCCCATAGGCATGCTTGGCCCTGGCCTAGACAAGGCCCCTTGTGCAGTGCGCACCACCCCCATCCACCCCACCCACTGCTCTCCCGCTCCCACTGGCCGTGACCACAGCAGACACCAGACCCTTTCTGCAGAATCACACCCTTAGCCTGTTCAGTTCAAACTACGCCAGGCAGCTGCCTAAATAAACCCCTGCCAGGACCTCTCAGCTGGCTTGGGTGAGGCCGGTGGCTCAGCCCAAATACTGCTGGGATTTCCGGGGCTGCGGCTCTTTGAGGGACAGACGCCCCCTAGACAGATCCAAGCAAAGGATTGTCCCAAGCACCCCAAAGCAACAGGAAAGTACTTGGGGGAGCCCAACCCCTGTGTCCAGCCAACTGCCTTCTCCGCTCCCTGGTCCTCGGAGCCCTCTTCCCACTGGCTTACCTTCAGGCTACTCTTTCTGAGTCTAGCAGAACCTCTTCCAAGACAGAACCCGAAGCAAAAAAAGGACTGAGTTAGCCCCGGACAGTCTTCAGGGCCAAGGGAAGACGAGGCTCCAAGAGGAAGGGGCAGCCTGGCCACTGCCCCACCTTCAGTCTGCAAGCCTGGGCCTGTGCTTTCTTTCCCGGGCCAGTCTGCTGAGAGGAGGCTGCAGGAGGGGAGCCCAGGAGGCCCCGTAAACTCCCTCCTTCCAGCCCAACAACTGCTTCTCTGCAGCAACAAGGACCCGTGTTTCATAAGTGACACCAGAAACTTGAGGGAGAAATTGCCAGATTTTTTTGTGTTTTTTTTTTTTCTCTCTCACTTTTTAGCAGCTTCAACTTCCTTAAAGACACAGCACTAGCTGGACAGGACCCAAGAAGAGATGCGGCCAAAAGATTTTTACAGGGCGGGGGAAGGGTGAGGAGCTGAATCCTAGGGAAGGTGGGAGACTTCTAACCTCACTCTGAGCAAGAAAGAAAGTGGCGGGGGTGGGGGGGCGTTCTCCAAGCTGGGACTGTGTGAGGGATTGTGTGTACCCTTGCGTTGTGCGTGTGTCCGAGTATGGGTGTGACATCTCTCTGTATGGCTGAGTTCATATGCGTGTTTGTGTGGATGTGAGTGTGAGGCCATGCATGTGTGAATCTGCATGTTTGGGAATGTGTGAGTGTGTATATTTGTGTAGGTGTGAGGCCGAGTCTTTGTGTGTTTGTGTCTCTGTGCCTGTGTGGGTGTGCATGAGTCTGTACGTATATATTTGGGCGTGTGTGCATGTGCGTGTGTGTGCTTTTGTTTATAACTGAGTGTGTGTCTCCGTGGCCATTTGTGTAGGTGATGGGTGTGTTCTAGAGAAAAGCTGAAGCCAAAGAGTGTAAAACACCCCCCATGCTCCGAAGCCTCAGCGTTAGGCCTGTTTTTTTAAGAACACAGCGTCATTACCGGCTGGCTCTGCGACTGGGCTGCCCTGTTTAAACACATGTTATTGTCCTGGGAGGTCCCCAGGCTCCATGGCTCTAGCCCTGGCTCCCCACTCTCCTGGGAGGGGAGGGCAGGGAGGTAGGCAGGAGTGTGCTTGGGTTCCAACCGGGTTAAAAAAAAAAGCTCTGGACTGGAACCAGCTGGGCTTCAGCTTCCAGACTGGGATTCTGAGACTCCCCGGCCTCCCACAGGGCCTGAAACCCCACTTTTGGGTGCTGCAAACCCGCAAAGGCAGCATTGTTCTCAGCTCTGCTGTCCCCAAAACGAACTGCCTCCAGGGCGAGGATACTTGCATCCAGGTCTTGTTTCATGTACACATTTTATTTCTCTGAGGATAATAATAGCCTCTTTTATTATGATTTTTTAAGCTTCCTTCTATCTGCATTGTCAGATTCCTTCAAGTTGCATTTTTTTTTTTTTTTTCCTGTTAGCTTCCTTGTTTGGGACTCTGTCTTTCCTAGTAGAGGTTTTCTCAGTGAATTCCCTAGACAGAAATGTAGTCCCATGTGTTTAATGGCAGACCCTCTGCTAGAGGGGAAGCCTGTTGAAGGCAGATGTCTTGTCCTCCCAGTTGTTAATCCCTGGCACAGAGAAGATGCTCAATAAATGTCCCTTTCCCCAATGAATGGGCAGGTTGGATGGGCATCAGATGCCAGAAATAAAAGCACTTTGTGGGTTTCCTTCCCCACCTCCTTGCTTTACAGATGGGACTCTGGGCCCAGATTGGGTTTCTTGGGACAGAACATTTTAAGACTAGTTCAGGGAGCTCCCATTGTGGTTCAGTGGTAAAGAACCTGACTAATATCCATGAGGATGCAGGTTCGATTCCTGGCCTTGCTCAGTGGGTTAAGAATCCAGCATTGCCTTGAGCTGCGATAAGGTCACAGACGCGGCTTGGATACCATGTTGCTCTGGCTGTGGCTGTGGCTGTGGCCGGCAGCTGCAGCTCCGATTTGACCCCTAGTCTGGGAACTTCAATATGCTATGGGTATGGCCCTAAAAACACCAAGAAAAAAAGAAGAGCTCATACGATGTGGGAGACCCCACACACTCTGCTGGGGGGAGTGAGTGTGTTACTAAACTTCCAGGGGGAGGAAAGCCCTTGTATCCCTATTCCCCATCATTAAAGACTTTGATGGCAGCCGAACACTAGGCTGGTCTCAGAATCCCACTGCAGAACAGAGGCGGGGGATGGGGGGTGGGCAGGAGAAGCAAGAGGGACCTGCCCTCCCAGGAGGAATTGAGTTTGCACACACCAGCTCTGACAGCTCTCTCCCATCTGCCCAGATCCCATCACCTCCTGAGGGTGCCACATGCCTCACTTCCACCAGGAAGGACAATAGGACAATGACCAGCGGGGCCCAGCAGGCCTCTACTAAGAAGCATCGGGTCCTCCGAGGAGATTCGCAGTAAGCCATGCAGGGCCACTCCCTGCAGAGCCTGAGGAGTGGCAGGTGCCTCCAAGGGTGGGGCTTGTTACCTACTAGGCAGCCGCTCTACTCTCCCTGCACTGTCATCACCTGAAAGTTCTTCCTGAAAAGCCCATCCCACAAGAGGTAATGCAAGCAGGCAAGGAGCCAAGAGGGAGATGGGCTGGCTCCCCTTCCTCTTGCCAGCCATTTGCTGCCTGTGGGCTGCCTGAGCCACCACTTTCCCCTTTGGTCTCACCTGAGCAGGGCTCAGGCCTGGAGGTGAGGGTCTTCAGGGAGTATGTGAATTCCTTAACTGTCTCCAGATCACAGGTGGAGGCCCAAAGGCCAAGAGTTGGAGAGCTCCTCTCAGACCCTAAAATCTCTCCACCATCCCTGGATCTGCCACAACCCTGCAACAGTGGGAGGGAGAATTGGGAGGCCAGGAGTGGGAGGAAAGGGGTCAGGTTGGGGAGCCCCTCCTTTCCATGTTAAAATCCGGACAATCCCAGGCCAGCCGGGACAGTGGATCACCCCGGCAGGGGAGGCGGTGCTCACTTCTTCCCACAGTTCATTTTCCTGCTCCCCCTTCCTAGCCCTCTGCAGGAGCCCAGCCCTCTCTCCTCCCATTCCTCCCGCCTCCCCCTCCCACCAGAGCGGCCAATCCCTCTCCAGCTGCTGTGGCTCAGCCAGCCTGACTCCCCCACCCCAAAGAGGCCTCCTTCCCGCTGACCGGGGGGCCTGGCCACAGCCACGTCAGCTTTTCCTGGAGGGCATAAAAAGATCCTGGAGAGAGAGAGAAAATAGAGTGAGAGGGACAGAGCCCAGCAGAGAGAGAACTGGAGAGAAACTGAGAGACAGGAAAGGGAGAGAGAGATGGAGAAGAGAGAAAGAAAGCAGAGTCTCTGACAGCCAGGGTCAGACCCCCGAGAGTAGAGAAAGGAAGCCACAGAAGAGGGATGGAGAGCCAGGCTCTGGGGGGCTCTGAAACAGGCTCGGAGGGAAGGAGAGAGCAGGCGCTCAGAGGTGTGGGCAGCGGTGGTTGGGGCTGTTGCCATCATGCCAACTGGGTCTTAATCCCAGCCCCACTCTCCCTCCACACAGCCAACGGGGATAATTGCAAATAACTGGGAGGAAGCTCAGCTGCTCTTGGAGGGCCTTGACTAAACCTGTGCCTCTCCCAGGAAGAAGAGTCTGGCCTGAGCCGTGGAGAACACAATTTCTCTGTTTTCTGTGGAAGTTGGACAAGATGCTCAGATGTCCTTCAGTCCTGATGCTCTAGAATTTCGAATGAACGTCCACCTTTGCATGAGGAGTCCGCCTGCATGCAGGTGTTGGCACACACTCGTTTCTATTTGCACACACATGAGCCTGTGCTGGTTTTCCACACATGTTTGTCGGTGGGTGCCCACTGTGGGAAGGCAGTGCAGCAGGAGCAAGCAGCAGGTCACTGTGTAGGCAGCCAAGGCCGTGGGTGGGGGCGGCAGGCCAAGCCCCATCTTCTCTCCTGCATCAGCCTCCGGCCAGAGGACCCAGCACAGGCCCCGGCCCCAGGCTGACCCTACGTGGTACCCTCACTCCCGTCTCCTCTCCCAGTCTCCAGCCTCCTCTCCACACACCCCTCCCCATCGCTCAGATGTTAGGGCCTCTCCCCTCTTCTCTGGTCTCAATTCCTCAGACCTGGGAACCCCGGAGGTGACCCGCCCCTGGCTACTCGTCTGGCCCCACCTCCACCTTGCTCCCACCTTGGGGCTGCTGCTCTTGCTCTTTCCTCAAACTGGACTCTGTCCCCCTGTATTTGCAGGGCTCCCTTCTTTTAGTCTCCGTTCTTTTAGTCCATGGAGACTTTCAAATGCCAGCTCCCCAGAAAAGCCATCCCTGACCACCTTCTATAAAGAGCCTTTGTCGTTCTGTCCCTTCGCCCTATTTTATTTGTCCCTCTTCCTAACACTTACCTCTGAATATCTTTTAATTCTTGTCTATCTACCCAATCTGACTGTGAGTTCCATGGGGATGTGCCCTTGGCTTTGTTCACTGCAATACCCCCCTTGCCTGCAAAGAGTTCGTCACTTAGTCGGTGCTCAATAAATACTGTTGAATGAATGAAAGAAAAATGACCTCTAGGCTTCCAGCAGAAAGACTCGGGCCAGCCCTCCCCACCTGCTCAGGGCCTCACCAGCCCCCTCCCTTGTGTGTGGTGCTGCCCTGTTACTGGGCACTCTCCAGTTGGCATTTCTGGTCCCTTCTCAAAGCATCATCCTCACTGACCTTTCCCTTAGAAGGGACTGTTTTCAGCAGCAGCAGCAGCACTAAATTGGGCACATTTCACTGGAATCATTAGTATTCTTCTGCAGACCAGTCTCCCAATTTCCAGTAATCTGGACCCTGGCCACACACCCAGGGCACATAATAGATCTCCAGTTTTCAGCTCCAGCCCTTCCCAAAGGCTAGGGGTGAGACTGCAGAATGTTGTGAATGAGTGAGCCTTTGAATTAATGTTCTAGAGGGGGACCGGAGTTATAGGGTCAGGATTCAAGTTCCTAAGTTGCTCTAGGCACTGGAATAGGCCAAAGGCCATTTGTCAGGAGTCAGCTTGAAAGGCTAGGATTAGACATGTGTGTGGGTTTAGAGTATGGGGCAGGTTGAGGTAATTAAGCGCCATATATAAAGCAGGGTCTGGGGTCCGGAATTGGAGGTAGCAGTGGTCCCCACGCCTTGCTGGAAAGTGGAACAGAGGCAGTCAGCAGAGAACTAGGGTGTAATGCAGCCAGAGACAAAGGAGAAACAGGGAGACAAGGGCAGAGAGAGAAAGGAGAGAGAGGGGAGCAGGCAGGGTTGGAGACAAGAGAGAACCTTGGTGGGAAAGGCCAGGACAACCAGGAAGAGAGTCAAGCATCTCACCGCCCCTGACAACTGAAGGCCTTCTGGACACCTGCTTCTCATCAGCAGGTCAGGCTGCAGCGCAGTTTCCATGCGACGCCCACTCCACACCAACCTGCGGAAAGAGGTCTCAGGCAGGGCTGCAGGCTCCTCCCAACTCTGAGGGGCTTCATAGGGGTGCAAGTGGGAGATGGAGGGAGGAGAGGAGCCCCGACTGAGGCTGCCGCCCTCGGTCCAAGGCCTCCTCTCGGGGAAAGACCGTCTCTGCAGAGACCTCTGGGAGAGGGCCAGTCAGGACAGCGTGCCGCACAGCGTCGAGGTGAGGAGGTTGAGAGAGGGGAGTGTGGGCCCAGGCCAGGAAGACTTGAGGGAGGAGCCAGGAACTTGAATAATTTTCATAGCAAAGTAAAGAATGCAAATAGTAGAAGAGAACATCAAATGGACAGAGAGGCTTAATAAAAAATACTACAGTTATCTGCCTTTCATCCTCCCCTCCCTCCGTCTATTCCCCAGAGGCAACAACTTGGGATGGTTTCTGTTTTTAGTTCTGTAATTACACAGATCAGGCCTGCCCAGAACATCTGCAGGGCCTGGGGCGATGGTACATTTGGGGGCGCACATACCGTAGGTCTAAATATTTAGAAGTTATAAATCCTGCAAATGACATAACATGTTCTATCCTCCTGCCTTGACAAATGTACTTTCATAACCACTTGAAGGCCAAGTTCAAATTTAGAATTCTTGGACTCCTTGGAATCCCACCCCTGAACTAAACAGGCTTGCAGAGCCACCCCCGCAGAAGGCCACAGCCTATAGCTGTCCTATTTCTCCTCTCATTCTGGGCTCCATCCTGTTCCACGAGGGACCCTGTGCATACAAAAGTGGACACCCCAGTCCTTACACCCTAACTCTGTCCACATCCCTCACCTCCCTTAAACTGACTCAGGCCTAGGGGTACACGCTCTAGTGTAGCTCTGCCTAGGGAGGAGTGGTCGGGTTGAAAAGATTTACAGAGGCCCTGGAGGCCAGCTCAGGCTCTTTCATTTGGGCAGAGATTTCCAGGGTCCCAGGTCCTCAAAGCTTGGTCCAGAAGTGGGGGTGCAGGCTCTAGGTGGAAAAGTCCCCTTGAAGAGCATGTCCAAGGTAGAATTTCCAGATAAAATACAGGATACTCATTTAAATTTGAATTTCAGATAAATAATGATAATTTTTTAGTATGTTTCCAATATTACATGGTACATGCTTATGCTGAAAAAAATCCTGTTTGTTATCTGATATTCTACTATATTTGGCAACTCTAGGCTAGAGGAGTGTCAGAGCAGAGCCCTCTAAAACCTGGTGCTCAGGGCAGGAGTCGCTTCACCTGGGTTAAAATGATATTGACCTGCATAAATCTAAACTATATGCATAGACTACCATGTCCTTTTTCTTTTTTTCTTTCTTTCTTTCTTTTTTTCTTTGTGTCTTTTTAGGGCTGTGCCCACGGCATATGGAAGTTTCTAGGCTAGGGGTTGAACTGGAACTGCAACTGCTGGCCTACACCACAGCCACAGCAACATGGGATCTGAGCCACGTTTGCAACCTACACCACAGCTCACAGCAACGCCGGATCCCGAACCCACTGAGCAAGGCCAGGGACTGAACCTGCATCCTCATGGATACTAGTTGGATTCATTTCCACTGTGCCACAATGGGAACTCCTACCACGTCTTGATATAGAAACTTTAGACAAAATCTGATGACTCCCTATTATGGTTTGAATTGGATTCCCTCCAAAAAGATACGTTGAAGTCCCCCAGGACCGCAGCATGAGACGACATTACTTAGAAACAGGTTCTTTTAAGAAGTAATCGATTTAAGATGAAGTCATTTGGGCGGGTCCTAATCCAGTAAAATTGGTGTCCTTATAGAAAAGCAGCACAGAGGGAGCACCAGGTAAAGACACAGGGGAGGGTGCCTTGTGAAGGTGAAAGCAAATATTAGAATTATGCATCTACAAGCCAAGAAATCCCAAAGATTGCTGGCAAATCCCAGAAACGAGGAGCCCTAGGGCTCCCTCAGTCTCAGAGGAACCAACCCTGCCAACAACTTGATCTTAGACTTCCAGCCTCCAGCGCTGGGAGACAAGAAAGTCTGTTGTTTAAGCCCCCGGTTTTGGTACTTTGACATGACAACCTTAGGAAACAAATATACTTTTCTAAGGAAAATCAGGTTTTAGCTCCCTTATTTGCTCCCTTTTTCTCTTCCCTATTCCTCCTGGGTTTTGCTAGTTAAAATAGTCTTGGCACTTCTATTGGTTACATTTGTGCTCTAAAGAGTACCCCTTGCTTCTTAATCTGTAGAGTGGAGACACCATCTGATGCCTTCCCACTATATTAAATGAGAAACTGGAGTTCCAGATGTGGCTCAGCAGGTTAAGAACACAGAATAGTGTCCGTGAGGATGCAGGCTCGATCTCTGGCCTCGTTCAGTTAAGGATCCGGCATCGCTGAGAGCTGCAGCGCAGGTCGTAGATGTGACTTGGGTCTGGTGTTGCTGTGGCATAGGCCGGTTACAGCCATAAAGGAAAAATAAATAAATAATAAATAAATAAATTGAGAAATGTATCACTCCCATCTCCTCTTCCCCTCCCCCAAGTCTTCTACCTCTTAACCTGTCTGTAATAGCCTTAACATTTTAAGAGAGGATAATGGTTAAATGTTGTTTTGAAGTCATAATTATGACAGTTGCATTTTGTCCTTAGATCAGCTTTAAAAATTAAAAAAAAATCAATAAACCAATATTACACTCTCACGCCTGTATGAAAAGATTCCACTGCTGAGCTAAGGAATATGTACCCAAGGATTATATTTCCTTCTCTTCTGATCCAATGTCATGATGCTCGGGCCACTCAACGGGTGGCTAAGAATGTATCAAGTATACATGTATTCTGTTTTCTTAGGCTCCATCAGCTGCTCAAAGGCTTACCACGTTTTCATTTGCCTTATATTTGGGTGATGGCTTTTTTTGTACAGCTTTTGATTTTCCTGGAGTTTCTAATTGCTTTCTTTATTACTGTTGTTGAAAGAATAAGGTGCCTTCACCAAATACTAAAAACAACAGCTTCGTGTACGTCTCCTTGGGCAGACATTGCCTCGTATTAAAAGCCCCTACTTTCCTTAATGACTTGCTTATTGGCATATGGGCTTCTTCTGTTTCGTTTTGCTTTTCAAGTAGCTGGAAGCCCTTTGAAACCCTGAAGACTTGTCAGTTATGGAGTCTAGAATGAGGCTGGGCTTGAGAGGGCATCTAATCAAAGAGCGCATTTGAAGCTTCATGCTACTCCCCGAGATATGACCATAATATTCCCTCTAGCATATCACCAATGCTGCGGAACTTTCTATCCCAAGGAGCCCCATGGATTCGGAGAATTTTGAGGATCCCCTTCTTGGAAAAGGTCCAACCATCATGAGTCTTTTCTAGAGCCCTGAGCCCCGTCACAGCTCAGTGACTCCCCTCGGGGAGTTCCTGGTCTGCTGGTTTACCTTAATCCTTTTCCTTCATGAGGCTTACACATGAGATAATCCTAACCTGTCCACTCGAGAAGCAGAGATCCTCACTGGCTCTGCTCGCTACTGCCCCCTACCGGGCACGTGGTCTTTTAGCCCATGAGGCCTCTCTCCCCAGCAGGAAGCCTGGCTGGGGGCAGGAAGGGAAAAGAGGGGAGTAGCAGGGGAGCATCCTGATTGACCAGCTCCTCTTTAGGGTGTGTGAGACTTTAGGCTGGGGGATACCCCAAATGCCGGGGGAGGCACTGCACTCAGAGGCAGCAGCACCCACACTTGTAATCCTGTCTCTTCCAGGCAGTTCCTCTGATGATTCTAGTGAAGAATCCTTCAGTTTGAGGCTGGAAAGGGATTCGAAAAAAACTAATCAGTTATACCCCTGTTTTTAATTTTTTCTTTCTTTCCTACTTTAGGCAGGAATTGCCAAAAATCATATCTACCATTCTTTAAAGACCTTCTGTGTACCAGACCCTTATAGAAACCATTTCCTTACAACCACACAAAAGGTATGTGTTTTTATAGCCCATTCTAGAGAAGGGAACATTGAGGCTCTAATTAAGGAATTTGTTAATTTCTCCTTGCTTAGAAAATAACAGGAGCAGAGCTCAAACCCACCTCTGTCTGGTTCTCAAGGGGCCTGACAGGCTGGATCTGTTATGGCTTCAGCAGGAAAGGAGAGGATAAAAGACGAAGGGGGAGTTTGGCCAAAATCCCAAGCCCTCGGAAGGCCAGTGGGAGGAAGGGAGCCACGGCCAGGCTGCCCGTTGGCTTTTCTCTTGTGGGCACCTAGAGCCAGTGCAGATGCTCAGGATAAGAGCTCGGATTTATGAATCTGGCATCTGGTGCGATGAGATAGATTAGTGAGTGGGGAGAGGAGGAGGCTGGGGGCACTGGGAGAGTGGTTAGGAGGCTGCCCAGAGGGGGAGGCTGGGGAGTGGGCAGGCTTGAGAGGTGGTAAGAAAGATGGGCCTCAGGTGGGGCAGTGAGGAGGCTTTCCCTGGGCCACAGAGCGTGCAGTCAAGGGATGGTGAAAGGGAGCAACTTCAGCGTCACAGAGACGCTCATTCATTCATTCCAGCACCTAGAGGAGGGGGGGCGCTCCTGGGATGAGGTGGGCAGGACAGCCTGACAAACTGATAGCCGGTTTCCTTCGTGAGCTCTTAGAACAACCGCTCTCCCCTCCCCTCCCTTATTCCTTCTTTCCTTTTTCAGAACTTTCAGGACTGGGACTGTGAGCCCGGAGGGGGAGGGGAGAGTTGGGTGGTCCCCCTTCCTGTTCTTCCTCAGCCACAAGCTGATTCTTGGCCCCAAATACACTCCAAGTCACATTCATTCCCCAGGGCCCTTTCCACCTGTCCCAGTCTCCAGTTTCACTGGGGGAAATTTGCTTTATGTTTCCTTTCTATCTCAGTTCCTTTCGAGGCAGTTGTGAACGTCCATCAGAATGGCTGCTGTGAAATGTTAAAGTAATGAAAGAGCACTACTCATCTATTAGAATGGCTGGAGAAGGAAATTTTATTTATTTATTTATTTTTTTGCCTTTATCCAGAGCCGCTCCCGAGGCATATGGAGGTTCCCAGGCTAGGGGTCTAACAGGAGCTGTAGCTGCCGGCCTTTGCCACAGCCACAGGAACGTGGGATCCGAGCCGCGTCTGCAACCTACACCACAGCTCACGGCAACGCCGGATCCTTAACCCACTGAGCAAGGCCAGGGATCGAACCCGCAACCTCATGGTTCTTAGTTGGATTCGTTAACCAGTGAGCCACGACAGGAACTCCGAGAAGGAAATTTTTTTAAAAACTCTTAAAATTATCAGGTGCTAACTGGAATGCAGAGCAATTCATCCGTTGCTGGGGGGAATGCAACAGGGCACAGCCACTTCGGAGAACAACACGAGAGTTTACCTTTATGTTTTCTGCACAACCTATCAATTCTGCTTTTAGATAGTTACTCAAGGAAAATAAAAATAGGATTTCCCGTCATGGTGCAGCAGAAACGAATCCGACTAGGAACCATGAGGTTGTGCGGTTTGATCCCTGGCCTCACTCAGTGGGTAAACGATCTGGTGTTGCTGTCAGCTGTGTGGTGTAGGTTGTAGACGTGGCTCGGATCTGGTGTTACTGTGGCTGTAGCGTAGGCTGGCGGCAACAGCTCCAATTGGATATCTAGACTGGGAACCTTCATATGCCATGGGTAAAAAGACAAAAAGACAAAAAAAAAATTACCCCAAACTGAAACAACACGAATGTCCATCAGTTAGTGAATGAATTAAAACAACAGAGTATATCTATATTGTGGAGTAAAAAAGGGATTGGACAACTGACACGTAAAACATGAATGACTGTCATAAGCAGTATGCTGAATGAAAAATAGAAGGCCAACTTTTTAGAAAGATAACCCAAGGCAGCCATGTCAAGCCAGAACAAAAAAATTCAGAGTAGTAGGTAATAATTATATAATGTGTGCCATTACTTTTAACATTTTCTATACAAATATAATAGAGATATTTATTTGAAATTATGTATTATTCTATATCATTTACTTTCTGTTACATAATGCTATTATTTAAACAAAGCAATTATCAATGGCAATTAGTGGTAATTAATAGTAGGACTAATTGACATAATATGTATGAGAAAATGTAACAATACTTTTATACTCTTTCTATCCTCTGATACAGCCATTTATTTTAACTTTTTAAACTCTCTTGGCTACTTAAATTTTATAGACTCTTGCATTTTCTTAAGATACATACATGTAAGAGTTCTAAAAAGGAATATATAAATATAATAGAATCAGTTAAAAGATATTACCTATATTTAGTAAAAATTAACAGTGACATATTTCCTTCTGCCCCATGCATTTTCTTTCAGCTTCCTTCTCCAGCAACACCTTTCTGAATTGCCTGCAGCCTTTTTGACATCCTTCTTTTCCTTTATATGCCATGGTAAAATGGAAAAGAGACAAATGCAAGTCACTTTGACCTGTAGTTCTGCTTTTCTCAAGCCCACACTGTACTGGGTCCTAGTGTCAGCTCAATGTGATGACATCATGCTAAATATCCTCTCAAGAAAAATGTTTGAGCTTCGAATACTTAGGATTTTATTTACCAGCCTCAGCAGATTTTTGGACTTGTAGGAATTAATTTCCACCTCTCCCAAAATACCCATCGTCTTTGTATCTACAGGCTCGTTTTGGGAGGCCAGCTGTTTGTCAGTCAGGACTTCGGTGTCCACAAGTTCATCTTATAAGCTCTCCATGTCTAAAATGTCCATCGTTTTAAAACATCTTGAAGCACATCAAATGTCATCACAAGCTAAACCTCTTTTTTCAGGAAAAATGGTTTTAAAGCACAGAGGCAATCTGAACTTGTGAAATTGAACTTGGATTTCAAATAGCGATGGCAGAGGAATTGAGAAAGTCCTGTTCAACTTGGCTATCCTTTACTGGTGATAATTTTTTGTGTTCCAAATCAGTTTTTTTACTTCCAAGAAATGACTCATTTTTTTTTCCATCGGATAAGTGTTTGTCACAACCTACACCTAAATGGAACTTGTCAGGTGCTTTTAGTTCATCCTTTTACACGGCTTCTTCAAAGATCATGAAACAATGTTGGAGACATGGCAAATCAATTCTGTTTCCCTTAACCCCTTTCTCCACTCTCCTCCTCAATGTATTTCTAAGTTAGAGAAAGAAATTCTTCTGGTCCCACACTTGGAAGATATTATTTTACAGCAGGCCAACATTTTATCAGCTAACTAAGAGACATCTTGTAAGCATATGTCTAAGGAAGCTATCTTCTTCTGCTTCTATAAATAAAAAAATCTCATTAAATCGCTTCTTCATGCTTTTAGGAAATGGGAAAGTGACCTAAAATTTCATTTTGAAAATCTCAATATCATAGGTAACCAAATCAGACCTCTTTTTAGCAGTGTTAAGTGAAAGATGTGTGGGACATTTAGCAGGTGAGATTTAAAATGTTTTCTTTGGTGAGAAGTTCATAGACAAAATGGAATTTTCCAACATTTACGTTTGCACCATTTGCCGATAAGCAGACAGATGAGCAAAGTTAGCATTTGGACAAGATAAGAATCTTTTGTTTCGTACAATCTGTGGTTTCCCCAAACTCTTCAGAGAAATCAGGAAAACAACGTAAAACTCCATCTTTCAACTCAAAATACCTCAGAGCTCAGGAGAACGGGGAGAACGTGTTTTTGTGCCAGATTCGGCAGGCTGCCTGGTATGCCACAGAGCCTGTGCTCATTGGAGGAGCTCACAGAATCAGCCCTGCCCTGCAAAGGGCCGACACAGCTGTTAAGCAAAATTTCCACTTTTTTTTTCCCCAAAGAACATTTTCGTCACAACCTCTAAATCAGGAAAGGTAATTTTACTTAGTTTCTTGAGGCAATCAAGAAAACAATTCAATAATGAGGGTTCGTTTAGGAAACGTGCACAGGCTCATTCAGTGGCTGGAGCGTTCACTTGCGCGTTAGTGTTTTGGGGACATAAAAACCTTGTTGGATTTAGAAGTACCTGTCTCAGAATTTCCCGTGGCAGGTCAGCAGGTAAAGAACCCGATTAGTATCCGTGAGGACGTGGGTTCGATCCCTGGCCTTGCTTAGTGGGTTGGGGGTCCGGCATTGCTGTGAGCTGTGGTTTAGATCACAGACTCGGCTTCAGACCCCACGCTGCTGTGGCTGTGGCTGTGGCCAGGCGGTTGTAGCTCCAATTCGACCCTAGCCTGGGAACCTCCATATGCTGCAGGTTTGGCCCTAAAAAGCAAAAAATTGATTGATTAATTAATTAAAAAATAAAAAAAGTACCTGCCTCATCCCAGACTTGTGATCAGTACCCCCCACCCCAGCCAGGCTACTGCCCTTGGCCTGGGAGGTACTCCCCTCATTGCAAGGTCCACTGAAGATCTCTCGGAACAGAACAAGAGTGTGTCGCCTCCCTAGACTAGAGCTGGACTTCAGGGTGACTTTTCTAGACCGAGGCACAGCTGGTCAACTGTGTAGCTGCAAAGATAGGAGGCGTGACTGCTTCCGGGCCTTACACGTTACTGAGAGAAGTGGGGAAGCCTTCCACAGCGTGAGCGATGGGTGAGTTTCACTGACATAATATCCTCAGTTGTCTGGGTTGGGGAGGGGGACGGAGGAGCGAGCAGACGCAGCTCCTGGGATGCAGGCTGCTTTCAGAGAAGAGGGAATGCATTGAACACACAGATCTGAGGCCCCTTTGTCATCAGTTACCTTTGGGCAGGCCTCTGCTCCATTCAGCTGCTTCTCCCCACCCTCCCGTGGGGGAACAGGAAGAGGCTCTATTGGATTGGGATAGACTAGAAAGAGGTCAGGTGATTGGAAAGATGCTAGGCCACCAGACGGCAGGTTAGCAGCGAGAGAGGCCAGTGGGAGGAGAAAAGCAAGGCCCGCCTGCAGCCTGATCACAGGCCACACCAGCACCGGCTTGGGTGAGGGGGAACGGCTTTTTGTCGTTAATTATTACATTGTTTCTAGCTGTTCTAGTGGCCCGCTCAGAGAAGGAATCATCAGCTCAGATTTAAAAGATTTTTTAAGGGCAGAGAAAAATCCATCAAAATTAAAATCAGAGCATAAAAATGCTTAGAGATGGAGAAGTGTTTGCAAAAGCTCTCCATGGGAAAAACGAGCGACTAGGGATGTTCATGCCCAAATTGCTTTGGACAGTGTTTTTTTTTTTTTTTTTTTTTGCCACAGTGAGATGCTGGTTCTGTTAGTGTCGTTTTCCCATGCCTCTGCAAGTTACAGACACCAGGGAGCTGGCGGAGATGTGGGGTTTGTCAGAGAATAGATATGGGATCCAGAAATAGTCCAGAGCCCTTCAAGAGTGATGAAAAGATAAACAAGGCCAGCCAAGCTGCCAGGGGGTGGGGACTCGTCTTAGCAGCCGCTCTGGGGGAAGGGTGAACAGGTCAAGAGCGGCTGAGACTAACAGACCAACTTCCCGCCTCAGTCACTAGGGCAGGCCAGGCCAGGCCATTGCTGAAACAAAGGTAGGTGTCCAGTTGCAAGAATTTGGAGAAGAGTTCCCGCCCTGGCTCAGTGATTAACGAATCCAACTAAGAACTATGAGGTTGCAGGTTTGATCCCTGGCCTTGCTCAGTGGGTCAAGGATCCAGCGTTGCCGTGAGCTGTGGTGAAGGTTGCAGACGCGGCTCGGATCCCACGTTGCTGTGGCTGTGGCAAAGGCCGGCAGCTACAGCTCCTGTTAGACCTCTAGCCTGGGAACCTCCATATGCTGTGGGTGCGGCCCTAGATAAGGCAAAAAGACAAAAAAAAAAAAAGAATTTGGAGAAAGTGAATGTGGAGAAAGACAGTGAAAGGCAGGCAGGGAACTCAAGTAAGTAGCAACAATTTTTGCATCTCCAGCTCTTGTTTTAGATTCATGTGAGACTGTCATCATTAACCATGTGACTCCATTATTGTCACCCAGTCACTGCCTCTTGCAGGAGCAAGGACTTTGAGAGATCTGCTTCTAGACAGTGGCACTGTTTCAGAAAAGTAACTTCAAACTCCCCATTCTGTTATTATACATGTTTCCGAGGCAGAGGAATATCTGGTAGCTACAGCTCTGAATGGGGAGAACCCAGCTTCTGGGGCAAAGAAGGACCAGGCACCAGGCCTCTCAGCCTCCTCCTCTGTCTCCCAAGTTGAGCAATTGTTCATTCATTCATTCATTTGTTCATTCAGGACACACATATTCAGTACTGATTATGCTTCGAGAACAGTCTAAGTTTGTGGAAAGAAAAGTAAAGGGCTATTCCTCCCGCCCAGAAGGCGTAGACCTTCCAGGTTTCTGTTATCCAGGTTTTTATCCTCAGCAAATGATGATTACACTTGGACAAATAAACACAAACCCAGACCTAGGCTAGGCAGAGACTTGGATTAGAAAGAAAAGACTGTTGCCGTGGGGAGAACACTCCCATCTCAGACATCTGCAAGCGTCTTAAAATCCAACAGAAACAGAGTTTTCTTTTATATGGTAGAGGAGAGGCCAGCATAGATAAGCAGAAATCTTTAGAGGGGAAGCTGAACATGCAAGGGGAAATACCAGTGAGATTTGGCAGGAAAAGTGTCCCGCTGTGGTCAGGCAATTCCCAGGAAAGGCTGATTGGGGCGGGGGGGGGGGTTACATCTCAGTGTTTTTGTGCTTGCTCAAGCTTGCGGGAAAGCAGGGTTCAGGGGCCTGGAGGGAAGAGAGAAGCCCGCCTAAATTGTGGTCAAGGCACAGCAGAGGGTAAGCAAGGAGCAGCTGTGGACACTTGGTCCATCTGCAGACACCTTTTTTTTTTTTCCTTTTAGCATTGCACCTGTGGCATATGGACGTTCCCAAGCTAGGGGCTGAATCGGAACTGAAGCCACGGGCCTACGCCACAGCCACAGCAACGCTGGATCCTTAACCCACTGAGCGAGGCCAGGGATTGAACCTGCATCCTCATGGATACTAGTCAGTTTTGTTACCGCTGAGCCGCGATAGGAACTCCCATCTGTAAACACTTTTGATGTGTCAGGCGGGTGGCTGTTATTATAAGAGCAAAATTAGGGCTGATGAGCTGTGCTCCTGCCATTTTCCAATAACCATCCACTCCCACACCCACACGCAGACAGACCCATAGGGTTCCTATCCCGTGGTGAATTTGATTGCTTTACTTTGTGTTTTATGTTTTTCTAGGCCACAAGCAGTAGCTTCTCTTCTGATGGATAAAATTCAACCTAATTACCCCCAAAGCACACCCTATAGCCAAAGAAAAATGAGAAAACAAGTTCAGATATAGTCTTCTGTCTCCTAAATAGAAAAGCCAGAAGAAAAGAAATAGAATGTGTAACTTTCAGACCATGAGAAGAAAAATAGAGTAAATAAAACTTGGCCTATTTAACAAAAAGCAAGAAATAGAAAATAAGATGTTAGGAAGAGATGTGAACGTATCACTAAGTACAAGGAAGTATGAAGAGCTTGTCAATAAAAAGAAAAGCATTCAAACTGAGTTTTTGAGAATCCAGTTATACGTGATTGTGTGATTTACAAGTATTCAGTTATCTATTGCTCCATGAAAAACCAGTCCAAAAATTAGTGGTTAAAAGCAAAAGGATTTATCATTTTTCACAATCTCGGGGCTTGGCAATCTGGGCAGTTTTTCTGGTTTGGCCTGGGATCACCCCTGTGGCTGCTGTCAGCTGACCGCTCAGTTGGGGATGGAGGGTCCAGTTTGTCCTCAGTCTTTCCGTGGCAGTTGGTGATGGCTATTGGCTGGCTCCTCAGTTCTCTCCCATGTGGCCTCTCATCCTGCAGGAGGTTAGATGGGGCTTCTTCACAGATTGGTGATTGGAGGGTTCCCAGGGGGTGAAAGAAGAAGTCCCAAGACCCCATCTCAGAAGTCACATGTAGCTTCTGCCGCATTCTATCTGTCAAAGCAGTCACAAGTCCTGCTCACACCAGGAGGTGTTAGAGTGACTGCAGGAAGAATATCTGGGATCAGATTAAGAAAGTTTTGAGCTGGGGATACATTTAGTTTGGGTTCAGTGACATATATATGTTTAAGTGGTTTCCAGCCTCTTCCTTATATGGTGGTTATTCCTCACGTCTGATCATAAAAATATTATTTGGGAATATTCCCATCACCCACTGGACTGACTTACCAGCACTCTGACCAGAATGTGCAAGGCCAAGCGTTAAACCATAATATGAATCTGTTCTATGGCATCCAATTACATAACGCGAGCAGGAGAGAAAAAGCAAGTTTTGAAATGCATGGATCCAAAAGCTCGTCTGTGAAAAAATTCTCCCCATCATCAGATGTACCAAATTGTAAGGAGAGAGTTCAGTTCTCATTGAAGCTTCGTCAATGGCAATATATTTAATATTGCAGAATCGACCAATACCTTCCAAATGTGAAGAGAAAATAATGTCAGACTTAGAATTCCGCAACTCGCCAAATGATTGATTAAATGTAAAGGCATAGTTTTTCTTTCTGAGTGGGCACCATAGGAAATGGAATTTATTGGAATCCTTGTATCTGTAGGACCCCAAATTATAATAGTATTGTAATGTCAAGTCCAGTTGTGTGAAGTCACATATTTTATGAATCTCAACTAGAAATAACAGAAAACAAATTTTGACCAAGCATGCTAAAGGAAAGGCTGAAATATCTTTTTATTTTCTTAATGGAAAATATAAAATGTTACAGAATCATTACAGAGCAGGAGGGCAGCAGCCTCCAGTTTGCAGCTCACACATAGAGCTGCTTTCCTGCTGGTGCCCAGCTTGGTGTGGAGCCGCAGCCAGGCAGGCAAGGCTCCACCTTCCCCTAGGTCCCCTTAAGCTTCTTCAGCTCTTGAGTCAGCTGTGTTTTTAGCTCTGTGAGGACATTCACATCATCTAGGTTGGAGACAGTTCCAATCTGTCCTTCTGGGTCCCAGCTTATGCTCAGAGTTCTAGTTTCTCCTTGCTCTCCCCCAGTTTCCTTTCCACCCAGTCTGCCCTGCAGACTTCAAGCTCCAGCTGCAGATGCAAAAGCAATAGCTTTATAAAGCCTGCTTAACCAGCTGCCACAATGTGCGAAGCCCTGTAACAGATACCCAGATGGATGGATGGATAGATAGATAGATGAATGGATAAATAGATAAAAGATACATAAATATACAGAACAGACACGTGGTTGCCAAGGGGGATGGGGGTGGGCGAGGAAAAGGTTGGGAGGTTGGGATTAGCAGATGCAAACTAGTATATACAGGATGGATAAACAACAAGGTCCTACTGTATACAGCACAGGGAACTATATTCACTATCCTTTGATAAACATTACTGGAAAAGAATATGAAAAAGGATATATATGTCTAACTGAATCACTTTGCTGAATAGCAGAAATTAAGGCATTATAAATCAATTATACTCCAAGGAAAATTTTTAAATACATAGATGGATGGATAGATGGATGGGTGCGTGAATAGATAGGTAGATAAATAGATAATAGGTAGATAGATGACTAGATGATAGATGGATAGATAGAAAGAAATTTTTCCTTCCAGTGGGCTTGGCTTCTGATTGAACCTCAGCTAATACAGAAGTCATCAGAGACACAACTGGAATTTCAGGAGGAAAATTACCATAGGGGTATGCCAGGCAGTTTAACTAGTTAGACTAGTTTCCTGGATTCTGTGATATTTGTGATATCTGTTACCATTTTCAAAAATGCAATTTGTTGTGATTCCTTTTCCTGCTCTAGTAATTTTGAATTATTATATATATTAGGCTCCACAAACCAGGATGCTCTCCTGCTTCTCTAGAGAATGTGCTCCATCAAAAAGAGGGAATAAACCAAGAAGGGGAAGACAGAGGATCTGGGAAACAGGAGGTCCAGCATCAGACAGGGCAAAAGCAATTTGGAGGATGAGGGTGCAGGGGAGTCCCAGGGTGGCCACCGTGCAGCAGACCTAGCGAGAAGCAGCCTGATGGGACAGAAGGGAGGAAGGCCTCAGGGAGTGTCTCCAAGGAAAGATACCAATCAAATATCTCACCTTTTTTTTTTTTTTAATGGCGGCACCCATGGCATAGGCGATGCTGCAGCTGTGACAATGCTAGATTATTTAACCTACCGCACTAGGCCCAGGGATCAAACCCCACACCTCTGCAGCAACCTGAACTGCTGTAGTCAGATTTTTAACCTATTGCATCACAGTGGGAACTCCTCAAATACCTTGCTTTTTAAAATGTACTGAGACAATTATTTCTACAGTAAGTTTTGGAGCCTAGTGATAGAAATAAACAAAACAAAACAAAAAAACAACCAAAGTAATTATCAACTCCAGGGAGAACAAAAGGTTCTACAAGAAAAAAAATATAAGCATAATTAATCACATGAACCAGCTGTGAGTGATGTTTGGGTAATTATCATCATGTAAACACTGAACACTGATTTAAGCAAAAATTATAATTTAATCGTACTGGGAGAATAGAGGGAGGAAGGTGAGAGTTTGTTAGAGAGCTGATTCTTCAGCCTCCACAGAAAGTCAATAAGTAACAGACAAAATTGAAAAATAAGAAACAAGCATGTATTTTTTTTTTAATATGGTGGAAGATATTAGAAGAAATAGCTGAAAAGTTGAAAGCTTTTGCCTAAAGAAGTGGAAAGACAGACATAAAAATTTCATGGATTAAAAGACTTGACATAGTAAAGGTATCTGCAAGTTTACTGCAATTATTTTAAAAATCCCAGCAATTAAAAAAAAAAAAAACATAGACAAGCTTATCCTAACAATGTGGTGAAAAGAAACAGCCCCTAGAATAGTTAAAACAATCTTGACAAGGAAAAATAAAATGGGAGAAGTCACCGTGCATGATATGAAGATCTTCTGTAGAGCTGCATAATCTATATAATAGGTACCAGTCAGTGGACGGACAGAGCTATAGGTCAATGCAGAGAACAGAGGACCCAGAAATAGAGCCATTCCAATGTACCCAACTGATTTTTAACAAAGGTGCAAAAGCAAGTCACTGGAAAAAGGATAGCCTTTTCAACAAATTGGAGAAACTGGATAGTCATAAGCAATAAGTTCTCTACCTAAACCTCACACTTTATACAAAAATTAACTTAAAATAAATCATAGATGTAAACGTAAAACCTATAACCATAAAACTTTGGGAAAAAAATTGAAATCTTCAGGCTCTAGGGCTAGACAAGGAATTCTTCAACTTGACAGTAAAAGCACAATTCATAAAAGGAAAAATTGCCAAATTTGACCTCATCAAAATTAAAACTATTTGCTGCATGAAAAAGCTTAAGAGGATGAAAAGACAAGCTGCAATGTGGGAGGAAATATTTGCAACCACGTATCTAAGAGAGGACTACTTTCTGGAATAGACAAAGAACTTTCAAAATTCAACCATAAAAGAAATCCAAATAATCCAATTAGAAAATGGGCAAAAGACATGAACAGACCTTTCACTGAAAAGGATGTGTAGATGTCATACAAACCTGTGAAAATGTTCAACATTGTTAGCCACTAGGCAAGTGCAAATTAAAACCACACAATGAGATATCCCCACACACATATTAGAATGACTAAAATGAAAAATATTGACGACAACAAATGCTAGTGAGGATACAGAAAAACTGGATCACTCGTTGCAGCAGGAAGAATAATGCATACACCCTAATCCCAAGAACCGATGCATATGTTAGGTTATATGGCAAAGGGGAATTAAGGTGGCAGATAGAATTAAAATAGTTAATCAGATGACTTTAAAATGGGGGATTATCCTGGATTATCTGGGTGAACTCCATGCGATCACAAGGATCCTTAAAAGTATAAGAAGTACACAGAAAAGAGAAAGAGATATGACAAAAGTAGGATCAGAGAGTCCAAAAAAAAAAAAGCAAAACAGCCCACACATATATGGTCATTTACCAATGACAAAAGTTCCAAGGCCTTATACTGGGGCAAAAAATCACCTTTTTTTTTTTTTTTTAACTCACAGCATAAGAAAGTTCCCCGGCCAGGGATGGAATCTGAGCCACAGCTGCAATCTGTACCACAACTGTGGCAATGCTGGATCCTTAACCCCCTGTGACATGGTAGGAACTCCAAGATCATCTTTTTAATAAAAGGCTATCCACACACAAAAATATGAATATTGACTTCCACTTTCCTTTATACACAAAAATAACTTCCAAATGGCTTATAGATCTAAACGTAAAAGGCAAAAATAATGCTTTTAGAAGAAAACACAGGAGGATAATTTCATGATCTTGGGATAGGAAAAGATTTCTTAAATATGGTCCAAAAAATTTCTAACCATAGAGAAAAAAAATCAATACATTGAAACACATTAAAATTAAGAAGAGCTCAGAGTTCATTGTGGCTCTGCGGGTAACAAAACTGATGAGTATGCATGAGGAGGTGAGTTCAATCCCTGGTCCCGCTCAGTGGGTTAAGGATCCAGCATTGCCATGAGCTGTAGTCTAGGTCACAGATGCGGCTCAGATCCTGTGCTGCTGTGGCTGTGGTGTAGGGTGGCAGCTGCAGCTCCAATTTGACACCTAGCTTGGGGACTTCCATATGCTGCAGATGCGGCCCTAAAAAAAAAAAAGATTTTTTCATTTAAAAAAACAAGAAGAGTGAAAAGAGAAGCCATAGAGAAGAAGAAATTTTAAATGTAAGAATTTCTATCTAGACTATATAAAGAACTCTATGAATCACTAAAGAAAGGATACACAACCCAATAGAAGAATGAGTGGAAGACACTTTGCATAAGAGGATATCCAAGTGTACAACAGTGTTCAACTTATTAATCATTAGTGAAATGTCAGTTATACAGTGCCATGCTGCTACACACCCAACAAAACATCTAAAACACAGAGCAGACAGTGCTGAGTGCTGATGAGAACTCAAGGCTGGGGCAAGTGTCAGTTGGTCCATACTGACAAACTGTTTGGCAGCTTCCACCAAAGCTAAGTATATGCACGCTGTATTGCCTTGCAATTCCACTGCTACAAAAACGTATAACTTTCCCCAAGATATATACAGGAATGCTTCTAACAGCATTATTTCTAATAGCCCCAAGCTGGAAACAGTATAAATGTCCATTAACAGGAGTATGAATAAATGAATTGTGGTATATCACACAATGGAAGGCTATGCAACAGTGAGAATGAATGAACCATATGCAAGGACGTGGATGAATCAATCTCACAGACATTATGTAAATAGAGGCAAAACTAACCTATGCTATTAGAAGTTAGGATAGTGGGGACAGGGGAGTAACTGGAAGAGAGCATGAGGAGGCTGCCGGGTGCTGATCATTTTCTTTTTTGCAGATGTCAGTGCCAGTATATATGCTTTCTCCTTGTGAAAACACTTTTCTGTAGGCATCTTACACTGCAATAAAAATATAACTGAACAACAATACATCTTATGACATTGCCACAAAATTACACAATGTGAAAAGAACAAATCACCAAGAAAAATAGATAAATCCACAGTCACAGAAAGAGATTTTAATACATCTTTCTCAGGAATTAATAGAGCAAGCAGACCAAAAAACTGGTGAGGAAAGACGAGATGTAAAGAACACACGAACTTGATCTAATGAATATATAATCATGAACCCTGCAATTTAATAATAAGAATCCTTTTCAAATATATCTAAATATTTACAAGAATTAACACATACTATTCCTCCGAGCAAGTTTTAATAATCAAATAACAAACATCATACCGTCCTTATTCTCAGAATACAATACAACTGAATTTGTATCAAAACAAAACAGAAGTGGCAGGAAAAATACATACACTTGGAAATTTAAAAGCACATGTCTAAATAACTCATGAATTAAAGAACAAAGCTCAAGGAAATAAAATATTTAAAACTAAATGACAAGGCAAACACTATCAAAACTTGGGCGATGTTAAAGTAATATTTAGGGGGACATTAGTAGCACAAACGCACATATTAAAATGAAAGTTTAAAAGTTAATGAATTAAGAACAGAACTCAAGGAGTTCCCTTCATGGCTCAGTGGTTAATTAATCAGACTAGGAACCATGAGGTTGCGGGTTCGATCCCTGGCCTTGCTCAGTGGGTTAAGGATCCAGCGTGGCGATGAGCTGTGGTGTAGGTTGCAGACGCAGCTCGGATCCCACGTTGCTGTGGCTGTGGCAAAGGCCGGCGGCTACAGCTCCTGTTAGACCCCTAGCCTGGGAAGCTCCATATGCCGCGGGTGTGGCTCCACATAAAGGCAAAAAGACAAAAAAAAAAAACAAAAACAAAACAGAACTCAAAAGGTAGACACTGAAAGTTGTGTCAGTCTGAGTCAGAGACCTCTGTGCCCGCGGGTCTCTGCAGTGATGCTCAGAGAGAAGATTAGGTTGGTACCAACAGGATGCTGGGCAGCCTGACGAGAGTTTCGTGCTCCATTCTGGTGTGAAACCAGCAAAAAGACCTTTGTGAGAGGCCCCGGTGGGAGCTGAGTCCTGTCTGCAGACCGCCCAGACTTCACCCCAGCAAGTATCACCATCTATCAGGCTGGCCCTGGGCCACAGGCCAGCTCTCCACATAGTCAGTAGGGAGTAAAGCCTGTGCCTGATTTACAGTCAACTCTGTGCCCTGGGAGCTCCCAAGAGGAGAAGCAGCTCTGTGCTGAGACTGTGCTTGATCCCCTGTCTGATTTGCCCCAGGTGACACTTGTTCTTACAATATCCCAGGACCACAGTAGCTCAAGGGGAAGTAGAGCCCTTGACCCCTGGTGGGGTGAGGATGGTGGAGATAACACCCTTCACTTGCACCGGGAGGGACTGAACTGAACCAGATGGAAACTCCCTGAGCTGGGGCAGTGTTAATGACACTGCTTATATTTCCGTACAGATCCATGCAGGGTTACAGATGCATGCAAAAAAGGTCTGGAAAGACACATGCTCCCCTGTAAGAGTGGTTATCACTGGGGAGAGCTCTGGGGTTGCAGGCGGTGGTCAAGGCGAGTTTCAATTAATCAATACTTAATTATTTTAGGACAAGAATGCATTCATATGTCACTAAGTTAATTTTATAAAAATTCTTTCGGAAAGACATTGGAAGGAATATAAAATGCCAGTTATGTTTTTGTCGGACAGGGTATTGTAAGCAAGTTATTGTTCTATATTTTTTAGTTTTCTCTTGAAACACTATGAACAGAAATTTCTGTGATGATGGAAATATTCTGTTTCTCTGCTGCCCAGTATACAATAACCACTAGCAATATGTGACTATTGAGCACTTGAAATGTGGCTAGTGTGACTGAGGAACAGAATTCTTCATTACATTTCAATTAATTAAAATTTACATCTAAATGACCACCTGTGGCCATGGCTTGCTATATTGGACAGTACCTATTAAAAAGCGTATATTACTTTGTTCCTTTATTTCCAAGGGTTATTTTTCTATTTTTAAAAATAGAGGTATGATAGGAGTTCCTGTCATGGCTCAGTGGTTAACGAATCTGACTAGGAATCGTGAGGTTGTGGGTTCGATCCCTGGCCTTGCTCAGTGGGTTAAGGATCTAGCGTTGCCATGAGCTGTGGCGTACGTTGCAGACGCGGCTTGGATCCCGCATTGCTGTGGCTGTGGCGAAGGCCGGCAGCTACAGCTCCTGTTAGACCCCTAGCCTGGGAACCTCCATATGCCACGGGTGCGGCCCTAGATAAGGCAAAAAGACACACACACAAAAAAATAGAGGTATAATAAAATAAAGTGCATAGCTTGATGAATTTTGATATATGAAACCACCACCCAGATCCAATTATGGAACATTCCTGGCACCTCAGAACACTCCTTTTATCACTCTTACTCCTTGTCGGTGCCTTCCAACACTATTCTGACTCCTTTCACCAAAAATTAATTTGGCCTATATTTGAACTTCATGTAAATGAAATCACGCTTTCCATATTCTTTCACTCAACATTATGACATCCATGCTGTTGCGTGTAGTTGTAGCTTTGTTCTTCTTCATAGTTGTGTAGTATTCCATTGTATGAATATACCCTAGTTCCCTGCACAACTCCCCCATTCTACTCTTGGTGAATATTTGGGTTATTTCTAATTTGGGGCTATTAAAAATAAGCCACTATGAACATTCTTGCACTTGTGTCCACCAAAAGACTTGTTTGCCTTTTGATGGACATGTGTTCCTTTCTATTGGGTATATGTCCAAGAGTGAATTTGCTGAATCATAAGCTATATTTATCTTTACCAAAAATTTCCCCAAAGTACCTGTAACTATTTACAACTAATCATTCATAACTTTTATAATGGGGGACGTTATTTTGAGAAATGAGAGCTAGCAAGAGAAATCCTTTTTTCTAGACAAATTCCATAATTAGCAGAAAATTTAGCAATACTATATAGAATATACTATCCTTTGCTTAAACTGATTTATAGAGGTATTGGGAGAAGGTTTGACTTAGTGGTGAAGGGCTCTGGTGTTGGAGTCAGATAACCAAAGTACAAACTTCAACCCTGAAAATTACAGCTGTGCAACCTTCAGCAAATGACTAACCCTCTCTGTTCTCTGGCCTCTTTGCCTGTAAATGGGAATAATAATATCACCTCACAGGATTATTGTAAGGATTAATAAAATAATGCTTACAGATTCCATGTGGCCTCAATAGGTAAGAGTTCAATAAATGTTACCTACTATTGATATTATTAATATTCTTATTAAGTGACCAGTAACAATTTAGCCAGCCTAAATACATGACAGGCCACTTTTATTATAAAGCATGAGAATTAATTCTCCATTTCCATTCTTTCCCCATTTCAACACTGATCAATTCTTATGAAATTCCTCTCTGATATCTATGATTGTGGCAGTTTTTCTCTCAAACGGTTGGATGCCTTGAATGGCTTTTAGACTCAATTTAAGGACCAGTTTGCTAGAGTGTTGCTAAGAGAAAATGCATCTAATTTGCCAAAACCAGATTATCTCCTAATACACAAGGGGAAATGTTTAAGCAGTAAACAGTTGATAAAAATATAAACACTTTTATTATCTGTATTCCATGTGGACCTAAACTTAATTATTAAATTTACATTCACATGTCCAGACAAAGCACATGCAATTAGCACAATTTAAAAAATCACACCATCTTCAAATTACTTAAATGACTTATTCAACCAAGGAATGATACAAGTCTTTCCGACTAATTTAACCCAACAAGTCTACCCATCATGTGGTCTTTGGATGGCTTTTTTAAAAATATATATCAGGTCTCATTAGGAACACCAGTCATATTTTGAGCTAAATGCTAATATTGTAAGACATCTTATAATTCAATCTCTTTTACATGCCAGTCACAGCAGATCTTTCATTTTGAATATAACGTTATTCTCTATTGAGTCCTAAGGCAAAATCTTGTCATTGAACACATATGTGTGGGTGGGTGTGTTGCAAATGCAATCAATTAATTGACACATTACAACTGAAATGGCTCTGCTTGCTCCATCCCCAGTTTTCCAGAACTGCTCTTGTCAATATCTTTATGTTGGGGATTTACAAGGTAGAGGTATTTGTTAGGCCAGAATTGGCAATTTACGGCCTTTTCACGGAGGCTTTCTTATATCCTAGTACCTGGGCATAGAATGCACCTCATCCCTGAAAGGCAAGGTCTCCCAGTTTCTCTTGCTCAGTGCTCTTGCCGTCACAGTTCTCTCTCTTGCCTCCTGTTGTGCAGACAGAAGGTCCCTCTTTCCCTGCAGAGTGTCTCATAACTGCAGCTCTGATGCTGACAAATCTGGGGCAAGGCAGTCATAGCAAGATGCCACCCCCTTTACTTTATGTATCAAAACTCATTGCCCTGAGATCCTAGAAGGAAAAAAGCCAAGTTTAGCATCACCACAAGGGAGTAGCTGTCCAAACATTTACTGACCCAAGTCGTCTTTAGAGATGTTAGCTTTAGCTGTGGTTGTTATTCAGGTGTCATGGGTAGAGGGCGGCAATCCAGACACAAGATCAGGAAGCAGAGGGCCCCACGCCAGCTGCTTCTTCCTCAAAGAAGCCCTGCCTCCCTTTGTCCTTTTATATTAATGGACTTTCTCTAATGATGTTCAAGACGGTTCTCATTCCAGCTGATCTTTAGGAGACTCTGGTGGGGGCTGGGGGACACTCCTTTCAAATCACCTTTGTACAGACAGTTTTCCAATCTCATTCAAGGCCACATCCTGGGCATCTGCTTTCTGTAGCTCAGAAATTACTGCTCCTGATAAATTGCTCTGAGTTCCAAGGCTACTGCTGTCATGCTGCATTCTTGGACCATTTTCCAGGTCCCCTCAATACACACTTAGACTCTCTCTCCCTCTCTGTCTCTCTCTCACCCATTAGACTCCATTCCCATCCAAGTAAGTTTTACGAAAAAATACACTGGAAAGAGAGAGCTAGCACAGCACCTGAAACATAAAGTAGAGGCTCAAAAACAAACAAACAAAAAATGAAATTGCTTTGAATTGAAAAGCTTTGGAGCCCTGAAGTGAGGGATGGAGCTGGAAACGATACCCCTACACCTTCACAGGTTCTCTCGGAGCATGTGCCAATGGCGGAGTCACGCCTGAGGGGTGGCAGTGAAGAGTAGACACGTTTTAAACTGCTTGCAACTGGTTCCTTGGCTGGAGGGAGTAAATAGAGAGCTCCCATCTCTGGATAAACATAAACTGATGTGGTCAACCACCTGACGGGGACACCGTAGGAAAGAATTAAATCTCAATTGGGCAGTTGAATTAGCAAGTTTCAGGGTCCCTTCCAAACCTGGGGTTTTATGAGACTCCTTAAGGAAGCAAAAAGGGAGAGGCAGAAAGAAAAAAAGAGCAGAGAGGAGAGAAGGGGGAGAAACAAAAGAATAGAATTTAAAAGGAGACAGGACGGAAAGCCGGCAGCTGGGGACTGTTCCATGCTTGTGCCAAACATTTCGACAGAAACTGCCGAATCCCTGAGACACCAGCTGAGAGGGCTGGTATCTCAATAGGCAGTCAGCAGAGTGTCACAGCACCCAAGTCCTCCATCTCTAGCACCCACCCATTCCCAGCCTGTGGAAAGACTTTGGGCCTGGCTTTGCCCAGAGAACATGAGGCCTAGCTGAGCAGTGTGTGTTCATGAGAAAGCTTGGAATACAGATGAAGGAGGCAGGTGAAGATTCCATCCCTACTCTCCCTTCTTTCCACTTTCAAATTGGACCAGGTCAGCCTAGCCGTCAGGCCCAGGTCCAGACACCCAGGACCTGGAACAAAGAAGGGGCAGAACTCAGAAATTCTACATATTCCCCCGGGAAACTCAGGATCCTAAGGGGTCTCCAGGAGGGTCTTCAGTCCATAGAACAGGGGAGACAAGCCTTTCTCCCCAACTCCACCCCCCCTCAAGACGAGAGGATTGGATGGGACCAACATTGATAAGTACTCATCTGCCCAGCCAGCCTGTGCCCAGATGCAACCATGTGGGTAGATTCCTGAACCAATCATAGGAATTGGGCCAGTCCCTGTCCCTTGCTCAAACGCAGCATTTGTGGGTAGAACAAAACAGCCCTCTTCCTGAAGATCCGATTTCTGAGCTCCGACCTTGACGGGGTGGTATGGGCTGCAATGGCAGAGCCTGGGCTGTGGCCCTCAGAGGGGAATTTTTCTAGGAGACAGTTTTGCTGGTCTGGGAAGAGAAAGTGGCCCTGGGAGGTGTCCCAGCCACCAACTCTGCCAGGAGATAGGCTAGGACAGGATGCTGGGTGTCTGGACCTGGGCCTGACGGCTAGGCTGACCTGGTCCAATTTGAAAGTGGAAAGAAGGGAGAGTAGGGATGGAATCTTCACCTGCCTCTTTCATCTGTATTCCTTTCCTCTTCCACCTCCCTCCCTGGCCATCCTCTATCCCCTATAGGGATTCAGCTGCAACAGGACCCGCCCAACCCCAGCACTGCAGCCTGGACAGAAGCATCCACTTTTGATCCTTCTGCCTCTTCTGTTCCCCACCCAAGAAGCCTCATTTCTAGGACTTTTAAATCAGCTTCGAATCCTGATTATACGTGTCACACCCACCTCAGCCCACACCAAGAGTCTCACACACCCTGCCAGGGGTCCTGCATCATTCACTGAGCATCGCCTCCCAGCACACACACACACACACACAGCTCCTGGGCTACAGGTGCCAGCCTGTGTTGTGGAATCAGCCGTACCAGGTTTCCCCCTTTGCTGCTTTCCATCATTTGCCTGCTCTGTAGTGTTTCACTTGTGATGTCTTTTGTCCAAGCCACAGCAGTCTTGCCTCTATAAATCCTCAGAGAACCAGGGCTGGTGCTGAGACGCAGAAACTGGGTCGTCCTCACACACACACACAGCCACACCCCATCAGTGACAATGTCAGCCCAAGGAGGATTGTGCACTCCCACAATACACTCATGCACACACTACCCCAGAGCTACCCCCAGTTCAGCCTGCACAGCGTCACCCCTACCTCTGGGCAACTCCCCCCGCCCCTCACTTCCAGCCTCTCCCATCCCTCTTGGTTTCCCCCTTACATCCTGGAGTTGGGGCACCAAGAGCAAGCATCAGGTGTAAACACCTGGCAAAATTACTGAACAGCCAAACAAAAAAAATCACACAAAGGATCCCAAAGGGAGGATGGGCTCCTTCCTGCTGCGGTTTCCTCCTGCATCCCTCAGGCTTCCTCCCTCCGTCCCCCGACAAAGAGTCACCAAGACCAGTTCAAATCGATTGTTTTATTGACTGTTTACATACAGACGCCTTTAGAAAAGGGTGCGGGCCGGCTCCAGGAGGCTATTCCACCCCCGGGGCCCGCACTTGTGCTGCGCTTCACTGACGGGGCTGGCCCCCACACCCCAAACCCCCCACCCCAACCCCGCCGCTTTTCTGCAGGAACCAAACAAGACCCGCCCGCCCGAGTCACCGCGCCGCGTCCCCTCTCCCCATCCCTCCCGCGCGCCCGCCCGCCCGCCTCCCTACATCACACTTGACACACTTTTACAGGACACAGACTTTTCACCTATAGTGCACGCTTGTCTAGGACTACAGCCGGGCAAATACTATTCTCAAGGAAAGAGGGGCAGGGTGGGGAGGCGCGGGGACCGAAGGGCTTTTCTCCAACCGGATCCCGTCGCACGGCGACGCGCAGGCTTTGTGCGTACCAGGGCGCTAGCCCCACCGGAGAGGCCGGGTCCAGGAGGCCAGAATCGGCTTCCTGCGCCCTCCGCGTTTCGCTTCTCAAGCTGAGGCCTGGGCCCCGTGCAGCAGTGGAAGCGGAACTGTCGAGTGCACCGATCTCCAAAACCCCCCCAACTCGCCCACAACGAAACTGGCCCGGGGCCAAACCCTTACCCTCCGCAGGAAGAGGGAGCGCGGTTCTGCGGCGTTTTAAGTTAAGACAGAGGGCGAGAGAGGACGGATTCCCCCCATCCCCAGACAAACAGACAGACAGACACACACACACCCAATTTCCCCAGAGGCTAGGGAGTGTTAGCACCAGACCCGGAGTGTCGCAGTCTTTGAAAACAACGAAAATAAGAAAATCTGAGCGCGGAGCTGGAAGGCGCCGCAGGCACCCGGCGAGGCTCCAGCTGGTCAGAAACGGAGTGGAGGTGGGGCAGCAGAGGCGTTTGGTTCCCAGTCAGAAGGGGAATTTGAAACTAAAAACTAGGGAGTTGCCATCGAATCCTGACTTCTGGTTTGCGCACCCCGAGAAGGGTGAAGTGGGGGTTGAGGCGGGACCCCACCGCGCTCCACGCTAGGGACATCTGCTGGGGGTCCCGGGCTTACCCCTGAGCTACGGCGTTACCATCGAATGTTTCCAATGTCTACTCCCATTTCCTCTGGCTCTCGAGCCCACGGGGAGAGGGGCTGCGGAGCGGATTTGGCAGATAATTGTGGGAGTGGAGAGACCTGGATCTCGCCTCACGGTCAGCGGGTGGCGTCTCATACAAGGAGGGAGGAGCGAGGAACTGTGCTCGCCACGAAGGGGAATTCGGCCCACAAGGACAAGGACCGTCGTGAGCGGAACAGGTGAAATCGTCCCATTCCCCACTATAAGTCCCGGGTAGTCAGGGGTAGAGGGTGGTAAGGGGATGAAGTAAGTGAAGGTAGGGGGTGCATAAGACTTCTGCCTCCAGGCACCCAAGGTACTGTGGGAATGAGTGTGGGCGGCCTGGCGGGCTGGGGGTTCAGCCTGCTGTCTGCCTATAGTTGCCGTTAATCTCCTGGGCGATGTTGACCGCTTCGGCACCCAGGGGCAGCCGGTCACTGTACTCGGAGCCCGCCTCGAACTCCTCTTGGTTGGCCTTAGACTGGGACTCCACCAGCGAGCAGGCCGCCAGGCTCTCCTCCCTCTGCAGATCCCCACCTGGGTCCCCCTGATCTACGTCTTCGTCAGGGCCTTCCCCGGCCGCCTCCTCTGGCTCCTCGCCGCCCACCTCGCCGCCTGCCGGGTAGCTTTTCTCGGACTCGAGGTAAGAGGCACGCGGGTCAAAGTCGGCGGCTATACGCTTCTCCATGGGATCCGCGGCCTGCGGCCTCAAGATAAGACGGTAGGGCTTGCCCGGGTGTTTGGCCAGCAGGTGGCAGCAGGCGGCGCCCAGCAGGGGCACGGTGGCCAGCACCAGGAGGAACACGCTCACCGCCACGATAACCAGCAACGAGGGCAACTCCTTCTTGGTGGCGAACACCACTTGCACGTGGCAGGCCTCGCCCGCCAGTGCCAGGCACACGGAGTAGTTGGTGCCTGGTCGCAGGCCGCGGAACCAATAGGCGTTGACGCCGTCCTCGACGCGCGACCACTGCACTGCTGCGCCGCCCCCAGCCGGGCACAGATAGAGCAGGCGCAGTGGCCGGCGCCCGGGCCGCCCAGCTCCCGCAGCCCCGCCGGGCCCAGGACCCCAGCGCGCCGCCAGCGGCGTCAGCTGCACGCGCGCCTCGCGCTCCGCTACGTCCAGCGCGATGACGCCCAGCTCAAAGACGTGCGGCTTAAGCTCCGCGCTCTGGTTGAACGCGTGGTTGGACACGTACCGGGAGGGATCCCCGTGACCACAGCGCTGCTCTTTCACCCGGTCGGCAGAGACCTGGTCTTCCGCCTCGTCTCCCTCACCTGCCTCCTCCTCCTCCTCCGGCCCCGCCTCTGTCTCCCCGAGGATGCTAACCCGTCCCAGGCCTAGGCCCTTGATTTTGCCCTCGGGCTTGGAAGGCAGGACACTGTTGCCCCGGCTTTTGGCTGTGGACTTACGTTCAGAGGTTGGGGCCTGTCCATCAGGGTCTCCCCCTGAACCAGAGGAATGCTTTGGGGGCCCGGCAGCTGCCACTGCCACCCGTACTGACGTGGAGTTGGCACCCAACTCGTTGTGGGCACGGCATGTGTAGACGCCCGCCTCCTTGG
This sequence comes from Catagonus wagneri, assembly GCA_004024745.2. Taxonomy (NCBI): domain Eukaryota; kingdom Metazoa; phylum Chordata; class Mammalia; order Artiodactyla; family Tayassuidae; genus Catagonus; species Catagonus wagneri. Next base: position 17,452,264 of record PVHT021183629.1, on the reverse strand, counting down.
CACTCAGGAGGGGCACCAACAAGGAGCCGTTGGTGAGGGCCAGGAAGCGCGGGGTGGCTGGGGGCGCGGGCCAAGCGGGTGCTGGAGTTGGGGTTGGGGCCTCTGTCTGCGTTGGCCCGTCCCCATCTCCTTCCTCGTCCCCGTCTTCTGCCCCGTCCCCGTCGTCCTCCCCACCCAAGACCGGCGGCACTAAGACTACGGTGCCACCCGGGATCTGAAGTTGCCATTGCAGGCGGGGCGTGGGGTGTCCTTCCGCGACGCAGTGTAGCATGAGCGCCAGGCCAGAGCGCAGGGGGCTGCCCGGCGCCTCAGGCGGCGGCTCGACACTCAGATGCACGCTGGGCGGTACACAGGACAGGGCGGGCAGGCGGCTCACCGGCACCCCCTGCAGCGCGGGAGGCGAGGAGCACTGGATGGAGTCGGGCTCGGGTAAAGAGACCCGGGTGCTTGCGGCCCAGGTCTGCAACCACACAAGGCTGCAACCGCAGTGGAAGGGGTTGTGATAGAGCTGCAGATGTGATAGCGCGCTTAGTGTATCGAAAGTGCCAGGAGCCAATGTGCGAAGCCGGTTGTTGTTGATGCGCAGGGAGCGCAGGTCGGGCAGTGCACCGAGTGCGTCCCGGGGCAAGGAGCCCAGACGGTTGTGGTTCATCTTGAGCAGCTGCAGCGCGCTGAGGTTACGCAGGTCGCTCCAGGGGAAGCTGGATATGAGGTTGTGGCTCAGGTCGAGGTTTTTGAGTTGGCTCAGCACCGCCAGCGAGCCTGGCTCCACAGTGCGCACCTCATTGTGCGCCAGCCACAGCGACGTGACCTGAGTGACGTTGGTGAAGGCCCCGCGCCGCAGCACGGTGATCTTGTTCGCCGACAGACTAAGTGTTGTCACGTTGGCTGGCAGTCCTTCTGGAACCTCACGCAGCTCCTTGTAGGCGCAGTCGGCGAACTGGTGCGCGTACTTGTCCACGCAGGCGCATGGCTCTGGGCACCCTCCGACCACTCCTAGCAGCGCCCAGGCCAGCCACAGGGCCCTCAGGAGCACCATCGCGGACCCTGCAGGTGGGGAAGAGGGGGAGAAGGTGACACACGGAGCCCCGGCTTCCCTCCCCTATCAAATGCTGCCTCCAGTAAACCCGTCTAGGGTAGGTCCTGGGCTCCGGTAGCTTTCTCCTTTGTGCCCAGGAGCCTCTTATGCAGGAGCTGGAGCTCAATAAAAGCCTCGGGATTCAGTGCATGTTCCCGGTTAGGGGCCCTGAGTTCCTTTTCCTTGTAGCTTCATGTCTTTTCTCCAGTCATCCTGGGGCTGGCCCCTCTGCAGGCTGGGCCACTAGCCCGTCTGTCCTGGGCTTTGCCCTGACCCCTATTTCTAAACCTCTCTTGAACTCAGTGAAAGGGATACACAGAAACGGTGTTTTTGTACACAACCGTCTGTCCTTCCTTGAACTCTTTGTCTCACGTACGGTACTCGCACACCCGCCCATGCAGGCACACAACAATACAAACACACGCCCAAGCACCACCATCAAACTGCCAACTTCTGCAGGGGCTTAGAGGTTCACAACACATTTTGTAGACATACAAACACAAAGACACCCAGACACGAACACAGTATATCCCAGAGACCTCATTGTTCTCTCAACTGAAGACAGCATTTATACAGTGTCCTCCACCGAGGGGCAAAGCACCTTCCTGTTCATTGTGCAAACTGACAGACATCAGGACACAAGTCCTCACACGGACCAGCCCACACACAGGGACACAAGTGAGCACTTGCACACAGCCCTTGAGACTGAAATCCCAGCAGATTAACAAATACTGAGAACTTGCTGGAAATGGCACGAGGCTTCAGACTGGGGAAACAGACTCTGTCAGGCCCCTCTCTGGCTGCCACCGAAGCTGCCTGCCCTGGGCTGCAACTCCTGGGTGGAATGGGGGTGAGGGGACCACTAGGGTTGCTAGACCAGCCTTCCCTCTGAGGAAGGAGGTCCTCCTCCAGGCAAGAACCCGGAGCAATGGTGGGAGGTCACTAAAGATTCTCCCTCCCCCACGCCCCCTTCCTAGGCGGCTCCCAGAGGAGTAAGGGGGGGAGGGGTCCCCAGCTGAGGGTTCAAGGAGGCTACAGCTAGCTAATCAAGAGAAGGTTCAAGACTCTTCCTGCTTTTTTCCAGCCCACCATTCCTGAGCCCCCGCCCTCCCCCCCATGAAAGCTTCTTATCCCCAGCCACACAAACGGACTTACACACAGGTTCCTCGCTCCCACCAGGACTCCTGGCAGGTCCGGCAGAGCCCCCCCACACACTCTGGTCTTTGGAACCCACGTTCCCCACACTGTCTAGCTCCGGAGGGAGGGTCTCACCTAGAGAGCACCGGCTGGGTCTGGCGTCTGGGGGCGGGGCGCGGAATCTGCCCCACCTCGGTCAAGGTTGTGGGTGGTCGCCGCCGCTTACCCGCTGCTTGCCGCCGCCGACTCTAGCGCTGCCCTCGGGCTGCAACTCCTTTTCCAGACTTAATGTCAGGGAGCCAGGACGACAGCCCAAAGGCGCTTCCCACATCTGTTGCTGCAACTGTGAGGAAGATGGGGGAGGGGCAGAGAAAGGGACAGGTAAGTTCGTGGACTCCCCTGGCCCCGAGGCCCCACTTCAGCTTTTCCTTTCACGTCTGTTCCCCCCACCTCTCACGGGCTGCAGATTGAAGAGTCCTCGCGCGCTCCCGGCGCGGCAGGGACGCGCACAGCCTCTCCCACCGACCCAGTCATCTACATTTGTTAAAGCCAAAGAGGCTCTTCCCTCGGCCGAGAGACGCTGGTCACAAAGGGGCGCCCCGCACACCCGCCGCCCTCCGCTCGGCTCCTTGCAGTTCACCGCACTCCATAACTTATTCCTCCGCCTACACATTTACACATCTGCAGACATTGTCACTATCCCTAATCACACAGTACCCCCCTCCAGACAGTCGCTCACGTTGGCGCAGACACGGATCCTTACACCCTCCAGACAGTCGCTCTTCACACGTTAGAATTACCCATCGTCATGTAATAATCACGTCCCTGTCTTGAGCTCTCGCTACATTCACCCGCATTTTGCAAGGCACACCTTCGCCCGGGACACTCACCCTTCCCCCCGCCCCTGCTCGTTTGCACATTCATGCGCACTCACCCTCGCGCGGGTCCCGCCAGGGCCCGTGAGCTTTGCTGCTAATAGAATGCGAGACGCTTTTACGCCCTGCAACATGTGAGACAAACCATCTTTGAGGAATTTGGGGGAAGAAAAGGCGCACAACTGAAGGGGGGGAGGCGTGTCTTTGCCTTAAAACTCTTTTTGCAAAGGCAGCAGTGGCACAGACAGACCTCGACCGGACTGGCCGAGCGGCGTGCAGCCCGGCTCGCTCGGACCTTTCCTTCCCCCACCCGCGCTGCTAGCCGCCTCCTCCCTGAAGCCACGTTCAACACGATGCATAATTGATAGTGTTAGCGGAGCGCCTCACCCTCCCTGCTATTTTTTGCCTGGATCTGGGCAGCTACGAGCCCTGGTCTCCCCCGCCCCCACGCTACGCCCTGCCCGTCCAGCCCCGAGCTGAGAACGCATCGCCCAACAGGGCGCGCAGGGAAGCGGCGCTCCCCTCTCCAGCCACCATCGCGCCTTTCCACCCTCTTCAGCTCGACTCCGTACCTCTCGGCTTTTGTGGCTAAACCAGCGCTTGAAGCCCACCGCCCAACCCGCTTGCCTGTGCGCACCACAGGGTGGGGCGAAGCGCGTGGGTACCAGCCCCTGCTCCCAGGGAGCTGGCCAGAGCGCACCCGAGCGCCTCGCCCTCAGGTCCTGCCGGCTGGAGGCGGATGGGGCTCTGAGGCTGCAGCACTGAAAGGAATAGTTACAAAACGTCTCTTTCTTTTGAGCACCGGGGGCTGGAGACTTAAGGTCTGAGCATCTCTCTCCCTCCTCCACCCTCACCAATGTCTTCACAGCCTAACAAAAAACACACCTTCAACTCCACACACTATCCCCCCCAAGCCTCCGCCGACCGATACCATCCTGCTGTCTCACATCCACCCTCACACCACAAGCCGGCCTCAGCGCACCAGAATATTTGCTGTTCCCGACTCTTGCTCCCTGTCTCTGGCCAAATCCTGAAATTTATTTTGGCGACAAGGAGGTGGGAGCTCGGGAATGTCAAGGCATTTTTGTTTGACTGGACTTCTGTCCCCCACCCCCGGCCCACCGAAGTGTCCAGGGCAGCCCCAGAGGCAGAGTTGCTGACCAGAATCTGGAAAGGGGTGAAGGCTCCGGGAACCACAAAGAGCCCCTGCCTTCCTGGGTTTTTCCATAGATGCCGAGCACGTGGCCCCCCAGCGCTCACTTGGGCTGAGGTGGTCTCTGGAGGTGGTTCGGTGTTTCGGGTTTGGGACCTTGGAGATCAATCTTCTGATTTGAGTGTTGAGCATTTTAATGAGCTGGAGAGGTGGAGGAGAGAGACGGGTGAGGGGTACTGCATCCAAAGAGATCACCCGACCAGGGCTTCAGAGGAGCCTTTGTAAATTAAATATGAACAGACTGGCGTAAGCACACTCTGCATTCTTCCCTCTTTCCTATTCCCGCGGTTGCTAGTGGTGGCCCAGTAGGCTGGGACCAGCGTATCTCACTCAACCCAGAATTCAGAACCCAGAACTTCATTCCACATGCTAGGACCCGTAGTCCTTACAGACAACCCCCGGGAAGGGTGCGGGGCACCCAGAGGGAGGAGGTATCTTTGAGAAGGGAAGAGGAATAAGGGGACCTTGACCCTGCAGCAGAGGCAGCCAGAGCCTGTCTGGGAATGAATCCGAGCAGTTTGGGCTTGGCTGGGGCAGGAAATGGCTCGGCCGGCTGGCCTGGCACAGCCTCTTTGTTTGCAGAGCAAGGAGGGCGTCTTGGGAATCCTGAGGGGGCAGCTCCACGAGCGTTGTCTGAAGAAGAGGGATCTGAGGAGGCTGGGGCCCAGCAGCAACGCTGGAGAGTCAAGGCACGGTTGGGGATATCCTGGAGACCTTCCCTGGAGGAGGAGGGGTGCCCGGCATAAAGGCAGGGACCGAGGTCCAGGCGTGGAGGCTGGCCCAACTTGCAGACCCTCCACCCAATTTTCACCTCTTTTTTGGTTCTTTTTCGCTTCCGGCTAGGAGGCAGATGGGGATGCAGTCAGGGGATAACATGGAGCAGCTGCAGGACCGAAAGACAGGCTGGGGAAGGGAAGGAAAAATGAGCTGGCTCACTCTCGGCAGAGAACTTCCTTGGACCGCAGACACCTGCCCCACCCACATCCCTGGAATCTCTGCAGCCCGCTGGCCAAGAAAGCCCTGCAGCCTTGCTCTTTTGTCGGGGATGCAGAAGCCAGGGGGATCCTCAGGGAGACAGGGCTCCAGGCTCCAGAGGGTGGCTTAGGGCGTGGTGCCCCCCCCCCCCCGCCCGGCGAGGGCGATGACTCCGGCAGACCCTCGTGGCTCCCGTCCCCGCTCCAGCAAGGGCTTTTTTCCCCCCAACCCTGCCCTGGGGGAGAGACAACCGTACCCTTGCCTTGGACCCTGAAGAGCTCAGTGCCCCCCACCCCCCCGACTGGGCTGGAGCCCAAGTCGCCCTGAGCAGAGTCGGCTGAGGCAAGGGAGGGGAGCAATGACTCCAGGGTCTGCCCCCGAGCTCTGCTAGAAGACAAGAGTATCTGGACCCGCTGCTCTAATGACTGTAACGGTTTAATAATGTACCTGAAGGGCTGGGGAACCGCGAGCGAAATTCCACCCCCATTGCCGCCCACGTCTTTGATGGTTAAAGAAACAGACACCTAGTCGGATGTGTGGAAGCAGGTGTGGGGAGAGGAGGGGTACAAGGTTCCAAGAGGCCAGCAAGGAGGGCCCAGATCTGGAATCTACAGAATCCGGGCTAAGGCTTTTTGAGCAGGGCAGATAGACCCAGGTCAGAAAGCTGGAGCTCCAGACAGCGTTTTGCGGCTTGATCTCTAACTTCGACCTTGCCGCCCTGGACGGTCCCAGGGTTGGACGTGTTCAAAGCCCCGGGATCCCAGCGCTAGCTTCCCGCGTTCTGGCCAAAGTCTTGGGCCCAGGCCTGGTTCGCGCGCGCCCCCTGCTGGGAATTGCCAGCCAGCCTCAGAGGCCCCGGGGCAATGGCTAGGGTACACGGGGCCAGGAGGGTCTGGGGCTGGAGCCTGCGACCAAGGCGTGCCCTGCACCCGCCCGGGGCCCAATGTTCCGAAGTGGGAGACGCTAAACCAAGGCATCAAAGCTTTCCTTCCCGTGCCCGCCCCAGCGTAAGTCCCAGGAACCTGCAACCTCCTCACCCGCTAGCCCCACCCCCACCCCACACAGGCACTGGCCCCCTTCGCACCCCATTGTGTTTCCCATGCCCAGGATGTAATAGGCACGCTCTGTATACTCGTTGATCGAATAGTCCCTGGCACGAAGCAGTAAGTTTAATTCTGGGACAAAACCGTCCTGTACTCCCCCATCCCACCCCACCCCCACCCCCACCCCCACCCCCTCCGATCCCACCCCTCGGTGCCTGGAGCACTTTCTCTTTGAGTCCTGAACCCAAGGCCCTAGAAGGCTGTCCTTAAGTCTTCTAACTTTCCCAGGGGCCTATAAAAAGTCTGAGGTCTGAAAAAGACAATCTTTTCCAGGCTCTAAAAGGGGAATAGAAAACTGCCAAGTTGGAAGTAATAGACCTTTGATTAAATGTTTAGGACGTATCACATTGTACATAACGATTCAGTGCAACTGCCCTCAGAGGTGTACGTGCCCTTGTATTTAATGGGTGATTTTTTAAATGAAGGGAGGGCCTCCGAGAGTAAGAAAGCCAGAGCCCAGAAGGGCATCACATGTCCCCAGCTGAGCAGCCTGCTCCCGGGAGCCTACCCACCTGCCCTCCAGCCGGAATCTCCTACATGCAGAGCTTCCAACCTTTCAGCCTCTGTAGTCCCTGTTTATAAACCACTGCCCCCCCCATCCCTCCTGCCCCACATACTCTACAGAGTGGTGAGGATGGAAAGTTCTAGCATCAGACTCCACCACGTACTCACTGTGTGACCTTGGACAAATTGCTTAACCTCTCTGTGCAGGGCTGGGAGGGTTATATAAATAAGAATGCCTATTTTATTGGGTTGTTGCAAGGATTAAATGAGTCAATGCATGCAAAGCACTTAGTACTCGGCACTTAGACAGGGCTCAACAGTAGCTAGAACTAGCCATCATTATTACCTCGCAGCATCGGGGACAGGTATGATGTATGATGACATGTTCTGTTGCACACACCCCTACATGCTTGTGTCCTTGCCTCCCCACTGGAAGGGAAATTACTTGTCCCTTCTCCCAAACGTCTCTCTTCACTCTCCCTGCATCCCCACACCAGGGCATAGGTAAAAATCAGAATGACTGTTATTATTTGTAAAGATATCTAGTCTCAGATACTTAAACCCAGATTCTGATGTTTGCAGCTGTCACTAGCATGCCTGTTTGCGAAGAGAGACCTGCAGCTGCAGGCTTGGAGGAAGGTTTTTAATTAAACCACAATCTGTTTAAGTATTTATTGGGTTCTGTGACTTTAATTATTTTCTAGGGAAAACCAGAAAAATCCACACTTGTGTATGGGAAGACTCGATTTCAGAGGAAAGTAGCAACCTGTGGCAGTTTGCTGGAGGCAGCTGGGAGGAATTTCCTAAATGGTTCAAATGAAGCTTGACTTTATTAATAAGCTGGGATCCAGTCCACGACCTTCCTCCCAGTGCTTTCATGAAATTAGCTTAACTTGCTGCCAAGGCGCTTTATTGCCATCAAAATTAACAACAGCTCTTCCAGTGGCATCTCGTGTAATTATCTGGGTCTGTGCTTGTCTCACTAAAGATGGGAAACTCACTCCTGGAAGAGACAATGCTCCCGCCCGGGAGGAGCGACATGCTTAGCTGTTCTGCCTGGCCTGGGCAGGACTGCTTCTCCCAGAGGGGGAGTCCTGGGCAAGCAGCCCCGCCATGGCAGGGGGAAGCAAGCACAGGAGGGAAAGGCAGGGAAGCATTTATGATGTTTCCATCTGCAGATAACAAAATTCCCATCTCAAAGCATTTTAAACTGTTAGGTGCATCATCCTGCAAGAGGGAAGCAGGGCTGGCTTCAGGGCTGGTTGACTCAGTAGCTCAGTGACATCGGCACACTCAAGTTCTTTCTGTCTCTCTCCTCTTCCATCCTTAACAGGGCTTTGTCCTGAGACTCAATGTCCGTCAGTGTCATTGGAGCACTTCTTGGTAGCAGACTAGTGGAATAGGGAGACTGGATTCTCTTTCCAGAAGCCATTGCCTCTCCTTAGGTCTTATTGACACGTGCTGGCTCAGGACTCCCCACCTCTGAGCCAATCACTGGCAAAGGGGATAGAATTGATTGGCTTAGAGTTATCATCTCCGAAATGGATGTGGAGGAGTCAATCCCAAGATTCACTACAGGCAAGAAGTCCCCATTAAATTGAAGTTGGGGGGAGTTCCTGTCGTGGCTCAGCGGTTAATGACCCCCCACTAGGATCCACGAGGATGCAGGTTTGATCCCTGGCCTTGCTCAGTGGGTCAAGGATCTGGCATTGCCATGAGCTGTGGTGTAGGTTGCAGACGTGGCTCCTATCTGGTGTTGCTGTGGCTGTGGGGTAGGCCGGCACCTGTAGCTCCAATTCGACCTCTAGCCTGGGAACCTCCATATGTCTCAGGTTTGACCCTAAAAAAAAAAAAAGAAAAAGAAAAAGGGAAGTTGGGGAATTGCACGATCAGAGTAATCTAATATTGTATCAGAATGAATTGAGAGTGATATAGTTACAAAGAACCATAGTAGCTACCCCTTTATCTGGAATTAGGCCTGTCCACAGCCTGTGACCAGGGTCAGGGCTCGTGTGTGGCCAGGATCGGGGAGCTCTCTTGGCATACAAACTAGAAGGTTCTCTGCTTTCATAGAATTCTTGAAAGGATAAAAATCTGTTCTTGGAAATGCCTGTGCTGGGATCCAAAGCTATTTTGGGAGCTGTGGAAGTTTCAGTCTTAGCTGGATATTTATGAACAGGAGATGTTTCTGAATTCAAAAAGATGTTCCTACATGACTTCACATCCTGAACCAGTCACCGGGTCTCATGGCAGAGGAGAGAGGCACTTTCCTGTCGAGGTGGAAGACAGGAGGAAGGATTCTAACTAGTCTTATGAAGAATGTGGAGGCAGCACAAAGGTGCCAGCTTCCCGGATTTGCTGTGTGACCTTAAGCAGCCCCTTGTCCTCTCTCTAAGTCTCCACTGCCCGCCAAGGTAGAAGCATGGGCTGGATGTGCTTGGAGGCCCTTCTAGGGCCGCCCGCTGGGGTGCTGTGGCTTGAACAGCAGGTTTGCAGGTTGATCTGGGGCCTCTAGGGGGCGTCTGCCAGGGCTTCCTGCAGGAGGAGGTCTTCACAAAGTCTGGGGGCCAGCGCTTGTCCTCCTCCTCAGGCCTCCGGGTAGTTTCTCTGTTTTCCCTCCCTGCACACCTGCCTCATCTCTTGAGGTCATCAGCGCGCCTGGGCCCAGTGAACCCCCCCCCCAACTGCTGCGCACCACTCGGTGGGGGGGGTGCAGTGAGTCCTTCTGCTGCAAAGTGCTTCCTGAAGGTCCTCACACCTTAGGATTCCCAGGGGCAGAAGGGGTGATGTGATTAGAGATGAAATCTGATCACTGACTATTTCAAGAGCCTTGTATGTAGGTCCAGGAAGAAAGGCCAAGGTTGCCAGAGGCTCCCTGGCTGGTGGAAGTGGGGGGACACAAGTCTTCCAACAGTTGAGGCCACTCCTGTCTCTCCTGGGACCCTCAGAGGACTTGGGGAGATGCCACAGTAAACACGGAGTCAGAGACTCCCTCCGCGCCCCTACCCCAGTGTGGCCCCCAGCTGAGCCCTGGGGGTAGGGCCTCGGGCAGCGCCCCCTCCACCCCCCAGACTCAAAGCTCCTGGAGGGTCACCCAGGGTTTTTGCATCCTGTCCCCATCCACGCCCACGAGGGCACATAGCAGCATGGACTAAATTGAATTTCCCCCCGGGTATCTTCAGTTTCTCGCTGTCATCAGGCTTTTCATTTGTTTTTGGATATGGTTTCACAGAAGCAGAGCCGAGATAAGGATTCACACACCGCTGATCCATTAAGGAAATGCCTCAGCAGAACCCAGCAAGGGAGAAGGGAAGCGGGAGAGGAAGAGGAGGAAGCCAAGCCAGGGTGTGATTTCGGGCAATCTCAGTCTGATTCCCGGAAGCTCGAGGCATAATCACACCTCAGAGTTTGTCTGGATTTGGGGGAGCGAGACTGGGCTTCCACAGATGCCCAGCAATCAGACATTCACTGGGGGCTGCCCCTGGGATGGGGACTTTTAGCAATTCTCTCTGTGCGCCTGTAGGCAGAGGGCAGGCCTCGGAAGAGAGCTGCAGGTGGGAGCTGTCAGAAGCAACGCACACGGAGGCAGAGGGATGGGCGTGGAGAAACAGGTCCGCCACACTGGTCATTCCACAAATAGTTACCGAGTCTCTGCCATGTTTACCAGGGGCCCTGCTTGGCCAGCGTGCAGTTGGGAACCAGCTCTCTGCCCTAAGAGAGCTTACAGGCTCCAGCACCTTCCAGCAGGTTCAGATCTCCTGCGTGCATGAATCTTGGGGCTTCTGGCAGGCTGGTGTCCCTCGAAAAGGCTCCATCTGCTCCATTAGGTCCCCTGGGGCCGAAGCTGGAAAGACTTTGAAGGCTGCACCTGCCTTAGGGGAAGGACAGACCGGGAGCTGTCTGAAGTCATGGAGCATCAGCTCTCGGGGCCTGGAGGTCCTCTCTCCCTAACCCCTTAGCTTTATTGGCGAGAAGACGGGCCAAGAGGGAGGTCACAGAGCAGGTGGGCTGGGACATGCCCCTAGCATCAGTTTCTCTGAGATGCCCTCCCGGGGCGGTCTGGTTCAGGACAGGCCGAGCTTGGTGGCCATCGCTGACCTTGCTGGTTAGGAAGCCCCTGAGAATCTGAGACGTGGCCTCTCCAGTGGCAGAGAATAGCTGTTTCTGGAGTGGGACAGGCGCCCCCACTTCCGGTCTCTTGTATTAGCCCCCTGTAGTCCTCCTCCAGGGCTCACGGGCACCAGAAGTGGAGCCGTGCCCAGGCCTGGGAGAGACTGAAGCTGTGCCCTGGATCGGAGCAGCCCTGAGGGTGGCGTGCTGAGCCCCAGCCAGGGCAGAGGTCTGGGGGGAGGAGAGCCCTCCCTCGGGCGGGTCATGGCCCAATGCAGAGCTGCCTCCGGTCGGCACCCGGCAAGTCTCGTCCCAGTGGCCATGTCTTGGTGACAGCCGGGTAGAGTTCAATGTTAAGGGATCCAGAGCAGCCGATCAGGGACAGCCCCCTCCCCACCCCGGTTCTCTGCCATGTCCTTTGTGAGGTTCCCCCGGACAGGCTTTCCTGCCGCCCATGAAGCCGTGCGGATGTGCTGGGGAGGATGAAGCGGCGCAGCGCCTGCGAGGCCTCAGCCCGCTTCCCTGAGCCCTTATCTCCAGACCCAGCTGGAAACTTGATGTATTTATTTGCTTCTCCCAGGACCTCCCCTGTCCACCCCGTATCTTTGTTGGTGCCTGAGAAAGTGACCTTCCTGCACATGTCTGTGTCTGGAAGCCAGGTGGGGGCTGAGGAGGGAGGGGCTGTTGTAAATCCCTCCAGCCTCCAGCCACCGGCAGGGTGACCCGTCAGCGGTAGAGGAGACAGTGGAGGAGGCTGGGAGAGATGGGGACAGAGGCCACGAAATCCTTAAAGGACTGAACCCAGAATTGGGGGGTGGGGGGGGAGAGGAAGGAAGTAGCCCACAGTGCTTTCTGGGAGTCAGCACAATGCCTTCATTTCTGTGGTGCTGAATGTTTAGTTTTGTTTTGTTTTTTGTTTTTTTGTCTTTTTAGGGCCGCACCCATAACATATGGAGATTCCCAGGCTAGGGGTCGAATTGGAGCTGCAGCCACTGGCCTACACCACAGCCACAGCCACATGGGATCCGAGCTGCCTCTGCGACCTACACCACAGCTCACGGCAATGCTGGATCTTTAACCCACTGAGCGAGGCCAGGGATCGAACCCGTGTCCTCTTGGATACTAATCGGGTTTGATAATGTTTACTTATTTTTTATTGAGCATTGTCAATTCACAAAGTTTAGTGCTTTATATATCTGATTTAATCCTCACAACTTCCTAAGTAGGTATTATCACCCCCAGCTTGCATATGAGACCATGGAGGCTAATAGTTCATTCAGGGTCACACAGAGGGCGAGAATTTGAAGCAAGTCCTTCCAAAACCCACATTCTAATTACCACACATCGCCCTGCCCTGTCCCCAAGCAGATGTGACAAGAGCACCCCTTCCACCCTCTGCCTCCTCCTTGGTTGGTCTGACTTACTCTAGAACTGGTCCCCAGTGGCGTCCGCCAGGGCTGATGGCTGTAGACCTCCAGGAGTCAGCTCTGCTGTAAACTGCCCCCCAAGGCCCTCTGCGCTCAGTCTTCACAAAGAACTTGTTTCAGACAATCAGACAAGTGACACACCAGATTTCGCAATATCTCCTATCACACTTGTTTGGCTGGATAGCTTTGTGGAAAATTTCTGTGGTTAGCTAGCTAGCTTTTGTAATCTGCTTGGCTACCAAGTTTGGGATATTTATAATGTTTATAAACTGACTTTAGCGTGGTCCAGGCGGCTGGCCTTTAAAGGATTCTTCTGGGCTGAGTTTAAGGAAGTTCCTCAATCCAAGAATGAAGGAATTTTTCCCTCAGTTGGCAGCAAATTCATTTTATAGGGGTGGGTAGAGACGTTCTAAGTTTCTGTTTTGTTTTGTTATTTGAGAGGGGGAATCAGTTGAAATGCTAGACCCGTGTCTCAGTAGAGTCCCCACTGCTTTGTTCAGGTCCAAAAAGTTTGGAGCTGACTCTTGGATTCTGGGACAAAAATACATGATGGCCCTGCCTCCACCCCCCTGACCCCAGGCTCAGCCTGGGCCTGGACCCGAGTCCAAGACCAAGTCCATCTCAGGAAAGCATGTTCTCAGAGACCCCTGCCCGTGTTTCCTCCCATCTCCCTGTAGCCTATTCCCACCTCATCCCCAAAGGTGAACTGAGCCACGTGGAGGGGCCAGCACCACCGTGACACTTCTTACTCGCACTGTAACCGGGGATAGGGCCTTCCCCTAAATCATCCATTCTCAACAGGGGGGATATTGCCCCACAGAGGGTGAAAATTGGTTTGGGGTGGAGAGGGCACTAACAGCCCTAGATATTCCAGTGATTTCTGAGTTTCCGGAGAACCACAGAACAGATACGCAGATAAACAGATACGCAGTATATCTGTGTAAGGAAGAAGTAAAATGATCTCTATTTGCAGATAACATAATCTTGTATACAGAAAATCCTAAGGAATCACAATATTAAAATTTCATGTTCCAGGAATCATGGTGTTGTTATGAGCCTGTGGCACAGGGAAGTTCACAGGTCAGGGATTGTGCCCCCTGTCAACAGTGACAACACCAGATCCTTACCAGGGAACTCCTGTATTTTTCTAATAGATGTTAAAATAAATTCCAGATGGCTAACATGTTAAAATGTTTCTCCATGCACCCTCATACGTCCCTTAACACCGGAAGGATTCTTGGCAGTTTGGAAAAGCGCCCCCCCCCCCCCCCCCCCGCACACCGCCATTCCCCATCCACTGAGCGCCGCAGCCTCAACGCCGGGCCCGCGGGGCTGCAGTGCCCTCTGCTGGCGAGTCTGCGAGCTGCACTGGGAAAGCCTCCCTTCCGTCTGGGAGGGGTCCACAAAGCGCGATTCTGTCTGGCTAGACTTTTGGTGTCTCTGGCTGTGGAGTTCCCTTAATTGTGAGGAGTGAAGAAAGGTGAGAAAGGACCCCCTGCTCTAGGTATAGGGGCTGGGGCGCCCGGGCCGTGGGGTGGAGACAAGCCCGAAGTCAGAGGCGGTGGGGGCGGGGCGGGGAATGTGGGGAGGTGCAGGGTGAAAGGCCGACCCTGAGATTGGGACTAGGGGTGGGAGTGAGTCTGGGGTAAGAATAACGGTGGAGGTGGGGCTGGCCGGGG
>PVHT021183629.1:17344405-17437163 GCA_004024745.2 Catagonus wagneri | reverse complement strand
TGACCTTCCTGGGGGTGTCAATGAGCTTATGGGCCTCAGACGGCGGCCCTAGAGTAGGGGAGGGCTAGGCAGGGCTAAGCTGCCCCAGGAAGGCTGTTCTGTTCCAGGTCTATGTGGCGGAGTCCTCCCGGCTGGGTGTTTCAGAGACACAGAGCCACCTACTGCTCAGCCGTGAGACAGACTCCCCACTCTCCGCCGCCCTGGGACCCGGGACTGCCACCGCCCACTTGTCTGCTCTGTCCCAAGGCTTGTTCTTTGGTCCCTTGAAGACAAGCCCAAGTTCTTTGTTTGCTGAGATCCAATATCCATTTATTTTTCTCTAACTTGTAAAGCCAGAACACTGGCATCTTGGTTGGCTGTAAAATAAGATCTTACACTGACGTGGTTCTTCACACATTAAAAGGCTGTTTTCACACACACGTTTCCTAATTGGCTCACACACGATCCTCAGAGGTAAAAATGACCCATATTATCCAATTTTACAGAGTCAGAGCCTGAGTATCCGCGAGTTTGATGCACCAGACCAGAGTCAGAGGCAACTGAACAAGGACGGAAACTCACTGTCCTGACTTCTAGCCCAGCGAGCTCGTGGTTATTCGACACGGATAAACCTGAGATGGAATTCTAAGACGAAGCACGGGAGTTACATTTGGGTTCGTAACTAGAGACTGCTCCGGTGGGACTGGAATCTCTGGGCATCTGGGACAGGTAGGTGGGGTTAAGGATAGTGGCGCTGATCAAACCACGTTACCCGGTTCCTCACCCAGGCTGGGGGCTGGGGTGGAGGGAAGGCACGATTCCTTCCCTGCCTGTGCCAGGGGCATCCGTGCAGGTACTATTGAGAACTCCAGCTGTGACATCCAGGGCACAAGGTTGCCCAGCAGGAGGCACAAGTAAAGGTACTGCAGCCCCTGGCCTCTGGTCCCCGACTCCTCTAGCACGTAATTCTTGAAGCTGGTCCCTTTTTCCCTCCACAAGGCTCCCCGCTTTGGAGATGACCCCAGGCCGGCCCACCCTGGTCTCCCCATTTGGGATGGGGGTTCACATCCTTGAGGCCTTTAGCACTGAGCAACAAGGGGCTCTCCGCTCTGCTGAGTCCTGCAAGACCCCCACAAACATCAGCTGTGCCAGCAAGTTCCCCCTTCACCAGGCAAGAGTCTGCTTAGAAGCTCCTGGGGTGGGCCAAGTAGAGCTCGTGACTGGTGCATCAGGCCTTGAAGATTCAACATCTTTATTAAAGGCTGTGGCAGTGGAAAGAGGATAGAGGACAGCCTTTTGTTGTAAAACCTGTGATCAACTCCATAGGAAGAGAGAAAGCATTGCGGGCCTGGGCTTGGAGCTGGAAATCAGTGTCCCGGGGTGGGGCTGGGGGAAGGTGCTGCGCGGAGTGGCCCAGGCACTGCCTTGCCGCTGCCAAGATGGTCATCACAGCCAGACTGGGGGTCCCCCCCCCCCCACCAACCAGCCTGTTCTTACTGAGTTTCAGAGCCAGTGCCTAGTTTAAATCAGAATCTTATTTTAAAGGCGTCAGAGTTCGCTGTTAGAGCCAGCACACTCACATGGCGGCCAGTTCCTATGTGGTCCCTCGGTGAGTCTTCAGGGCACCTACTGGATGAGGCTGGGGGTGTGGGCACACGGACCTCTCCCACGTGAAAGCAGAGGCCGTGGGGCTGGGAGGCCTGGGCTACATCTGGGAAGCGTCGCGGTGTCAGGGAACTGACGGAGGGGGTGGGACAGTGATCCTGAGGGTTGTAAGAGACTAGCCTAACCTGCCTGCATTCTGCTGCCGACCTCCAGTGCGACTACAGGGTTAGGGACCTTAGCTTAGGGCTGGGGCCAAGGGCTCAAGAATGAAAACTGGAGTTCCTGTCGTAGCTCAGCAGAAATGAATCTGACTAGCATCCATGAGGACACAGGTTCGATCCCTGACCTCGCTCAGTGGGTTAAGGATCCAGCATTGCCGTGAGCTGTGGTGTAGGTCGCAGACTCGGTTCAGATCCCATGTTACTGTGGCTGTGGTGTAGGCCGGCAGCTGCAGCTACAATTTGACTCCCAGCCTGGGAACCTCCTTATGCCGCAGGTGAGGCCCTGGAAAAAAAAAAAAAAAGGGAATGAAAACTCCCTGACCACTGCTTCAAAGGCCTGCTGTTCTTTCCTAAAACTGCAGAATGGCAGGGCTGGATGAGAGCGCTGGGACTTTATAGGCCAACCAGCCCATTTTATAGGCGGCCACACGGGCGCTCAGGAAGGGGCCCTCTCCTAGGTTACGTTGAGCAGGGCCAAAGCTAGGACCTTCTTCGCCGCTCCACACTGCCTCGCCTCGGACGAGCAGTCTATCAGAGCAGTGGTTCTGAAACTTGGCCGGCAGCAGAGTCATCAGGAGAACCTGCTAAAACAGCTTGCTGGGCCCCACCCCAGAGATGCTGACACCGTGGGGCCTGGGCTCCGTGCGCCGAGAGCAGCGCTGGGCTGCAGGACACCCCTCGGCAGAGCCGGGCAGGCCGTGCAGGGAGCGCACGGGGCTGTGTTGAGCGGGGTTGGTGCCCGAGGACCAAAGGCAAAGCCTCAACTGAAGGGAGGTGACCATGTGGCCAGGAAGAGGGAAGAAGGCTTGCGAGGGTCACAGTCTGGAAGCAGGGACAGGCATGGAGCAGCCAACCCCTGTCTCTGCTGAGAGGAGGCCCTTTGGGGGGTGAAAATGCTCCAAAGGGGAAGTGAACAGAGCTGGCCCCCGGGGAAGGCAGAACCCAAACCCACGAAGGGCAGTTTGGTTTGAAAGGCACTTTGGTACCCTGGTGGGGCCGATGGTGGGGCCACTGGCGTTGCAGGTGGTGTCCATGGGTGCTGTCAGCAGGTCCCCTGGGGCTATGGCCAGAACACTTGTGGGAGTGGGGGGTGCAGTGGCTGGGGCAAGATGGGGCCACTTAGCCAGAGGCCACGCCTTCTTCGCCTGGGACCTCCCTGCTCTGGCTCTTGGAGGGGAGGGGCCGGGGGTCTGGTGAGCTAACTCACCGATGCTTCCAGGGCCAAAGCACCTGTGGTGGCCTCTTGGCAAGTGGCTGCTTGGCCCTGGAACCTTCTCTGTGGGATTTTTATTTTTTTCTTGTCTTTTTAGGGCTGCACCCGTGCATATGGAAGTTCCCAGGGTAAGGGGTCGAATTGGAACTTCCGCTAATGGCCTACACCACAGCCACAGCAACGCTAGATCCCAGCCACATCTGCAAGCTACACCACAGCTCACGAGATCCTTAACGCACTAAGCGAGGCCAGGGATGGAACTCACATCCTCATGGATACTAGTCGGGCTCATCATCCCTGAGCCGCAGCTGGAACTCCCTCTGTGGGGTTTTTAAGAGGAGGGGAATTTGGTCCCAGAGGAGGAGAACTGACTCTAGACCAAATGACAAAGGAGGAGTACCTGGAATGCTGTGAGGGGAAGGCCTGCCTCCACGGTCCCATCCTTCTCTGCCCTCAGAGAGCCCAGCCGGGCGTCCGGTCCTCTCAGCCCTCCTGGGAAGCGCTTTCCGCCACGCCGCGGTCACGGAGGCTAGCGCTGCCTTCTGCCTTGGCAGAGACCCGCACCACAGGCAGGTCTTTGTCGAAGTAGGTGCCCAGAGCCTGCAGATTGAAAGCAGACTGGGTGGGGGGCAGCGAGGGGCTCTGAGGGCTCAGGAAGCAGTTGTACTTCTTCAGGCCCCCCTGTGGGTCATGGTGATGGGCGGTCACCAGCTCCAGGAAGCTGACCTTGTGGAGGGCCAGCATGCGGGCCTCGGCCCGGGGCAGGACGGCCGCCTGCACCAGGGGCTGCAGGGACGAGAAGCACTGCAGGCAGCTGAAGGAGTGGATGTGCGGGCCCAGCTGGGGGCCTGGGGTCACCTCAAGGAGGCGGCACAGGTCACGCATGGTCACCACGGATGCCAGGGCGCTGCACTGCTCGTTCATGTTTCTCGCCAGGTAGGTCTCGGCCAGATTCTTGAGTCTGAAGCTGCTGGCCCCGGGCACGCACTCCCGGATGAGGGGCAGGATGGCCAGGAAGCCGGAGATGGCCTTCTGGAACTCCCACAGCCTGTTCATGGCCTCCAGGGCCCGGAAGAGGCTGGGGAGGCCGGGCCCCCACAGCTTATAGCAGGCTAGGATGGGCCGGCGCATGTTGCCCAGGAAGTGCAGGAAGTGCTGCAGCCCCACCTCCAGGGAGACGGCCTTGGAGCAGATGGTGACGGCGGCCTCCTCGGGCTGGATGAGCATGCGGAACTGGCTTTCTTGGTTCACGGCCGCCAGCTGGCTAATTTTCTGGGCTGGGCAGGAGAGAAGGGCAGTGTGAGGCCCCAGGGCCACTGGGGGGCACCACCTGAGAACAGGAGGTCCTCCAGGGCTGCCAGTCTCACCATCCAGGGACCCCACCTTGGGGCTCACTGGTAGGGACCCAACATCAGCCTGAAATGCAGCTCCGACCCTGGCTCTGATGGGGACGGGGGTCAGAAGGGGAACGCGGCCGCCTTTACGCGCCCCTGGCTCCCGGCTGGGAGTCCAGCTCCCCCCAGCCCTGCCACCTGCCCGAGGTCGCCAAACCCTTTCACTCCAGGTCCCTTCTGTCTGTCTTCTGCCATCCTCCACCCATCTACCCTGGAGACCCCTCACTGTTTCTGCCTAGTCCTCAGCTCCCTTTCCCCGGGGCTCCAAGCCCATTGGTCCCTGAGCTGAGGCTCCGACGGCACGCCTGCCCGGTCCGCTCCACTCAGAGCATGGCCCACAGTCTCCCAGGGAGTCTGCACACTGCTTCCCTGTCCTGTGGAAACACCTGCTGCTTCAGGGGGCCTGGGCAGACCCCACATTGGGTCCAGACCGCAGGACAGGGCCTGGCCTTCTGCAGGGCCAGGGCAAGCGCTGTGGGGGAGACGGAGACGGGGTCATCACTGCGCCTGTGACTGGGCTGTCGGCCTCCCTGCGCGGCTCCCTGTGGAACGAAGGGGCCCTGGACTCAGAAATGTGCAGCCGCAGCCTCAGGCCATGCTTGGATTGCTGGTCTTACTGTGATGACTCTAGCATTGCGCTTCCGTTTAGAAGTGTGTTCCCAAGGCTCCCTAAGAGAAGCGCCAGCGGGGAGCTCATGGAGGCTCTGGTCTCCTGCCTTCGGGCACTGGTCAGAGCAGACGTTCTTATTCAAAGGACCAAGTTCAAACACCTGGGAGGCCCAGTGCCCTGCCCGCTCCCTGGCTGCAGCCTTCAGCCAGAGCTCAGGGCTCTCCTGGGCTCGCAGATGTCTCTGCCTGCACTTATCTTGGGGACTCAGGGACTAAGTTAGAAAGGGGTGGGGGTGGCCACGGGAGAACCCACTTTCATTGTCAATCTTGAGGTCAAAGAAAACCAGGGGCCTGTCTTCTGCGCCGGAGTCGATGAGGCTCTCGTCCAGGACCCCGAGCGAGCTGGGGCCCTCCAGCTGGAGGTCAGTGGCCTCGCTGCTGCCGTCGTCCTGCTCTTGGGAGGACTGCAACACAAGAAAACCAACAGGTCAGGGTCTGGGGTGGGGCGGGGGGGAGCGCAGTGGCGATGCGAGCCCGTGCCCATGAGCCGGCGTGGGCGCTTGTGCATGCGTGAGTGTGTGCGTGGCTGTGGCGGGGGTCCCTGTGTACACGTGTGGGCGGGCATGTTGCTGGGAAAGGGAGTGCGCGAACGGACGTGCGTGTGCGCCTGTGAGGGTCATGCGCATTTGTGAACCAGGGCAGGTGCATTAGTGTGTGAGTAGGATGAGATCACGCGGCTGAGTGGGTGAAAGCACGTGGGGGAATGAATGCAAGTGTCAGGTGTGTGTGCATCTGGGTGCGCACGAAGGGGCGTGGATCTGGGGCCCCGTGTTGACACAAGTGTGTGTGGAAGTGTGATACTATGCGGGTGGGCGTGCACGTGGGTGAGCAGAGCTGGGTGGGGAGGCCCAGGGCAGGGGCCGTCTGCTCCTGGCTCCACCCCTCTGAGCAGACTCAGGAGAAGCGCCCAGAGCCTGGGACGGGGAGGGGGCCTCTTCTCGATGTCCAGGTGTTTCTCTGGAAGGGGCCAGGTGCCTGGCTTTACTTGTCCCCCAAGCAAGCAGAGGCCCCCCTGTCTTGCACAAAGGAGACAGAGGGCTGCTTGGCCTCTGGGACACCACCTCTAGGGGGACACACAGAGCCTGGCCGTGAGAACAGTGGAGAGAAGGCTCAGAACCTGGGGGGGGCCCATCATTTGGCGTCCAGGAGCCAGCTGCTTAGGGGAGCCTGAGGCTGGAGCACCTTGAGCTGGGCACCTGGCAAGAATGCTCTTTGAAAGGCCTCGGGGTGGGGGAAGGGCTCCAGCTCTGAGAGTCTGGGTGGAGGGCTACAGAGGGAGGTGGAGCCTTGCATAATGTCGAGAGTGACTTGCTCGTCATTGGCACACCTGCCAAAGCCAGACATTCTGTCTTTGGTGGCCTGCTCAGGACCTCCTGTGAATGCCACCTGTGGATATTGACCAGACACCAGGAGGAAGTGCCAAGGCCAAGGCCACAGGGCTGGCCCGGGACACTGCTGGGATGGAGTCCAGAGCAGGCCTCCCATCTTTGGCCTCCCTGGACTTTGGCCTCTGGCTAACGTCCCTGGCCTGGGGCGGAACCAGCACCCTCTCTTAGGCCCTTACACTCTCCAGACAAAACTTCTGTTTTATTGAGAAATTTCAGCCAAGAGCAAAGTCTTTACTAAGGACAATTAAAAAGTGCCGATTTCCCTGGGAGTGGCTGATTACATGCATTTCATAGCCCTGCCCCAGGCTCACCAACTTCCTCCTAGTCACCGATATAAACAGACATTAACCATGAGCCCAGACAGAGTGGTTATGCTTACAGCAGCCTGTGAGTCCTGGGACTTTATACCCGAGGCCCTAATTTGACAAAAGACGTCTTCAAATGCCTTGCATGTCCCTGTACCCTCCGATCGGCTGATTTGGCACGTCTTGGTCTGAGTGTGTCTGGCTGTCATGGCTCCCTGGCCTGCCTGTTAAGGAAACTTCTCCAGGCGTCTTCCTCAAAGTTTCCAGCTGTAGATGGGAAACTCCAATTCTTTGCTCTCTCCAACCTTCCAGCGCCTGTCCCGTTCACAAGGCAGGGATGTTGTCACGCCCGGGCTGGTGGAAAGAGCTGGACTCCCCTCGCTATGTCCTCCCCTGGGCCTCAGCTGAAGAGCCGTCCCCTGGCCGAGTCCTCTCTGCCACCCACCGAAATGGCACACTAGGCTTTCCCTTCTTCTTTCTGCTCCAAACATAACTGCAGAAGCCCTTGCAGTGGCCCTCAGTGCTTCCACCTGTCTTCCTTCTGGCAGTTTCTGTTTAGGTCACAGGGCCAAGGTCTTCTCTTTGGATATTCTCTTCCAAGAGTTGAGCTCCCTGGAGGGCAGCACAGCTGCATTTTGGGGCTGACTCCCCCATTTTTATACCAGGGTCATTTATGATGGCCATGAGATCCTCACCTTTTCTTGAGGCCTGCCATGCAGCGATGCAGCTGGAAAGTACATTTAGAGAAGACTTTTCTAAAGACCCAGAGTTAACAGAATGAGTACACAGAGGTTTTGGTGCAGGATGTCTTTCTGCCCCTGCTCACTAAGGGACACCTCCCTGCTCCGCCTCATTCCACGATCAGGATAATGAGGAGGGCACAGAGAGGGACAGCGGTAGGAACCAGAACCCAGGAATCCAGGAAAGCGCCTTTCATTGGGAGAGGCTAACATTTGCTGGGAAGGGAAGGGAATGGCAGCAGAAGGCACAGGACTGGAAGACCCAAGTGCGAGGACTGGAAAGTGAAAAGTGGGGAAAGGCTTTGAGGGGCCAGGGGGTGGGAGATGCCGAGGGCTAGAGCGGAGAGGCGGAGGGTGTGGGTGCCGCTGTGAGTTAGGAGTTGGATCGCCTGTCATCTTTGAAAGACTCAAGGAAGTACTGGATACTTGGTTAATGGACTGTGTTTCTTGGTCTGCAAAACTGTGCTCGGATGGAGCCACACAGGACCCAGGATTATTTCAGGATACACAGGCAACTAGGACACACATGCAGTTGTGTTCACAAGCTATATTTCACTTCATCACAGTCAACCTAGCAGATCAGCTGCATCCCAACTCAACACGGCAGGTATAAGGGCTCGTGCGAAGCAGCTGGGTGGACATCTCAACCTTCCAAAAGTCAAAGAGGGTCATCTGGAAAGATCCAGCGGCGCCTCTCCCCCCACCTGGATCATATCCCCGTATGTCCGCGTCACCTCTGTTCATGGCTGGCACTTACACAAATGAGCAGCATTTCTCTGACATGCATGTGCAACTGAATCCCCCAGCTTAGTGGTTCTCTACTTTGGTTGTGCATTAGCAGCTCAACAAAATCTCGATGTCCAGGCTGCCTCCCAGACCAAGTCAATTCGAATCTCTAGGGGTGGGACCCAGGAGTTTGTCTTTGGTAAATCCCCCCCCTCCCCCCGCCGCCGCCGAGTGGTACCAGTATGTAGCCGGGGTGGAGAATGACTGTCCTAATTACTGACCACGTGTTGGCATCAACAGATCATACAGGAGCCACGCTCTTTAATATTCACCATCCTCGCCTGAAGTATCTACCTAGTATCCAGTATTATGCTAATCAAGAATCCTCAGCGCCCGAGCACGCATAAGCAACAGCTGGGATCAGTTTGGCACGACACCGCCCTGCTGTATTTTG
Source organism: Catagonus wagneri (assembly GCA_004024745.2). Classification (NCBI taxonomy): domain Eukaryota; kingdom Metazoa; phylum Chordata; class Mammalia; order Artiodactyla; family Tayassuidae; genus Catagonus; species Catagonus wagneri. The sequence goes on along the minus strand of PVHT021183629.1, from coordinate 17,428,469 downwards.
CAGACACAGAACGCCAGCCCTTACAAAGTCTGAAGGCCCCAGAGGTAGGTCGCATGTCGTCTGTGACCTAGGCCATCCCATTAGCCAGCTCGTGGCTCCCACGGCCCCTCTGCAGGCTGCTGCTGCCCGCCAGGCGCCGGGGGATGTGGCTCCCATCCTCTCAGCAGAGCACCGGTTTCTTTTTCTGATACGCACACTCACCAGCATCGTGGCCTCTCCCCTGGGTCAGCTGCTCCCCACAGGCCTCCCTTCCACTGCGGTCTCCCACTGCCACTTCTGCCAGGGGCTGCCCCCTTGGCTGGGCCCCCTCCTGCTTCCACTTGGTCCCGCTGCTACCGGGCGCTGGGCCGAGTCATCTGTCGCAGAGCGGGTGAGAACATCCATCTTTCTTCTGCTTTGCATCCTATCGCAGGGCCCAAGGCAGAGGCACGGCTGGCCCACCTCCTCCTCCCAGGTCTCCAGCCTCAGACCTGGGTCTCACCTCTCCACGTCAACACCACAGCCCCAGTGCCTCTTCCAGCAGGGGCGAGGCCTCCTGCAGAGCAGCCCTCCTGCTCGAGCTGCCTCTCCCTGAGCCCTGACCAGCATGCCAGATCTGTGTCAGAGCCCCCATGGCTGGATTCTAGCCACTCACGCAGCCACAGCCCAAGGGCAGGGGTGGGTGGGTACGGTGGGTGGGTACCCGCCCGGGCACACTCGGAAAGTGTGGTCTCTTAGCAAGCTGGGATTCTACAACTCACACACCGGCAGGCTAGACTGAAGGCCAAAGAGAGGGGAGGACAGGGGAGCCCGGAGCACCCTGCCACTGTCACACTGTCCCCTAAGGGACTGTGGGAGCATCAGGGTTCTGGAAGGGGGGGCACAGAAGGTTGGTGCGAGATGTACCTAATTAGGGGGATCTAATTTGTTTTCTTAAAAAAATTTTTTTTTTCCAGTAAGTGTCCCACGCCTGAAATTGTTAATTTAAAAAACCTGTGTCCGGAGACTACCTTCCACCAAAGCGGGGATTGCCTGGCTCTCTCTGGCCGCAAAGGTGAGCAGCTGCTTCTCATCGCTGAATTCTTTGTAACCTGGAACGCGCTCTCCTTCCTGAGTTGGTCACCCCGAGACCTCACCTAGTGGCCTTGCTGACAGAGGAGGACTAGACCCCCAACACACAGACCCCTGAACGCTGCTGGTTTCAGCGCCTCCACCTGACGCTCAGGAAGTCCGGGGAGACGGCTGGCATGCCCGTCGTTTTCTCGCTCTTTCCTTCCCGGGCTTCTGTTTCCACCCAGGGTGAGTTTTGCTTTAATTTTATCAAGATTATGGGATGAAAGAAGTGCCCGGATGTCAGAGGAGTTTAGAATGTGGAAAGACAAGACTCAAAAAGTGACTGGCCGAGAGGAATAATAAAAAGAGATGGGGGGGGGGGTCCTGGGCAGTCCTGGGGGCTCAGCCTCTGTAACTGGGCAGATGGTGCGACTTGCTGAGAGGAGAGCAGAGAGGGGCGTCTGTGTGGAGATGCTGGGAGGCCATCGGCTAGGGTGGGGACAAGGGAGCGGGGCCAGGGGAGTGGAGCTTCACGAGCAGCTGTAGCGGTGGGGGAGAGGCGAGTGCTGAGGCCCAGGCCCCTTGGAGACAGTCCCTGCAGCTTTCACTTGCCTGGACTTTTCTCCAACAGAAGTTGGCCTCCAGGTGGCGGAGCAGAGCAGAAACGCCACTGAATCCTTCCAGGGCTGTCTTTGCAGGGCAGGGCCCCCCCCCCTCCCCGGGAGGCCAAGGCCGGCAGGGCTCCGAGATCCTGGTGAAAGACTGGCTGAAACAGTGTACTCTGCCGACTGCTGGCCAGGAAGTACGGGCAGAGGGAGCTGGAAGGGAAAGCAGAGGCCCTGGAGACAACTGAGAGCTCAAGGAACCGGAGGCTGTGGTCAGAGTCTGAGGGGGCCGGTTTAGAGATGGCAGGTTCCCAGTGATGGGGAAGTCCGGGGGAGAAGGAGCGCGGCTGGCAGGGGCTGCAGGGGAATGGGGTGAAGATCCCTGAAAGGTCAAGGCGAGGCGAGGCCAGAGTGGTGGATTCTGAAGTCACCCAGGAAGAAGGGTGGGACGTGGGTGGGGAGAGGAAATGCAGGAGGCGGGAGATGCCTGGGGGAAAGCGGGAGGATGGCCGAGACGAGCTGGGGAAAGTGGGGTTCACCGAGAGAGCTGGAACCACAAAGGCACAGGGGATCCTGCCGGATGGTGGGAGCAAAACTGTCCAGGAGGCCTGGCCCCCACCTCCCACCTCTGATGCTCACAGAGTGCGGGGGGAAGAGGGACACAGGAGCCCCACAGGTGAGCCAGGCTTCAGTGCGGGGAGGAGACAAAGGATGAGCTAAGCCCAGCAGGGAATCTGGTGGTCATGGAAGAAGGTTTGCAAGGGTGATCATTCAACAGGTATTTATTGAGTAGCCACACCTGCCGGGGCCTGGGAGCAGCAGAGTCCTTGCACTTGGGGGCTCACATCCTGGCAGAGGCCCAGAGGGGAAGCTCGGGGTCGGGGAATGGGGCAGCGGGAGGTGCAAAGCGGGAGAGAGGCTTCTTGTGTGAGGAAAAGAGGCCGGGGGATGTAAAGAGCAACGGCCCCATCAGGCAAGCCCCTCTGGCTGGGAAGGACGGGTCTCTTTGCCCAGAGGTCCACACAGCTGTTCATTCCCTGACCAGATGCAGTGGGCGCCTGCTGTGTGCAGGGCTGGGCAGCGGGGTGGGTGCTGGCCGCAAGGTTACAAGAGGAAGGCGATCAGGGCCGGGGCTGTGGAGAAGGAGGACACACGGGGCTCTTAGAGGCTTGTCTGCGGGGCGCTCACGCCGGTGGGAGGTCTCTCGGGAGGATGAGGTGGGGCGAAGGCATCTGGAGGGCCCTCCCATGGGACCTGGACTTGGAGACTCTCCACGGGGGCCCTGCCAGAACCGCCAGGGGAGATCCCTGCCCCAAGAGTCAGGGCTGCTCCTCTGCCTCCCGCCAGGCCCCCCCGGGACAGGCGTCAAGCTGGAGAGGCACAGAGGGGAGAGGATCGGCGAAGAAGTTGTTGAGCCACCGGGTTACATGCGGGGAGCTCCGGAGGGAGCGGCCACGGGACCGAGCTGCCCCTCGCGCCTGGCGGGCTTGGCCGGGTTGGCCGTTAACCCTTTGGAGGTGGGCAGGACACTCCTGGGGACTGGCAGGATGGCTGGGAGGCGCGGTGGCGGCAGGGGTGGCAGCTTGGACCGTGGCAGGAGGACAAGTCCACGTGAGGCCACGATACACTTTGAGGGGCAGGCGCAGGACGTGGCGAAGGCGTGGGATTCTCAGTGCTCCGCGTGGCAGGAGGCTGATCCTCTGGCGGACGGCGGCTTGCTCCTGGTGACCGGCGGCTTGCTCCTGGTGACCGGCGGCTTGCTCCTGGTGACCGGAGGGCTGGCTGGGACACTCGGCGTTGGGGTCGGCGGCTTGCTCGGGACGGTTGGGAGGCCAGGCTCGGAGGCAGCTTGTACCACGGGGCAGACGGAAGGCCTGGCAGGGGCGTGACGCGTGGCGAGCTCTTGCCGAGGGGCTGGTTGGCGAGGAGGAAGGCGCGCCGATCTCCGTGGGCTTCACACACTTTCCAACACAGAACCTCAGACTGAGGGTTGGAAGGGGCCTCGGGGCCCCCCAGTCCAACCTTCCACTCTACTCCGATCCCTTTTTCCCCTGGACAGGGAACAGCCCAGCCTCCACTAACAAACCAGGGTCACAACCCATAGGGCCACTTGTTCCATCGTGGGATGGCTTTAAAGAAGTTCTTCGTACATGGAGTCACAACTTGCTTGTCTGGGCCCTGCACGGTGTGCCCTCACAGCCCTGCACTGGCTGTCACTGGCTGTAGCTAGCCAGGGACTCGGTTCTTGTCACCCTCCTCACTGAGGACTTAAGAAGCCAGAAAATGCATAAGGAAGCTCCAGACAAGGGCACTGCCTAGTCCAGAAAAAAAGACAGGGCTCTGGAAGGAAGCCCCCTGTCGGCTTTTCAGAAGAGTGCATGTGATTACGGAAGGCTCCTGCCCTGGTAGGGAGGGCGGGCTAGGGGATCCAGTCCCACAGCTGGCGCTTGGAGACCAGCCTCTGGACAGCTCAGGACTCACTGCCTCGCTGGCAAATTCCCCAGGCGCAAGGCGAGTCTGAGAGTCACCTGCTGTGGCTGTGCCCCCTGGGACCCGGAATGAGGGGAGGCAGGAGTCCTGGGCCAACCTTCCGAGCCACTCACCGAGTTTTCAGCATCTGAGTCTTCTGAGCTGCTGATCACCACGACGCGCTCCTCTGAAATGGGGCGGGGGAGACAACGTTAGGTCCTGCCGGGGGCGGGCGCTCGTGGAGAGGGCCCCGGGTGTCCTCCTGTGGGGATCCTTGTTGACCAGCGGGCTGGGTTGGTGATGCGCGCCCTGCCAGGTGGGGGATGTGAACATTCACCACGGGTGCCAGTGTGGATCTGCTGGTGCACAGGCTCATTCAGAGCGGCTTTCCATCATGCCTGTTGTGTCTTGTCTGTGAACGCCTCACTCAGCTGTTGGCCCTGGATTCAGAATTTATTACCTGCAGAGGGGGCGTGACGAGCGCCGCCCGCTTTGGAGCCTTTTGCCGTCCCGGAGCAGGACGGTGACGTGTTCCAATTCTCAGCCTCGTCAGCGGAGATGTTTGAATTAAAAGAGGCTTTATCTAGGTTAATCGAAACCCTCTGATTACCAAAAACACCTGTGACCAAGGTTTAGCAGTTGGGGCAGAGTGTGTGACCAGGGACAGGGGTCCGTGTGGGACCAGAGTGAAAACAAAGCAGGGCACTGGGTAAAACAGATGCAGCAAGAACTGTCTTGAACATTCCAGAATTCTATGGGTTGACCTCAGCTCATGTGAAAAGACTCCTGGACTGGCAGTGGTTATAAATAGTATCTTGGGCAAACGAGGTGCCTTTGGCAGGTGGCCTCTGCAGAAAAATCTGGGAACTGAAGGGTGTGGCCTTTACCCAAGTTCTCCCTGGGTAGGTGCTAGGCACCTGCCAACAAACGTTTCTGGGGGAGACCCCATCCTGTGCAGAGGCGAGGTGCTGGGTTCTGTACGAGGGGGCTGAGGAAGGAGCTGGGGCCTTGAGCCCCTCACGCCCCCCCAACACGGGCATCCCAGAAAAGCACAGGGTAAACTGACCACTCTCACCCCACAAACTGTGGGCTTTCCCTTCCCCATTTGGTGGCAGCTGAGGGCAGGACACGCAGGGGACGTTGTTAGCTTTGGGCTCCCTGGGTGGAGGGATCCCACCCAGAGCCCGGAAGACAGCGTGCAGGCCTCAGCCTCTGCCGCCCACCCACCTCCCTACCTGCCTCCCCAGGGCTGTTGCCGGTCACATGGTTGCTGTCAGGCCGGAAGAGCTCGTTTCCTACGGTGGGGCTCTTGGGGCTGGCGGGCCTGTCCAGGTGTGGTGGCGAGACTGCCTTAGAGGTGCTGGGCCTGGGCTGCTCAGGGGAGCTCCGAGCCCTCTCCTCCTCTTCTGACTCCATCTTGATGACCTTCCTAGGGCCTTCAGTTTGGCAGGACTTCCTCTTCTGTGGTGTGGCCGTGCTGGAGCCCTCCTGTGCAGTGGGGAGCCACGGGCAGGGTCACGATCCACCGGGGCAGTGGGCAGAGACCCAGACCTGGGTGGCGAGGCTGTGCCCTTTGTTCCTGCTGGCCCCCCTGCTGTCTGCCATGGAGATCACGCCTCTCTGTGCAGTATGCCCTCCCAGGTCACCGCGTGCACTGGCTCCACTGGGGACCACTGACCCTGGCTTGCCTCTGACTGCCTCCTGGGAGCGGCTCATGCTTGGAGGGGAGCCTCCTGACAGGGCAACCCAGGGTGAGGAAAGCACAGACTGCGTGCTGCCTGAGGCCTGGATCCTCACTGCACTCCACCTCCTACTGTGTGCTGGGGTCTGAGCCCTCGGGGGTGGTGGGCGGGGTGCTGGGAGAACCTTACCTCTCTGCACGAGGGGTCTTTGAAGGAGTAGGCGTACACTGGCACGGGGTGTGCCCCCGGCACCGGCTGCACCACAGCCAATCCCAAGGTCTGCGCCTCCTCTGGCTGCAAAGTCGTGAGACAGGCTGGTTAGAAATGACCAGGCGGCAGGACCAGGGCTGGGTGCAGGCTGCCCAGTCCAAAGCCCAGGGCCCACTGGGGACCCCACAGCCTCCGTGACTTCACCGCCTTGTGGCCCTGAGGGGCTGGCATCCAGGGGCCACTTCAGTGCCTGTGCGTCCTGACAGGGCTGGGGGATGACCTCAGGGTCATAGTGCCCAGCAACCCCTCGAGCTCGCCTGACAACCAGCTCCGGGGACAGAGAGCTCACTGCTAATGGAAGCGACTCCTCTCCAGCTGCGAGGAAAAATCCTTCCGCTGAGCCTCCTGTGACCTTCACTCCGCCCTGGGCCTTAACTCCACTTGGGTCAGAAGAGCAACTACACAATTACACACCTTGGACAAACCACTTAAAACTCCTCGGGGCTCAGTCCCCCTCTGTCAAATAGGAATAATAATATCCACCTCCCAGAGTGATGTGGATGAAATGTGACTACAAGTCAAATGCTTAGAAGAGCACGTGGCACTTAGTAAGCACTGCTGAGGAGGAAGAGGGGGACACTATTTTATTACTATTCTGGGCCGGGCACAGGCCGAGTGCTTCATGAACCTATCCCCAAGGTGAAACGGGGGCAGTTCCTCAGAAAGTTAAACACAGAATTCCCACATGATCCAACCACTCTCATCCTAGGTATCTTCCCAAAAGAGCTGAACACAGATGCTCAAATAGAAACCTGCACAGAGATGTTCACGGCAGCACTAGTCACGACAGCCCAGCGATGGAAGCAGCCCACGTAGCTATCAGCTGATGAACGGACACACGCAACGCGGGACGGCCATTCAGGAGAATGTTACTCAGCCATAAAAAGCAATGAAGTTCTAACGCACGCAACGTGATGAGCCTTGAACCCATTTTACTAGGTGAAAAGCAGCCAGCCCCAAGAGAAGGCCGTGGGATTCCATTCCTATGAAATAAGACGTGCTGCCTGCAAGGAGACAGGCCGGCGGGTAGCTGCCGGAGGGTGGGGGATGGGAAGCGAGCAGCGCCTGCCTCGTGGGTGTGGGGGTCCCTTTGGGGTAACAAAAATATTCTGGAGCTAGAGAAGTGGGATGGTTGTACCAGACTGAGTGTGCGAAATGTCACAGAATTGAACACACTTTAAAATAATTAACATGGTGACTTATATGCGCATTTCACCCCCCAAAAAATTAACCGTAGTTTTTTTTAACAAAGGGATTGGTACCGTATTATAATCACTGCCAGTTTACCGAGAAGGAAACCGAGGCACAGAGTGAAGGTATATTTCCTGAGGTCACATACTTATTAAGAGCCGTTACCAGGGTTTGAATCCAGTGGGGTTTTTGTTGTTGTTGGTCTTGGGGTTGTCTTTTTAGGGCCGCACCTGCGGCATATGGAAGTTCCCAGGCTAAGGGCTGAACTGGAGCTGCAGCTGCCGGCCTATGGCACAGCCCACACCAGTGCCAGATCCTTAGCCCACTAAGCAAGGCTGGGATCGAACCCGCATCCTCATGGACGCTAGCTGGGTGCGTTACTGCTGAGCCACAATGAGAACTTCTAGAATCCAGTGTTTCTGAAATGGCAGTTCCCTTCCTGCACCCTCATAGGCTCCCTTTTCTTCAGTTGCTGTCTCCCATCCACCCCTCGGCACCACTGTTCTCCATCTGGGAAACAGAAGAGTAAGCTTGCCCTTCTGCTGAAACGCGGTGGGTGACTCAGCATCCCCCTGAAAGTGGGGGGGGGGGGTCCTGCCTCCGGGGGTCCAGCCCCCACTCCTGACCCCTCGGCGCCTCACACCCGCCGTGCGCTCGGTGAATGACCACCCATCGGGAGCCTGCAGTCCGTCCACATCCACCCAGAGAAGGAAGGGGATCCTGACACGGCTGGACGGGGGGGGGTGTGGGGGGGGTGTGGTGCTCCTCGTTGAACAGAGCTGCATCGGAAAAGCCAGGGGCCGGGTGGGGAGAGGATGAGGTAAGAGGTGCGCTTTCCTCACGGGGACAAGCTCTGCCCCTCAGAGCCACCGTCACCGTCGCCAGGGAGCAGCAGGGGTTACCTGGCCAGGCTGGGACCGGAACCCGAGGCCGGGCTTTTCCCGGTACGGAGCACTTTCGTGTGAAACGTGGGCTCCAGATGGACTGATTTCCTCCTCTCCTCCCACCTTCCTGGGTTCCTTTTTCTCAGCATCCTTACAGAAAGCGGGGAGAGCTGTCTCTCGGGATCAGAGGGTGCACCTGCCTGTGGGAAGTGGGGAGAAGGGACCATCCGCCAGGCGGCTTTCTCCCAGGCCCCTCGGAAAAGGGCGCCGTCTCCGCCGCACCCTCCGCACCAGTGTTTCGCCCACTACAGCTGCGACCCAGGAATGGATCATGAAAGCAGTGTCATGACTGGCAATTTTTTGGATTAAAGAGAAAAGTACAGAATGGAAAATATGAGTATATCCCACGTTTATAAGTGTTAATTTATTTTGTAAAACATCTGTTTTAGGAGATGCCCTGGCAGCCTAGCAGTTTAAGGGTCCCACGTTGTCACTGCCATGGTGCGGGTTGGATCCTACGCCCAGGAACTTCCCCATGCTGCTGGCCTGGCCAAGAAAAAAAAGACTTCTGCTTTCGCTACAGGTATGTGCACGTGTACATGCTGTAGGTTAGATGTAAAATATATTTTTTACAGTGGGCGGTGGTCAAAAAAGTTTAAACTACCTCACACTCACTAAGATGGCTACTAATGGAGTTCCCGCTGTGGCTCAGCAGCTTAAGAACCCAACATAGTGTTGGTGAGGTTGTGGGCTCGATCCCTGGCCTCACTCAGTCGGTTAAGGATCAGTCATTGCCACCAGCTGTGGTGTAGGTCACAGATGTGGCTCGGATCCCGTGTGGCCATGGCATAGGCCGGCAGCTGCAGCTCCGATTCAGCTCTTAGCCTGGGAAGTTTTGTATGTCACTGGTGTGCTTCTAAAAAGAAAAAGAAAAAGAAAAAGGGTAGCCACTACTGAAAAAAAAACAAAACAAGTGTAAATGGAAGCACTGTGCACTGTCAGCGGGAATGCAGACAATGATGCTGCCACTGTGGAAATTTGTATGGTGGCTCACGGTGGCTCCTCAGAAATTAAAAACAGAATTACCAAAGGAGCCAACAATTCCATGTCTAGGCAAAATTTATGTTATACATATGTGATCATCACTGAAATCAAGGGGAAAAAACCCTGAAAAGGTCCTGGTCTGTCCTTCTGCGTTTGGCTCTGTAAACTGCTGGTGTGTAAGAGAACCTCTTTCTATGTGGGCTGTGAACTCCTGGAAAGGCAGGGCTGGGCTCCTCGCCACCTCTGTCCCATTCTTCCCGACACCCCCCCACCCCTTCCCATGTTAATGAAGCAGGGGACACACATGAGGGCTCAGTAAAGAGAAAAAAATCATGATGACTGATTTATAGTCGTTTTACAAGCTTTGAAGTAATTTATTTTTTTGCCATTGAAGTATCTCGATATCATTACAGAGCAAGCCTATGAGAAATAGAGGAGGCAAAATGCCCAAGCTGCTTTCCCACCCAAGCACCCCTAGTTAAGCCTGCTGGCATGTTTATCACCCTCTCCGCCTAGGCCAGTGGCGGCGATGAAACTAAACTAGCAGTTTCAAGAGGGATGAGCGTTGATGCTAGAAGCCCAGCTTCTGCCTCCTAAGCAGGAATGTGTGTCCAGGAGTTGCTTGTCTCCTGGCACAGCTCCCTCAAGAAGCCGCACCTGTCCTCTGCACTCACAGTGTGTGACCCCCCTCGCCCCCACCCGCCAGACTATTACCTAAGTGAAAGCAAGAAACTCTGCACCAATAGCATTCCTCTGATGCCCCAAGTTCAAACTGCTTAGCGGCTGGCAGTGAGAGATCACAAGTCAAAGACCCGGCAAAAGGCCCAGACCTTACTCACACTAGACAGCATGGGCTCTCTTGCTGATCATTAGCCAGCGACTGGCACGTGGAAGACAGCCGTGATCTGTGGACCCAAGACCCTTTCCACTATCATTCGCATGATTTCTCTGGGAATATTATTCATTCTACATTGTTTCTAATACCAAAACAATCTAAATATGATCAACTGGCTAACTAAAGCATGCTACGACCATTTAATGGACCACTATGCAGATGCAAAAAGGCCTCTTTTTGCATCAGGAAGCTCCCTGCCTACTGATAAGGTAGGGATTCCCAAATATGTATATATGATACTATGATACCTTTGTGGGGGGGAAAAAAAGGAAAGCAAATATCTACAGTCATATACGTTTGTAATTAAAGAAATTTTGGTAAGCTATGTAACATTAATAAGTCTAGGTAAATAGGCATAAAAACTAGACGGATGGGGGACACAAAGTGGGAGAGAGACATGATCACTTCTTATGTTTTTATTTCTGACCATGTGATTATAGTACCTATTCAAAAATAATGTCCTTGGAGTTCCTGTCGTGGCTCAGTGGTTAACGAATCCGACTAGGAACCATGAGGTTGCAGGTTCGATCCCTGGCCTCGCTCAGTGGGTTAAGGATCCAGCGTTGCCGTGAGCTGTGGTGCAGGTTGCAGACGCAGCTTGGATCCCGCGTCACTGTGGCTGTGGCGAAGGCCGGCGGCTACAGCTCCAATTAGACCCCTAGCCTGGGAACCTCCATATGCCGCGGGTGCGGCCCTAGAAAAGACAAAAAAAAAAAGTCCTTTTTTAAACTTTTGTATATGTGTTACATGGGAATGCTCAAGGCAGTTAGGAACTGGCTTCAAGTCCTGCCCCTAGCTTGCTGTGTGGCTTTGGGTTGTCACACACTCTCTCTGTGCCTCAGCTTCATCTTCTATGCAAGAGGAGGTGAGACTCCACGCTCTCTCCTCACTCTCACTCAGATCCTAAGTTCTGCTTCCTCCAGAAACCTCTCCTGATCGCCGCATCCTACAGCAATCTCTCTCTCCTACAGGCCATACCACGGCCAAGCTGGAAAGGCTGACTGCCACCACCACAGGTGCTTTCCGTGGAGGACCAGTCAGTCCTGGGCCCCAATCCCTGACAGGCAGGCACACCTGAATGACCAGCATGGGGAGCAAACCCAAGGCCCGATCCGGGAAGGAGGTGAAGCAGCTTTTCCTGGTGGGGACGAGCCCTGCGTGCAGGCGCCCAAGATGGCAAGTTAAAGGGACACCAAGGCATTTCCACCCGCGCAGCCAGTCTAAGTCAGAGCAGTCCAGAGATGAGGCAGCTGCCTCAAGAACGAGCGAGCTTCCTGTCCCCTGGAGGTCTGTGCATGAAAACTGGCCAGTCACAGGTCAGGGTGCTGCAGAGGGAACGCCAGCATTAGAGGGACGGCGGGCTCCTCCCAACCCTGAAAACTGTGGCTCTTGGAACTGTGCTGGCCCTGAGATCACACTGATGGAACCCAGGCTGTTGTGATTGCTGTCCGACTCCTGGCTCCGTTCTCCGTTCCTCTCCAGGAATCGTGTGTGGCAGGAGGAGGAAGGGAAGGTCCACACAGCTGGGGCGGGGCACGTGGAGGGCGGGTCACCTACCAGAGACGGCCTTGCCCTGCCCGTGCCTGGGTCTAATCCCTCCTGAACTCATCGAGAGCTGTTTTGGCATTTGAGAGCCCGGAGCCAGCCAGCCAGCCCTTCTCATGCCCTCCCTGAAGGCTCCAGTTCAGGCCCTTGCTATCCCCCTCTCGGGCTCGCCCTCCACTATCGCCTGCAAACACAGGGACAGTAAGACTCAGTTTCCTTCCTGACACGGGAACTCCCAGCCGACCTGACCTGCTGGACATACCACCTCCCCTTCAGACCTCGAGCCCGTCTCACCAGGTCAACATCAGAAGTGTCTCTGGGAGCGCTGGTGGCCTCCGGGCTGGCTCTCCTGGGTACAGCTGCATCTGGAGAACACAGAGAAGGTCACAGGCAGGTCACGGACATCCCTGGTAAGAGGCATTCTGGCTTGGGACAGTGACAAAGGAAACACCACTGTTGCTTTTCCTGGAGACCCATTCTCCAGGGCCTCTGGCAATACTGGGGCAGTGCTATGGAGGTGCTTTAGCTGGAAAGAAAGCTCCCTGACTGCAACAGACATGAACTCAGCCAGAGGGAAGAGAGGGGTGGCATTAGAGAGTGCTTGACTCTAAACCCCAAGCACAGCTCTCACCCTCTCAGGGCTTCCACCGCGGCAAAGCGCAGACAGTCCTGATGGCCTTACTGCTCACTGACTTCCCTGCATAGCGAGAGAACCATGATACTCTTCTGTTTTCATTAAATCTCTCACGCTTCAGAATAAAATAACCCCCTTCTCTGCCACTGCCTGGTTATGACAGCCAAGGCAAGGTGTTTAAACTCTACGGGGCTCACGTCCTTTACATGGGGTAAGAGTCACCACCTAGGTGGAAAAGGTGCAAGTCCATACCCACCCTAGTATCACACTCTTATGAGCCCACGTCCATTAGCTCAGCTCCAAGGGCAGGAGTGAGCAAGCCTTCCATCACTAGCACCTGCTTGAGAATCTTCAGATTCTGTAGCCTCTCTCCCCCTTCCTGGTAAGGGCACCCTCACACCAGCCGTCCAGAGTTCAGATTCCAGCTTAGAGATTTCTTCAAAGTGCCATTAAAGCTTCCTCCACACCCATCCCCTCACCCGAGGCCCCTTTGAGCACCTCCTTTGAGCACCTCCTCGTGTCTCTTGAAAGCCCCCACCCCACTAAAGTCTCCAGCCCATATCAACTCCTACAACTCCTGGATTTGGACTGTAGAGCCAAGCACTGTCTCATGCACCAGTTATGTGATGCGCCCCAACCTTGTCTCCCCACTGCACTGCACAACTCCAGGTCAGAAACTGGTCTGCTGTCTCCCCCTTTCCCAAGTGCCCAGTACTAGGCAGGACTCACAAAGGTTGGCAGCTGGTCCAGGGCACAACATCCTAGGGGCAAAAGATCTCCTCCACTGAGCCCTGGCATAGTTTTGGGTAAGCACCCAACCACCCCAGGGTTTTTTTTGTTTTGTTTTTTTCAGATCCTCCGCCCTAACCTCATGTTCCAGTTGACTTCCCTATTGCGGGACACAGATGGCTTAAGAGCTAACCTTCTGGAGTAGTTGGTCCCTCTGGGGCTAAAATGATACTACAGCTCTGTAGTTTCTTAACTTTCCCAAGGGTCACAAGATCGCAGCTAATCTTGTAAGTCAGTCAAACGTGACCCCTCTGGGTGGCTGCAGCTTCCTATCGGTACCTCCTTTCCTCCTCTCCCCCGGATTTATCTTCGCCCCCGGAACCTATGATGTGATCAATCCCAAGAGACTTAAAAATCCCACAGTTTCCTCTTGTCACACAGAACTGATCTTTTTCTACTACTCCGCCTTCCCCAGGGGGCAGCTGCAAGACACAAACCCTTAAAAGGTAAACAGGCCAGGCATATGAGTGTAGCGTACCTGTGCCCTGGGTGATGCAAGAGACGAGGTCCTGCAGGCGCACCTTGAATTCGTCGAAGCTGTCGGTGCGCACGGCGGCTCTCAGCCTCTGCGGCTCCTCCTGGCTCAGGCTGTGGAGCGCCTGGCGCAGGAAGCCGTGCATGTCCAGCACCTCCTGGTCCGAGGCATAGCTCTTCAGCCTCTGCACAAGGGCGCTGCCCATGCGGATGCGCTGCAGCACAATGTCCAGGCGGCTCAGCTGGCTTGCCATCACTTCATAGTCGTGCTGATAGCGCGCGTTCACCCCTTCCAGCAGCTCGTGCTCCTGAGCCTGCACGTGTGCTATCACCTGGCGCACGCGCGCACGGATAAGCTCCTCGGTGTCAGCGCGCACGCGGCCCAGCTGGCTGACAGCCGAGCGTATCTGCGCTTGCGCGGCGCCGAAAGCTTGGTCCTGTTCCTGCAGCGCCTGCGTCATGGTGTCCAGCTCCTCCTGCCGCTGCTGGATCTCTACGCCAATGTCACACTTAAGCTCGCTGTGGCTGGTATCCAGGAGCGCGCAGGAACAGCACAGCGGCTTGGAGCAGCCCCGGCAGTAGATGCTGTGGACACAGAACCCCGGTCTGATTTAGGGCTCTCCTGCCTTTTTTTCCCCTTTAAATTTCCATGACTAAATTCCTCTTCAAAAATTGCAAAACCTTGAATCACGGTATGGTGCTACGTTCATGCTTTTCCCAAATGAGTATTTGTGGTTATGGTGATAGTATCCAAACCACCAATAAAATATTAGGACATAAAAAGGTTATGACTAAAGTAACAAGAGCTAGCCTCCATTCGTGAAACAACGCAAAGATATACGAAAAGAAAGTTAACCATCTCTTCCCAGTTCTTCTGAGTTTCCTTCCTCCATCTCCAAGGCAACCAGGTGAGCACCCTCGGTGCATCCTTCACATTTCTCCATTCAAACCACTTTACACAAATTCCTGACTATGCTGCTACTTGCAGGATTCTAAGGGTGTCATCCCCATTTAATCCTTGCTAGAGTTCCCAAGAGAGAACTACTGTTATCCTCATTTCACAGATGAAGAAGCCAAGACATTCAGAGGTTACATAATTGATTGGCTCAAATATCCACAACAATTTTGGGCAGGTTGACGTTCTTAAAAAAAAAAAAATATCCTGCTAAACCATTACTTTGTAACTTCCTCCTCCTCTTCAGGACACTCCTCTAGGTCTACAAGTATGGATCTATTGTATTCTCTTTAACAGTTCCATTAGGGGGAGTTCCCGTGCTGGCTCAGCAGTAAGGAATCTGACTAGTATCCATGAGGACTCAGGTTCGATCCCTGGCCTCGATCAGTGGTTAAGGATCTGACGTTGCTATGACCTACATCATAGGTCACACACATGGCTTAGATCTGGCATTGCTGTGGATGTGGTGTAGGCTGGTAGGTTACAGCTCCAATTCAACCCCTAGCCTGGGAACCTCCACATGCTGCAGGTGTGGCCCTAAAAAAAAAAAAAGTTCCATTACATTCCAGATAGAGTACACTGATTCAGTCATCCTGTTAATGCACAGTTCAGTGATTTCCTGTTTATGCATTTTCCCCCAATATGGACAATGCTTTATGTAGCCAAATACATGGATCCTTGTTTCTATGAAACAGATTACAAAATAATAGGCTTGCTAGATCAAAGAGTGTGAATATTTTTATTCATTTAATATATCTTAGCCAGTAGGCGATTCCATAGAATTTATTATGTGTCAGACACTACCATAAGTAATCAACAAATATCAATTCATTTAATCCTCCTACCAAGCCTATGGAGTAGGAATTACTATTATTTCCACTTTAAGGATGGGGAAACTGAGCAAGAGACACAACAACTTGTCCAAGGTCACACAATTAGTAAGAGTAGAGTTCAGATGCATATGGTAGTGGGAAGAATAATGGCCCCAAGTATGGTAGCTTACATGGCAAAAAGGACTTTATAGGTGTGACTACATTAAGGATCATGAGGTTGGAAGACGATCTGGCTTATCTGGGTAGACCCGGTATAATCACAAGAGTCTTTATAGAGGAGATAGCGGGGGGTGGGGCAGGAGAGAGAGAGAAGGGAGATGTGATGATGGAAGCAGAAGTCAGAGTGACGCTATCCAGCTGGCTTTGAAGATGGAAGGGGATCACGAAACACAGAACGTGGGCAGCCTCTAGAAGCTGGAAAAGGCAAGAAAATGGATCTTCCTTGAAAGCCTCCAGAAGGAACACAGCCCTACGGACATCCTGACTTTATTTCAGTGAGTCTCATTTCAGATTGCTCACCTCCAAAGGTACATAACAATTAATCTGTAATGGTTTAAGTCCCTAAGTATGTAGCAATTTGTTATAGCAGCAATAGGATACTAACACAGAAACCCAAGCAGTCTGGCTCAGAGTCCATCCTCTGAAATATGGCAGTGCCGCCCCTTCAAATATTACTGGGAAGAAATATTAGTTACTTCCCTAGAAACACTGCTGTAATTTACTCTCACCAGCAATGACAATAAAAGTCAGTCCAACTTCTTATCGTCTTTGCTGGTGAGAGTAAATTACAGCAGTATTTCTCAGAGGCCAGGAGAACAGATTTTAGCTGGGGCCACTTTGGCCTCGATAATTGATATCCGCTTGTCCCAGAACTGCCAACAGAGAGTCTACTGGCCCATCTAATGCCAAAATCGTGGCACCGGGTCCTGGTCCTCCGCTTTGCTGGTTCTCAACCTTCCCAAGTCACCCAAGACAGTAAGTTCCCAGGGCTTGAGCCTCCTGGTCAAACCCAGGAGACTTATTCCACACCAATAAAGGCTGGCTGGAGAGCCCAAAGTGTGGGAAAGGGGAATGGGGGTTTCCACTGAGTTTGAGCCTTCAGCTTCCCCAGCTTCAGGGGATCTGATCTAAGTAAATAACACAGGCCCATCAGCCAGAGCCAGGGCCAGCGACTAAGGTTAAGTGGCAGGTGGAGCAAAAAATAAGCTGGGCAGACGTGGATCCGACCTCAGCTCTGTACCAGTCCTTGGCAGGCTGCTTAACCTCTGCACCTCAGTTTTCTTGTCTGTAAAACAGGGATAAGTCCCACCTCATATGGGCGTGCTGTAGAGGAGCAACTACGTCCTACATACATGTTTTTAACAAAGACCAGGATATAATTGACTGAAATACTAGTGCTCACTAATATTATTAATGAGAAATGCTAAGCGATGACAAAAAAAAAAAGGAAGAGCTCTACAGAGGGCCATCTGGCAATATTCATCACAATTACAAATATATTTATCCTTTGACACAGAAATCCCCCTTCTAGACAGCTACTCTGCAGCTCTATCTCCACACATACAAAATAACATCTGTACAATGAAACACAGTCCACAATATCAAAGATTAGAAACAACCAGGAGCCCATCACTAGGCACTGAGTTACATAAATCATGATGCACCCACGCAATGGGATAGTGTGCAGCTGAAAAAGTTTGAACAAGTTCGTTATATGGAAAAATCTCCCTGGCAAAATGAGAATAATAGAGGATTGGGAGGATTGAATGGGTTAATATACAGAAAAGATTAGAACAGTGACAAGCAAATGAGTGTTCAATATTTATCATAATGTATATTCTAAGTTAAAAAATCAAAGTGCACAACTATATGTACAGGATACTACATTTTGTGTACGAATAGAGAAAATAAGTCTCTATTCACATTTGATTACATTTGAATAAAGAAACCTTAGAAGGACACAAATTCATAAAATAATTTATGAGATGAGGCAGGGCAGAGGTGGAACCAGACATTTCAGGTTGTCTTGATGTTTAAACCTTGTGAATGTATTAACTATGTTGGGTTTGTTTTTGTTTTTGTTTTTTTGCTTTTTAGGGCTGCACCTGAGGCATATGGAGGTTTCCAGACTAGGGGTCAAATCAGAGCTGCAGCTGCCAGCCTACGCCACAGCCACAGGAGGGCGGAATCTGAGCCACATCTGCGACCTACGCCACAGCTCACAGCAGCATTGGATCGTTAACCTACTGAACGAGGCCATGGATTGAACCTGCAGCCTCATGGATACTAGTCAGATTGGTAACCTGCTGAACCACAACGGGAACCCCCTTACCTATGTTTTAAATTCCGTTAGATGTGGATCATTAGATGCATAAAGAATCATTAGATGCACAAAGAATCATTAGATGCAACAGAATTCCATTAGAGGTGGATCATTTTAGGATGCAGAAATAAAGGGAAGAGGGAGTTCCCACTCTGGTGCGGTGGGTTAAGGATCCGGCATTGCAGCCACAGCTTGGATTTGATCCCTGGCCTGGGAACTTCCACATGCCATGGGTGTGGCAAAAAAAAAAAAAAATAAAGGGAGAAGAACTAAAACCAGCTGTCATTTTCCTGGCTTTGGGCACATGTGAGAGGGGCTGAGTGTGAGGTGAGCTTCCCTTCCTTAGAAACAGTGCTCCAAGCCTTGGAGGGGACCCCTAGGGTGGCCTGGCTGAGCAGAGAGCAAGACTTGCCTGGTGGCCCACAGTTTTCCTTTTCTTAAGCCCCTTCTGCCCAAAATGGGGTCCCCAGGGAAACCTGCCACTGCTCCCCCTCTGAACAGAAGGAGACAACTGGCAACAGGTCTCTGTTCAGGGGCCCAAATCCTTCAATTTTCTGATAAGACTGAGGTGTAGACCCTGAATCAGAATGACCCATCGTGGGGCTACCACCCAAGACGAGGAAGGACTTCCTTGGCCTAGGGTTCCTTCGCCCTCATCCGAAGGACACACTGAACACCTACTGTGTGCTTGGCACTTTGTGGGGAGACAGAGGTGAGGTGGGAATCTGCCTCTAAGGAGCTCCATGACAGGGACCCAGACTTAACATATGCTGAGAGAAGCGAAGCTCTGGAAAGCAAAAGGATGTTTGTTTGATCCTGGAATACTCTAAATGGATAAACTAAAATACCACAGAATTAATAAGAAGTTGCTCAGCAAAATGGCTGGATTACACCAGAATTAAAGAGAAGAAAACGAGGGGTGGGGGGTGGAGTGGGATGGACTGGGAATCTGAGATTAACAGATGCACAAACTATTGACTTTGGAATGGATAAGCAATGAGATGCTGCTGTATAGCACTGGGAACTATATCTAGTCACTTATGATGGAGGATAAAGTGAGAAAAAGAATGTATAATGTATGTGTGACTGGGTCACTTTGCTGTGCAGAAG
Source organism: Catagonus wagneri (assembly GCA_004024745.2). Lineage (NCBI taxonomy): Eukaryota > Metazoa > Chordata > Mammalia > Artiodactyla > Tayassuidae > Catagonus > Catagonus wagneri. Next base: position 17,409,734 of record PVHT021183629.1, on the reverse strand, counting down.
AAAATTGACAGAACACTGTAAACCAGCTATAATGGAAAAAATAATCATTTAGAAAAAGAAAAAATAAATTTCCAAGTTTTTTTTTTAAAAAAGAGAAAAACAGCTTCATTCGATCCCAGCAAAGCGCATGAAAAGAAATATAGAAAAGTTTCCATGTTCCCATTCAGAACAACAACTTCAAAAATGCTCTAAAAAATTACCTACACATAATCGTGTAAGACCTATATGGAGAACAAGACAAAAACCCATTGAGAGAGAGAGAGTCTAAAAAACCAAAAGCGCAGTAACTTCCCAAATGGAAAGACTAAATATTATAATACTAATTTTCCTCAAGTTACTATGAAGGTTTCAAGCCTTTTAGTCAAATTATGAGATTTTTGATATGTAACCAACTGATTCTAAACTTCACATGAGGGAGTAAACAAATCAAAGAGCCAAGAAATTTTTTGAAAATTTCCTTCAAAAGGGGATTTCCTTTGCCAGATAACAACATTCTGGAGCCACCATTATTAAAAGCATGGTACCAATCAGCACAACAGAAGAGATGGTTCTAAAGAGGCCCATGCATCTATAAGAATGTAATATTTCATGTAATAAAGCAAGCATCCCAAACTAATGGACGTTAAAAGGGTTTTCAACAGCTGGATCAGGAAAAATGGCCACGGAGCGGGAGAAATAAATCAAGTTAGAGCTTTGCTTCATACACTGCACCAAAGACACACTGCTGACGAGTCAGAGTTAAATGTGAAAAATAACACCACGGAGATATAATAGTTGACTATTTACTCTCATGAGAGGAAAGGCCTTATAACCATTGAAGAAATGAAAGAAATCATACAATTAACAGATGCAGTTGGCTAAAAACTCAAAACTATTTTTGGCAAGACAGTCACGACCTCCTATTTTAAGAAAAGCACACTCGGTAACACTAAGTGTTGTTCATCCTGTTTTTCTTTTTTTTGCCTTTTGTCGTTTTTTTTAGGGCCGCACCCGCGGCATATGGAGGTTCCCAGGCTAGGTGTCTAACAGGAGCTGTAGCTGCTGGCCTTTGCCACAGCCACAGCTACGCCAGATCCGAGCTGCGTCTGCAACCTACACCACAGCTCATGGCAACGCTGGATCCTTAACCCACTGAGCAAGGCCAGGGATTGAACCCGCAACCTCATGGTTCCTAATCGGATCCGTTTCCACTGCACCATGACGGAAACTCCTTTCTGAGTTTTAATTTCCCCATCTATAAAATGAGGATAAGGATGCTCTTTCACAATCTGCTACAAGGATGAAACGGCAAGCCAGCACAGTACCAGGTCCACACTAGACATTCTGGAGGCATTAAAAGCAGAGGGGGCATTAACTACACATGTCCACATGGCAGGGACAGCCCTGCTGCTGGTGGGCAATGCTATCAACAATAAGGAAACATCCCCACTGAGTGCGGTCTCTGGGCTGATCCCTTCCCAGCAGGCACATGCCACCCCAGTCCGGCCACACCTCCCACTAGGACCAGAGCAGCATGCACTTCTGCTGTTCTAGGAAACGGGGCAACTCAGAATGCAGGAAGCAAAAATCCAAGGAAAACAGGACCCATGGAGGAGAGCTGGCCCCAGAGCAGGACTGTAGGGCAGGGCCTGGCTTGCCTGAATGGTGATGGAAAAACTTGCCATATCACCATCCCCATAGCAACAAGGATGACTGGGAGCTTTCACTTTGGTACAGTAATGAAAGGAGCAGCCTTGTTAGGAAACTTGAATAACTAGCTGGAGGGTAATTAAAGGGATCCATTGGTCATTTACACTGTAGTATGAGTGCACTTAATCCGACTGGTCTCCTGCTATCATCAGGGTGACACGATTGAGGAAATAAGATTTCTTTTTTTTTTTTTAGTCTTTTTTTTTTTTCAGGGCCACCCGTGGCATATGGAGGTTCCCAGGCTAGGGGTCAAATTAGAGCTGCAGCTGCTGGCCTATGCCACAGCCACAGCAATGCTGCATCAGAGTCGTATCTGCAAACTACATCACAGCTCATGGCAACGTTGGATCCTTAACCCACTGAACAAGGCCAGGGATCAAACCTATGTCCTCATGAGTACTAGTCAGGTTCATTAACCGCTGAGCCATGACAGGAACTCCACTGAGGAAATAAGACCTCTGAGGCCAGGAGAGGAGGTGTGTAATTATTGAGGCTGGGATGCTTAAAGGGAGTGAAAGCGTTATTCCTGCTGGCTGCCCCTCCTCCAACAATTCATTAATTGAGAAGAAGGTGGTGGCAGAGATGGGAAAATCTGAGGTCTCAGAGATGAAGACACCAGAAGTTAAGAGAAGCAGCAAGGAAAGGGGAGAGGAGGAAGCCTTGTCTATTTCACGCTCTTGTCACATTGCCAAGAATGAAGAAGGGGAAGTTTATGGTGGATGGTGTTCCGCTGGGCAACGGTACTCAGGTACTCATTCAATCGGCAGCAGGGGCAGTGCTGTGTGGGTGCCCCACCCATCCTGCTCTCTTTATGGCAGTGAATGACTCTACCATTCAAAGACCACTCAAGCCAAAGACCAAGGGGAATTCCAGATTCCTCCCCCGCCTCTACCACTTCCACAATGACTCATCATGAAGTCTTACTGAATCCTACCTTCATTTACTTAAAAAAGAAAATTACTGGGTACCAACAGTGTGCAGATATGGGGCCAGAATGTGGAGATGATTAAGGGAGAATTCTGGTTCCTTAATCTGTCACATTGGTTCCCATTGCTACTGCCTTTGTTCTTGTCCCCAATTACAGCTTATCTCCTTTAGCACTGTCCCCTAATAGACCTCCTTGCCTCTGTTCTATCCAATTAACCCTTCCCAGTGCCACTGCATGGTACTGCCAACATGTGACTATAGGCATATGCTGAGGTGATTACGATGATGGCCCTTAGAAGTACCTTCTAAATAGTATCAAGTGCAAGAAGTATTTTAAGTACCACATAAGTTATATGTTAATGAAGGAGATTCAATTTTTGGAACAAAGTTAGCTAACTTGGGCAAATGCACTGAGTTTGATAATAATGAAATATAGTAGTGAATACAGTAGTGAATATTAGTGAACATGAACACAGTTTGGATTCACATGCCAGTAAATATTGCAAGACAACAAGACAAAGTTTATCATCTAGAGAAACACAATGATTATCAAGCTATTTTATTTAAGTCCAACCTAATTCCAATAAAGTGGCAAAAGAGATGGAAATAGCAGAAACAGTCAATTAACTAAAAGACATGAAGAAGAAAAATGATATCTGATGATGAAGGTAACAATAACTTAATACTATATTAGTTAAATAATATTTGGTATAAACAGGCAGCACTTATATTTAGTTGTACTAATCTCAAAATACCTCATGACTCTAAAAGCTTTGGCAGAACATATCCAAATTGTAAAGTCTGCCAAAGAAGGGATTTGTTACAATATTCAATGACTATAAAGTTAATCATTAAATGTTAACAGAGTCTGGAGACATAGAAACAATCAGTAACTCCTTATGTGATACAAATAATTTTGATATTCTCAAGTACTTTTATAAAAATGGGTATAAGATGATTTTGTTTAGCTTTAAGTGTATATTGTGGTTCTGATCTTTGTGATTCATTCAATACTAATTAAATGGATAAGTTTCCCCCAAACTGTAGTAATACTATAAAGATTACTAATGTGAAAAAAATTAAGATCATAACTTAAGAACTGAAATACTATTGTAACAGAGCAAGAGCAAAATAAGGAGGAAAAGGAAGAGGGGGGAGAGGGGTAATGCAAGAAAATTTCATTGAAAAAAACAGCTTTTAGACTAAAGGAGCATGCTAGGTTCCATGATTAATTTGAAAGAGAATGCTCAGACTACCTGGTGAAATTAATAAACTGTAGGGATGAAAAAGATTTTTAGGTATCAAGACAGAAAAAGTAAATAAATTTGGCCTCGAACCTCTCCTGGTGAACATTTGGATGACAATGCAGCAAAGTCTACAAAGCTCCAAAGGAAAGAGTGTGACCAGGTATATTATACCCAGCCAAGATGTCATGCACGTCGTATAAGAGCAACTGATAGATATTCTCAACACCATAGATATTCTCAACACCAACAGATTCCAGGAATTAAGAACACAGAAGTCCTTCTTGAGAAAAACTGCTGATTGACAACATCCATACAACTAATACCTGAATCAAAAGAATCTGTGAAAAGTGGCATTAAAGTAAAAGGATCCGAGAAATGGCATTAGAGCCATTTTGGTGTGGAACCAAGACCAGAATCATAGGCGTGGACCACCCTGATCTTCCAAAGCAAGGACTTCATTACCACTGTCTAAAACAGAGGCACTTCACTAAAAAACAAACTATAATGACTCCAGCCTGTTAATGTTGTATTAATTTTTTTTTTTTGCTCAGTCTTAGGGCTTTCAAGAAATACTTTAGGATAAAGAAATATTTCTTGAAAGTTTAGCAAGTCTAATTTTACTTCAGTATCTTTTTCTTTTGTCAGAGTCAAGGAAAATTTAATTTAACATTGCTTAAACAGCATGCATCCTTTGCACAACTGAATTCAAAGGGAAAACACCACTCTAAGTTGTAAACAAGCAACTTGTGGAATGAATTTATTTATTTATTTATTTATTTATTTATTTAATTTATTTTTTGCCACTCAGCCCAGTTGTTCGTTGATGACTGCCTGCCTGCAGAGGCCAGCAGCTCCAGGAAATGTGCACAGAGTCTGCAGACAGGAATCCCTGGAACCTGACCTGGCCCTGGTTCCCATTTGGGGATGAGCTCCCATTAATGCGCTCCTCGTCCAACAATTGTCTCTTCTGCAATAATCTTATAGGAGGGTGTGGGAATTAAGATAACAGCACAGGAAAAACATTTCAAACGATAGGGAAGTGCTTCATTGTGGTAACAGGTCCAGTCCAACCAGAAGAACCCATTCTCTGACCATAGTGATAAAAGGAAATTTTCCTATCGAAAGGCGATGCCCAGGTACCAGAGGTGGCGAGTTTCACTCAAGGCTGGCTTCAAACCTGTCCCCTGCACCCGGGCTTCTGCAGCCACTCCGTGATGTCCACCTCTACCCTGAACCCTCAGCTGGGCTGCCCAGGGCACCTCTCCCCATCCGGTGCCAATCATTTCAACTTTTGGTCTCGGGAACTCTTCCCAGTTTATGATCTCATGTCATGATATGAGATATGATATGATATGATCTCATATCATGATAGCTCTTTTGTTTTCTCCATGTAACTAAAGCCTACAAACTTTGATGGCCCTGGATTAATTCCCCTGCCCCATCCAGCCGAGCTTTTGGGATCCAACAAGCTGCCATCCTAAACCCATGTTGCCCTTGGCTGGAAGGTGCTCCCCAGCATGCCCAATGAAAAGGCTGGCAGTCACCGTGACCTCCAGGTCAGGCAGGCCATGGTGGTGTGAGACTCTGGCCATCCCTGCATTCTTGCAGGCCTCACTCCTTCTTGCACCATGGCCTTGGCCTCCTAATGGGACTCCCTTTCCCCAGGTCCAGATTCTTTGCTTCAGTTTCCGTTGGGTCATATACCCAACAGTATGGCAGTAAATCTCAGATTCTTTATGGAATTGGGTAAAATATAAATGAGCATGCAGTCAAAGAAATTGTAGTCTCCCTGCTCCCAAACCTGCCCACTTCAATCAAAGTTCCAGCGTACAGAGAGGGATCTGAACATTAGCTCACTCTCTGCCTTAACACCATCAGTGGACTTCCCACAGAGCCCCCCACAGGTCCACTCACACTGGGTTCTACAGGACCTTCAGGGGTACAATAAGAGTAAGCTGCGGGAGGAAGGAGCAAACTGAGAATATCCTTTGTCCCAGAAACTGAATTGACAAACTCCTCCAATTCCCCCGGGTTTGACCCCAGCTCGCCCTCCCAGGCCCTGCCCTCCTGCACAGCCTTTCCTTTCAGTTCTTGAAATGTAGCAGACTTGCCCCAGCCGCCTGCACATGCTTCCTTCCCTTTCTGCTTCCTTACAGGTCAGGGTAAGTGGGACACCCTCTTGGAAACTGCCTTCCCCAGCCAAGGCAGCCTGGGAAGGTAGCCCTTTCTGAGATCCCTGGCCTTGTGCCTACCTTCCTTCTTCCATTCAGTAAGTGACTGAGCACACACTGGATGTCAGCCCAGTGACCTGTGACAGAAGGGGGTACTGGCAAGGGAGAATATGAGGGAGAGGACAGTGTGATAAGGGCAAGTATTGGCAGCGTGACGCTGGTGAGCAGACTTCCTCGAAGCATTTTGCAGCCTTGACTGTGAACTGCAGATCTGGTTCCTTCACCCAACGGTGACCTCCAGGAGGGGCAGGGCTGTATCTGTATTTATGCCCTGGCACTGAGCAGAGGGCCTGCTATACAGTGGGGACATGGGCAGAGTAGGAAGGGACTCCACAGGCACAGGACCAAATGCCAAGGGCCCCGGGGAGGACACTCCCAGGCTGAATCCTACATTTGAAGCCACTTCTGATGCTGCTCCCCAGTGTGAACCCCAGATCAGCTCAATGTGGAACTGTTTATTACTGACTTGTGACCGGAAATAAGTTGTATGCTCTTTACAGCCCTGAGGTTTTGAGCAGAGGAAACAAGTTGAGTTTTTCTAGTAACCACTGGTAAACTGTGAAACAGTGTGAATTGTGACTCTGTGTGTGTGTGTGTGTGCATAATTTAAGCAACACAGTCCACAGTCAGGTTTTTGGAGCCATCCGTTATGATCAAGAGAAAAGTATCCTGTCCTTTTGCTGGCTGGACCACCTCGCCCATTGTGCCTGGGGAGAAATCCACCCCAATCCACCCCCTGCTTACAGGTGAGCAGAAAACAAAGAACCACAGGCTCTAGAAAGAGAATCAACAGCCAAAAGGGGGACCAAACTGATTCTTGGCTCACACTGGAAAAAAAAGGGTAATACAGGAAACATAAACCTTTAAAAATTCAAAGTTTATATTTCAGGGATATTTAAGAACATACACCAAGAAAACAAAAACAGGCTGCCAAGAAAAAGCACACTGAGAACACCGACCTTGTGTGGCAATTAAAAAAAAACATGATTGCTAGGGAAAACAAAAACCAAAAAGATAAAAGATGGATTTGGAGTTCCAATCTCCATATAACAACAGTTATAAAAAGAAAAAATAAGCAAATGAATGGAAACCAGCGCATAAGAAAGAAGACAACTTCCTTGAGTTACAGAAAGACGTGAATTTTCAGTTCAACATGTCAGAGAGGATTTTTGAAAAAAGAAAAGACTACCTATAGCTCGACCAATCATTTTCAAGAATAAAAAACTTATGTAAAAATCCTTAGCAAATAAAAACAGATCACTCACAGAGGAAAAATAATTAGACAATAACTGAGTTTCCTTTTTTTTTTTTTTTTTGGTCCTTGTGTCTTTTTAGGGCATATGGAGGTTCCCAGGCTAGGGGTCTAATTGGAGCTACAGCTCCTGGCCTACGCCACAGCCACAGCAACGCCAGATCTGAGCCGCGTCTGTGACCTACACCACAGCTAATGGCAATGCCGGATCGTTAACCCACTGAGCGAGACAAGGGATTAAACCCTCAACCTCATGGTTCCTAGTCGGATTTGTTTCTGCTGAGCCATGATGGGAGCTCTGACAATAAATGAATTTCTTATCTGTAAGATTGGAGATCAAATTTATGAGGCAAAGTTTATGTATTTCAACATGGAAGATTTGTGACTGTGACCTCAGAATTTTATATCTAGCTAAACTTTCCTTTATGGGTAACACCAAAAGGACATACAAGTTTAGGTAGTCAAGGTCCCAGAAAGTAAACTCTTTCTGAAAAACCAAAAAAAATTAATGGAAGTTTTCCAGCCAAGTGAAAATTAACCACAGTAAATAACTAAATAAAGAGTAAGATATACTATAGAAAAAAATATCGTGAGCTATGAAACCTATTAAAATCTGTTATAGACAACAAGTGGGTTATAATGTGATGACGACACAATAATTTTCAAAAAAGGATGCTTAGAATAGAAAAGGCATATATAAAAATTTGGTATGAATCTAGAGTTACAATTTCATGTTATTCCAACTAAGTCTGAAAGTGGGAAGGGAAAGGGGGAAGAAAAAGTATGCTAAAGGTTTTATCTTATCTGGAAGAATAATTGTCATATACTCTTGATGGAAAGACATATACACATACACACACATTCTAATATGTTTGTTAAAAACTAAAACAAAAATAGGAGTTCCCATTGTGGTGCACTGAGTTAAGAACCCAACATAGTGTTCATGCGGATGACAGATCCCTAGCCTCACTCAGTGGGTTAAGGATCTGGGTTTGCCCCAAGCTGCAGCATAGGTCACAGACACAGCTCGGATCCCATGTTGCCGTGGCTGTGGTATAGGCCAGCAGCTGTAGTTCTGATTCAAGCCCTAGCCCAGGAACTTACATGTGCTGCAGGTGTGGCCAAAAAAGAAAAAATAATAACAATAAAAATATTGAGGGAGTTCCCGTCGTGGCACAGCAGTTAATGAATCTGACTAGTATCCATAAGGACGCAGGTTCGAGCCCTGGCCTCGCTCAGTGGGTTAAGCACTTGGCGTTGCCGTGAGCTGTGGTGTAGGCTGCAGACCCAGTATGGATCCTGCGTTGCTGTGGCTGTGGCGTAGGCCAGCAGCTCCAGCTCTGATTAGACCCCTAGCCTGGGAACCTCCATATGCCCCGGGTGCAGCCCTAAAAAAAAGCAAAAGAAACCCCACAAAAAACAAAAAAATATTTAAACAAAAATAGAGTGTATGTGTATATTATATATATACACAAAGAATATATGTATGTTTTAAATCCGAGGCATATGCTAGTCCAAGGAACATGGCATATCCCAAAGAAAACCTCACTATAGTCTCAGGTAGGACTCTTATGTACTAACTGACCACACTGCAGAAATTAACATCAAATATTGAAACCAATCATCACAAGCCACTTGAAACTAGAAAATATTCTCCCCCAAACTCTTCCATAAAAGACAAAATGTTTTAAAAAAGACTGAAATTATTGCTATTTAAGAAATGACTGACTATGGGCGTTCCAGTCGTGACGCAGCAGAAATGAATCCAACTAGGAACCATGAGGTTGCAGGTTCGATCCCTGGCCTCGCTCAGTGGGTTAAAGACCCAGCGTTGCTGTGGTGTCGGTTGCAGATGGGGCTTGAATCCCTTGTTGCTGTGATGCAGACTGGCAGCTATAGCTCTGATTGGACCCCTAGCCTGGGAACCTCCATATGCAGGTGCGGCCCCAGAAAGCAAAAAAAAAAAAAAAAGACTATTATTACACTACTTATCAAATTTACAGGATGCAGCAAATGTCCTATTCAGAGGATAACAGCAACTATACCTCAATTTTTTTTTAAATTTTATTGTTTATACTTCAATTTTTAAAAATGGAAAAAACAAACAAAAAGAGTATATTATTCTATAAAAGTTATCAAGAGAACTGGCTTTCCATTTGGAGAGAAATAAAGTGAGGGTTCCTACCTTATGCCATGCACAAAAATAAATTCCACTGGAATTAAAGATTTAATAATAGCAAATTATAAACAGAATACAGGTAAATATTTTCTACATTGGCATGGGAAAAGTCTTTTCTAGGGTGGTCAAAGCCAGACACAATAAAGGAAGAGATTGGTAGATTGGACTATATAAAACTAAAAACTTAAACACGATGACTCATATTGAATGAAATGACAAAGGTCAACACAGGAAAAATATCTGCACTGTAACAAGCTCTTACAATTAAAGGCTAATTCCTCAAAGCAAACAAAGGACCTCAGCAGGCGAGTCACAAATGAAGAACCTCAGCGGCCAATAAACTTTTGAAAAGCCACTGAACCTCAATCTTTTTTTTTTTTTTTTTGGATCACAGCTTGCAGCTGCTCGACATGTGATCTCAGTTCCCAGACCAGGAACTGAACCCAGACCTAGGAATGCAAGTGCCAAACCCTAATCTAACCAGGAGAATCTCAATCTTAATAAACAAAGAGCTCCAAATTCAAACAGTAGCAGCTGCTGTGGAATCTGGTAGTACAGGTGGTGAATCTCCAAGGAGAAAGCCAGCCACGGTCAGTTCAGCAGGGAGGGTTCTGTCTGAGGGTTTTCTCAAAAGCCAAACACCTTCACTTTGCAAGCAGATCCCCAAGAATCTTATACAAGCAATCTATTGGGGGGGGGGTGTTAAAAAATAAAGACCTTATAGGACTATATACTCCTATACGTGTGCATATTCACAAACTCTGGAACATATTCCAAATGAGTAACAATTGTTAACTGCGGATGGGGAGGGGAGAGGCGGTGGGTATCAGGCAGATGGGCACAGAGTGGAATGGACACTACCCTCTCCCTGTTATTTCGGTTTTTAACTTTTTGAACCACATAATTGCATTATATATCAAAAAAAGAATTAAAATCCTGTGCTGTTGAGTAAAAATAATTATAATTGGACCTGAACTTTTTTTTTTTTCATACAAACACTCCCAGATTGCACAGTGTTCCGGTTTGGAATTTTCAAACAGAAACTAACTACCCCACACCTCAGCCTAGAATCCAGCTGTACTGAGACCCCATGGCAGTGCTTGAGGAAAATTCCATTATAAGACTTTCTAAAGGGCAGTTTGGCAATATGTATCGAAATGTAAAACTTTCATGCCCCTTCACCCAGCAAAGGCATTTCTAAAAACTTATCCTGGATATGGGTGCAAAGATGATTCTGCAGCATTATTTCTTATAAGGGAAACTGGAAACTATTACTATCCATCCGTTTGCATGGGAGAGTGTAGTGTCCTCACCACTGACGCTGCTAGGCTTCAAACCACACTTTGAGTTGCAAGATCTTAGACGCTCCTTGTCCCACGTTCCTGGTGGGACTCTGTATCTCTGCTCCCCGCACCCTCTACCTCGCTCCTAGATGCGCCACCCACACCCTGGGCCAGCCCGCTCACCTAGTCAGCGCAGGGCTGCGGTGGTTGGGGTTGGAGCAGAAGATGTTGTTGGACTTGCGCGTGCCATCGAGGAACTCGCGCACCGACTGGCTGCGGAGCTCGGCCAGCGGCCTGGCCTCGTGCTTGAGGAACCACTGATGCGCCTCGACACACTTGGCACAGAGGAGCTGCTCGCACTCAAAGCACCAGTAGTTGGCCTGCTCTTTGCAGCGGGTGCAGAGTGCCTGTGAACCCACGATCTGCCGGTACATGGACAGGCGCCGCTGCAGGCTCTCGAAGAAGACGTTATCCAGTGCCTGCGTGTCAGTGCTTGTGGGCCAGGGCGCCTGGCAGATGGGGCACTGCAAGCCCGGCTCCTGTAGGCATTGTGAACACAGCGTGTGCAGACAAGGTAGCAGCTTGGGGCATTTGGCTTCCTTCTGGCAGCCCTGGCAGCGCAAGAACTGGAACTCTTCTTCCATGGCTTGCTGGGGGACCAGAGAGGGAGGTGAGACCCGAAGTTCCGGGAGTCCCCACCCAACAGTTGCTCGCCCCTATAGCTGGAGGCTGGAAGTGGGACTTACAATTCCATACCAGGCTGTCACTGCATGATGCAAAATCCAGGCTTATCAGTACCCCAATCCTGCATATATACAGACCTTCCCACTCTTACTCCACAATTTACTGAGCATCTTCTCCTAACACACAGTACTAGCCCATCCTATACAAGGATGTATAGGACACATCCCTGCCTTCAAGGAACTTAAGTTTAGAAAAGAGATTCATTAAGTGTATGTCATATAACCTCATATAAAGTACCAAAATATACTTTGGTAGTTCTTCGAAAAGTTAAACATAGAACAACCATATGACCCAGCAATTCCACTCCTGGATGTATACCCCAAAAAACTGAAAACAAGTACCCAGATTCTTGTACACCCATTATTCTATACACAACATTATTCATAATAGCCAAAAAGTGTAAATACCCAAGTACACATCAACGGATGAATGGATAAACAAAATGTGGTATACAATGGAATATTAGTCAGACTTAAAAAGGAAATTCTGATACATGCTACAACATGGATGAATCTTGAAGACATTAGGCTAAGTAAAATCAAACACAAAGGGAAAAATATTGCAGGATTACACTTATACGAAATATCTAGACTAGGCAAATTCAGAGACAAAAAGTAGATTAGAGATTCCCAGTCACAGCGGGAAGAGGGGAATAAGGGGCTATTACTTAGAGGATGCAGACGTCAGATGAAAAAAACTCAGGAAATAGATGAGTGATGGTTACACAACATTATCAGCGTACTTGATGCCACTGACTCATACACTTAGAAAAGGATAAAACACACATAACATATAGATGTTATGTATATTTTACTACCAAAAAATGCTAAACACAATACTTGGCACATGAGAAGTGTTCATAAATGTTAACTAGTGTTGTTAATATTATTCCTAGGTGTAATAAAGAAAATAAGTTACTGCAATGTGGTCTTATTTGTACTTTCATGAGGGCGAGTAAAAAGGGCCTGCTAGAAAACAGAGTAAGTAGGAGTTCCCTGCAGCGGAAACAAATCTGACTAGGAACCAAGAGGTTGTGGGTTTGATCCCTGGCCTTGCTCAGCGGGTTAAGGATTTGGCATTGCCATTAGCTGGTGGTATAGGTCGCAGACGCTCGGATCCAGCGTTGCTGAGCCTGTGGCATAGGTGGGCAGCTACAGCTCCCATTAGACCCCTAGCCTGGGAACCTCCATATGCCGCTGGTGCGGCCCTAAAATAATAATAATACAAAAAAGCCCAGAGCAAGTGATCTAAGTAGTTCCTTTGGGGTGGGGGACTGGGGAGTTTGTGGAGAAGACTGATGAAATTCTACTAAAGCAGGAAAAGGATCCAAGAAGCTCCCTAGAGGGGGAACCACAGGAACTGAGGCCTTAGCCAAGACACCTACCTCTGCCACTTTTTGATCTAAGAACTAGGGTTCTGGTTTTTCCACACCTAGGATACACCCAGAGCTTCCAGGCCAGTGCAATAAAGCTACTCTCTCCTTTCGTCCTAACAGATGGTCCTTCATCTGAGGCAGGGATAAGAGGCAAGTCGCCAGCGTGGGCGGAAGAGTCCGTCCCCAGTGCCTCAGCATCTCAACCCCTGCTAGCAGAGAATCACAGTCCACAGGCCCGCCTAACTCATCCTGGTCCCCTTTTCTACTTTCGCGGATCCCTACCCCAACCGAGAAGGTCAGAACCCCTGTGCCTGTTCTTCCCTCTTTGTGGCACTCTTTAAGGTACCTGGTCAAGTTCCCCTTTCCCACCTGTCCCCCCCCCCCGCCCCCACCGCGTCCCCCGATCACAGCAAATCGACAAAGCCTAAACCCCATCTCCCCAAACGCAGTAGTACCTCTGTGGGGCTGGGGCTGGGGCTGGGCTGGTGTCCTTCGCAGGGGGACTCCGGGGGAGGCATGGTGGGAGCCTGGGGCAGTGCGGGGTTCTGCTGGGGCCCCGGAGACCGCGCGGGTGCTGGTTCCTGCTGCATGTAATCCAGCGCAGTTGCGATTCTTGGTTTCGCTCTGGGAGGGTGGGAGGAGCTGAACCATAGGCGTGCGCGACAGAGCTGTGTTCCCGGAGCCCGCTCTGGGCCCACCCCCCAAGAGGAAGTGCGACAAGAGCGGGGCGCGGCTCTCGGGCCGAGAGGCCGACTGTGAGTTTTGAAGACGCGTCCAGAGCCGAGAGGAGGGAGAGGGAGGAGAGGAGCAGACTCAGAGCAGGACTTTGGCAGATCTGACCCCGAGGCGGGCAGCCCCCACGCTCGGTTTCGAAACATTCACTCAGCTCACACGGGCACGGCTTTTGTGCCCGCCCTCCGCTGGGAGCCGGGGCGCAGGGTTGAGGCCCCGTGGCACCTGCTTTGGAAGAACCCTAGATGTAATGGAAGAGCGGGCCCCTAAATGGAGACTTTCACACAGTACTCAGACTGGCTGGAAAGGAAATCTCTCACTGGACTTGGAGGCATGGTGGGAATTGGCCAGGGATTCAGAGATTGAGGGGCCCTTTCTGTACAGAGAACACACGTGCAAAGGCGTTGGGGTCTGAAACGGGAGTGCCTGTTTAGAAACTAGTTTTGGTTATTTTCAGATTGAGGAGGGGACCCATGAGTAATGTCAGCCCAGGAATGGGCTGGGGTAAGGTGGTAGCTAAGGAGACCCACCAGTACTATGGGCCATAGCGAGTCCTTGAAGGGTTTGGAAGCGAGGAGCCACACAATCCTTTGTGTATGCTGGGACAGTCACTCTGACAACCAGGGCCTGGTTTAACACAGTGACTGTGGGATGCCTGGGAGGGACCTGAGTCAGAGATGCGGGGAGAACACTGTGTGGAGATGAGGGGAATGGGACGAGGCCTGTGTGACCATCAGAAGGGCTGGTGAAGCCGAGGCAGGAGAGGGCTGGGGAGTGTGGGGAGAGCTGATGAGCAGGTATGGAAAGAGTGAGGGGAAAGCAGGTTTGCTCTTGGCCAAAGGAGAAGCCCCCAGCTGGTGTGGGGAGAAAGCCCAATCCAGGTGGCATCACTACGCCGATGCCCTTGTCTTCAGACTTCAAAGCATCTCAACCACTGTGCTGACTCCCATTCCTGTTCTGTACCCAATCTGTGCTCAGTTCCAGCTTGGGACAGACTAGAGGGATGACAGGGCCTTGCTCCTTGTGAAGCTTATAGTCTGGGGTGTGGGAGTGCGGGAGGATAAGTAACTTCCCAGGGATAGTGCTAAGCCTCAGGAACCTACCCTATCCTGCAGCTTGATCAGTAAGCAGCCATCTGCAGAAGAGACCTGGGAGTGGTCTATGGCTGAGGGGCCTGAGGAGGCAGGGAGCATGTGTGAGACCAGGAAAGCTTTATTAATTTCTTTGCCCACTTTGGAAGACAGGCTGCCCCAAACCTTGTTGTAAATCACTGCTTCTCAGAGTAAATTCAGCTTTTGCATTTGGGTTTTCTCAGTCAGTGGAGAGGCAAGTTACCTCAGTGAACCTGGATCAGGGGGCTGTCTTTCTGCATCTGCAGAACGGAGGATCTCAGCTCTCTGGTGCTCTGGGGGGCTGTCCTGGCATAATACTGTGCAATCGCCTTCTCCCTTACTCTGCCATGCTCCCTGAGGTCTGCACACGATATTTCTTGCTTTTTGTGCCCAAGTTCAGGCCCTCCTGTCCCGCCCTGACCCACAGTGACCTGTCTACCCCTTCTTTCCACAGATAAGCACAGAGATCCACTCTGTGCCAGGCCCTGCTTGCTGGGCTCGGGGGACACAAAGAGGAATAATTTGCTGATCATTCCTTAGAGGAAACCCTAATTCTGCACAAGGGCAACCTCCCCCCAAATCCTGTCCCATTTTGTGAGTTTGTGCTGAGAAGTCTGGTAACATCTCCTTGGTTCTGGAGAAGAGTCAGCTCCTGACGGCCTTATTACAAAACTCAGCTTCTCTTCCTGCTCCTTTTCTAAGGCCGGGTGGGAGCAGAGAGCAGGTGAGAGGACTCCTGGGAGTTCCCAGGAACCCAGACCGTTCTCCCTTCCCGCCCGGCGGCCGCAGTTCGGTCCTCCTAGCGCAGGGGGCGCTGTGCGATGGCGGGATCCGCGCCCGGCCTGCCTCCTCTTCCTGGGCCCGGGCCGCCGCAGCCCCTGGCGGCGCAGGCGAAACCGGAAGCGGCGGCCGGCAGGGGCGGGGCACTGTAGCGGCCGGCTGGCCAGGAGCTGCACGGCGCTGGGGCGCGGGGCGTGCCCCCCTGTCAAGCGCCATGCTCGGCAGGTCCGGGTACCGGGCGCTGCCCTTGGGGGACTTTGACCGTTTTCAGCAGTCGAGCTTCGGCTTCCTGGGCTCGCAGAAGGGCTGCTTGTCCCCGGAGCCGGGCAGCGTGGGGCCGGGGGCCGGTGAGTGGCCGCCCAGCACAGCGGACCCGGGGGGCACCGGCTGGCACCTCTGGGCCCGAACTCTGCCTTCTCAGGAGTCAGCTGGTCTTGCGCCTTCGCTCCCTATGAGGAGGGACCAAGAGGGGACACGATGTGGAGGAAGGCCTGGATCAGGCGATGGGATGCTAATCCGCCCTTCCTGGGGCTACAGCCCCAGAGCTCTCTCTCTTCCAAGAAGCCTCGCCCCACCTCTTTTCTCCTCGGTTTTTTTTCACCGCAGAGGTTTCAAGTTTCCATTTTGCCTAGGCATAGGAGGTTACCAGCACGCCAAGGGCACTTGGCTGCAGAGAAATGGCAGAATCTTCACCCCAGGGGCACCCCTAGACTCCTTCAACACCTCCCTGTGTCCTAGTGGAGATGTGAGGCCGAAAAAGCAGGGCTTGGGTGCCTGTTGTGTTTTGCTACAAATCCTTGAGTGGTTTCCTCAGCCCGCAGGCCAGATCCTACATGTCTCAGCCTGATAACCAAACCTCAGAGAATTTGGTCCCTCTCTGACCCTCCTGTAATGACAGTTGCCCCTATCCAGGGGTTCCTTTCCAACAGGGGCCACATGGGTCAGAAGGAGGCAGAAAAGGAGATTAATATTCTGGGGCTGGGAGCCCAGAGGGTATGGGGTTCCTGGAAGGGGGGAGCAGAGGCACCTGTTGGCTTCCTGTCCAGGGTTGGGAATGGAAAGAGAGCAGAGAATAATCTCATCCTAGATTCTAGGCTTTCTCAGTTCCACTCCCATCTTGGGTTCTGGGCTCGTGGTTCATCAGGGGCCAGGCCCTTGGTTCAGATGAATCTCATCTTCCTGGTTCTCCCTTCCCCACTTCTACCTGAAGCTGGTTCAAGCAAAGCATGCATTTGCTGGTCTTTAGGGCATTAACGTGGGGTGAGGAACTGTGAGCCGGGAAAGAAGTTACCCCTCATCTCTAGCACCTGTTGATGAGTCTTTGATGCTTTATCCCTTTAGACTAAGGCATTATCTCCAAAAGGACTCCTTGAAAGTGCACTTCCGGGGCTGATAGTAGTGGAGGTATTATGCCAGCAGCATTCAGTGTAACCTTGTGTGTGTTTACAGAGGCCCAAGTGCTCTTGGCTCTGTGCCAGCTACGGGAGGCTCTATAAATCAGATGAAAGGATTGACTCCTATTGAGGAGAGCAGCACGTGATTGGCTTCTAGCATCCTTGGCTATTACCGAGCAGAGAGTAGGCCTTGTGAGGGTGAGACTTGGGACGGATTAGTTTTGATGTGTGGGAGAAAGTAACAGTTATTAACTAACACCTGCCCAAATATTCAGGAGTAATAGTAGACAAGGCAAGATTGTCCTTAGGGCACTGAAGTGGAGAAAAGAACTGTGAGCTTGGAAAGAACCTCTTAGCCCTTGAAAAGGAAGGAGCTACTGAAAAGGGATGTGGGCAAAAGGTACACTTGACCGAGTTCATTCAACCTGCGGCTGTCCTTTCAGACCCAGTAGCGATTCTTTGACTACCTCTGCTCTCTTGTTCCCAGATGCGCCCCAGAGCTGGCCCTCCTGCCTCTGCCATGGCCTCATCAGTTTCCTGGGGTTCTTGCTGCTGATGATCACCTTCCCCATTTCAGGCTGGTTTGCCCTGAAGGTAAGCCTAGCTGGGTCAGCCCCTACGGTGGTTGAGCCACACTGAGCGCTTTCGTGTTGGTGTGTGAATTCCTCATCCTCTGCCCCCTCCTGCTAAGTACTGTCACACCTTGGTGATGTGGGCTGGGCAAGGCTTGTTCATTCTCACCTTTCACATGAGGAAAGTGAGGCTCAGACTTGTCTATAAAGTCATCCTGGGGGCCAGTAAGTGGCAGAAATAAGTCTTCCCAAACTCCCAAATCTGGGGATCCAGACACTGACTTTAAGGTGCACGCAGATATCTTTGCCAAATCTTCCTCCCTTTTTGGGTTAGGCTAAATTAGACAGGAAAGACACTCAGCCTGGCCCAGCTGCTGATGAGTAATAGGGGTTCAGGCCTCGTTTTCAGCGAAGGATGGTGAAGATGGGAAAGCATGAGCTGTAGCTGAGGATCACACCTGAGCGCTGCAGGGCAGGGAAGACTGCTCTGGTGCGGCCTGGCCAACCAGCAGCTTGGGATTTGGTGTGGTCTGGAAGGGAGTCCTTAGAGGGGCCTAAATCCTAGTCTTAAAACTGCCACTGAAATGTCATGTGATCTTGAGCAAGTCACTGCCTGTCTGGGCCTTCATTTTTCAACTTGGGCATATTTCCTTCTTTGAGGACTCCAGGAACCTGAAGTTGGCAAAGCCCTTTGCTCATGGTTGCTGTTAGAGCAGCCCAGCTTTTCCCTTCACTAAGACAAGGGCAGACAGTTTCTGGTCTGAGTCATGTCTAGCTTCAGTCTAGACACACTGCTGAAAGGTTTCCCTGAGGATCGAGTCGATACTGTGTGGCAGTTGAGAACATGGCTTTTGGAGTCATTCAGCACTGGCCCTCAAATCTTGCCTGTTTTGCTTGAGGACTTTGTGATTTCTGAGCAAGTCACTTAACTTCTCAGAGCTGTGAAGGATACCTGATATTGAGCAAGGCCTGGGAGGGGGAAGGCGAGGGAGGGACCTGAACAGACATCATTGCCAGCATCAGCCCAGCGCTTTCAACCCTTTTCCTTGCTGCTGTGGACAGATCGTGCCCACCTATGAGCGCATGATCGTGTTTCGTCTGGGCCGGATCCGCACCCCTCAAGGACCCGGGATGGTTCTGCTCCTGCCCTTCATTGACTCTTTTCAGAGGGTGGATCTGAGGACACGGGCCTTCAGTGTTCCTCCCTGCAAGGTGAGGGGCTTCTCGGCTCCCCTGAGCAGAGGGAGTCGGGCCTTGTGCAGGGTGTATCGTGGGTGCCGGCAGCTTGGCCTGTGAGTAGTCATCAGGGGTGAGGGGCGGGGAAGACACCAAAAAAGAGGAGGAGGGAAGCTGGGAGGACGTCCTTGCCGCATCTACCTAACCCCATGCACTTGGGGTTACCATTTTGCTCCTGAGGAGCTAGAGACCAGGTGCGTGGGTCAGGTTGCCCTGTCTCCATGGACCTGGCCTCCCCAAAGCCCCAGCCCCTCTTTCATGTCCTCCCCCAACAGTTGGCCTCAAAGGATGGGGCTCTGCTCTCTGTGGGAGCCGATGTCCAGTTCCGCATCTGGGACCCAGTACTGTCAGTGATGACGGTGAAAGACTGGAACACAGCCACGCGCATGACGGCCCAGAATGCCATGACCAAGGCCCTGCTCAAGAGGCCTCTGCGGGAGATCCAGATGGAGAAGCTCAAGATCAGCGACCAGCTCCTGGTAGGCAGCTCCACACAGGGCAGAGTCTGGTGGCTGGCATCTGGGCCCTGCTCTGCCTGCCGGGCACTTTGAGCAAAGTACCAGATCACTCTGGGCCCAGTTTACCTTATGTCCCCGGAGTGTAACAACTTTTGAAGAGCCAGTGGTGTGGGTAGAACTGTGAGTTGAGGAACAGAAAATGGGTACAGGCCGTATGGATCAGGAGCCAACCTGTCCCTGAGAGGTGAAGGGGCTGGGATGGGGGAGTGATCTGACAAATTCTTGGGTCCTCACCAGGCGGGCCGGTGGGTGAAAGGAGCGGGACCTCCCTGACCCAGTCAGGTGCTGGGGCTCTCCGTGCTCCCCGAGGCAGCGCTTGCATTTTTGTGGTTTTATGTTCTCTGTGCTCAAGAGAACAAAGAGACCCGAGCACACTTGGACCTTTTTTCCTGCCTCTTCTCCCAGTGTGAGCAGTTGCGCTGAGATTGACCTCGTCTATCCTGTGACGAGATGGGGTAGAAATACACATGTGAAGGCGTGTGCCCTGCTCCTTAGGTCACCTCGTGCTTTCTCTGTATCCCAGCAGAGGGCTGCGGACAAAGTTTCCTCCTTCCTCTAGGCTCACTGTCCCCGGGTTTAGAAGGTGGGAGGGGGAGTGGCCCGTCCCAAAGCCTCAGACCCTTCAGGATACAAGTCAACCAACCGGGTGAAATTCCCAAGGAAACTCTACTAGCGATGGTAACAGTAGCTCTCAGGGCATAGCATTTTGCTTTCTTCACTGAAGAAGGCTGGTACTATTGGTTTATTTTGGAGGAAGGGAACTAAGGCTCAGAAATGATTTGACTTGCCCCTAAGAGCTGTGGCCAAGGGCAGAGCTGGGCCAAAGCCACATCATCTGTCCCTCACGCCTCCATCCAGTGCTTGTCTTCTGCGACTCAGATCACAAGTTGCTAACAGTTTTTACTCATGAAACCCCATACGGTTTTAGAAGAGAAAATTGATCTCTGCCTTGTTGCCATTGCTCTGGGGCAGCAGTGCAGCTGCAGGAGGCGAGGGAGGCGAGGTGTTTGGGAGAATGAGTCCCACGGCAGGGCGTTAGAGTCATTAGGGCCGGTGCCCAGACTTAATCGGCTCTCCATAAAATGGAGTCAGTGCCTGGTAAAAATGAAATGTCGGGAAATCTAGCACACCTCCCTTAAGCCCTGGTTCAAGCGTACCTTTCTCATTCTCACCCCCTCTTCTGCCTACTTTCCATCTGGAGGGATGGCGCGCTCCCCACCTCCCGCTTGCCGGTCCCCCTTGGCCGCTTACCCACTTGTCCTCTAGGCCAGCCCTTCACCCCTGACTGCCCGGGCCCAGCCTCCCCCCACCGCCACCCCCACCAGCCGGC
The DNA here is from genome assembly GCA_004024745.2 of Catagonus wagneri. Lineage (NCBI taxonomy): Eukaryota > Metazoa > Chordata > Mammalia > Artiodactyla > Tayassuidae > Catagonus > Catagonus wagneri. The sequence continues at coordinate 17,389,133 of PVHT021183629.1, read as the reverse complement.
CTCTACCGCAGGCAGCCTTTGCCTCAGAGCTCTCAAGAGGAAACACTCTAGGGTGGGAACTCTTTCCGAAGCATCACCCTTCAGACTCGTCTCCATCTGTGTTGTCTTCGGCCGCACTGAAAACATCTGCCTCCTCTGCCTGAGACTCCACTCTGCGCTCCGGGCCCTCCCCCAGTTCATCCTCTTCTCGCCCGTCTGCTGGTCACCTGCTCACCTCCGCCACAATCCTCGAGCTCTTCCCCTCTCTGTCTCCTTCCCTTCCCTTCCCTGCCTCTAGCCTTGCCCTCTGCTTAGCTTCCTAAGACGATCGCAGCGGCTTCCTCTCGCTAGCACAGACACTTCTCAGCCCCCTTGCTTTCCCCGGGGCAGCCCTTGACTCCGGGGCCCCGTCCTTCTCTTACTTTTGGACCTCCAGCTTCCTTGGGCTTCCGTCATTCCACACGCCTGGCTACTCCTTGTCGTCCTGCCTTTCAGTTTCCAGGTTTCCCTCAGTGGCCTCTTCTTACCCTTGACCTCCCGGAGGGCTCATCCGCCCGGCTGTATCTGCTACCTCTGGGCACCAGTTATTCACAACTCTGACCCAGCCCCACTCTGTCCTGCGCCCTGAACCCACTTACCCAGTGGCGGCAGGCTGTCCCATAAGGCACCTCAAGCTTCATGTGTTCAGAAAACCATTCCTCCCCTCCCCACTCCCGAGCGTGTGTCTTCCTCTGTGTGTGCCCGTTGGTCACACCTGTAATCCGGGCAGGAGCCCACACCAGAAACCCAGGTCTTCCGCGGCTCCTCGCCACCCTCCCTGTTTACGCACATCTGGGCTAAAAAGGCCAGTGGTTCTGTTTCTCTCATGTCCTTCCGTAGCTTAATATAGTTTTCAGAGCTGTGCCCCTCCTCGGTGTATCTCGGCTCACTGCTGCCTCTCTGCCTGTAATTTGAAACGGCATCGTACCTGGCCTCCTGGCCTCCACTCAGTCCCTGCAATCCAGTGTCCACATAGCAGCCAAGAGAATCTTTCCAGGCTGCACAGCTGCTCTGTCACTTCCCTGCTAAACTCCTTTCTGGGACTCCTCGTCCCCCAGAATAAATCCAGGCGAGCGGGAACAGCTGCCTCTGACCCTTCGGCTGTCTCCCGGCCCATACTAAAGGGTCCAGCTAACTGGATCTGTGGTTACTGGCGGTACATTCCAGACTCTTCTGGTTGGGCTTGTGCACTTGCCGTTCCCATTGCCTGGGAGGGTCCTCCTTCTCTTTATGCCCGTTCATCTGGATAACAACTCCTCCTCCTGGCATCACCCCTCTGCCCTGCCTCCAGGTGAGCCAGGCCCTCTCCTGGTTGCATACTACCAACTGCCCACATCTGGGTGGTGCTTGCCCTCTGCCTCCATGCCAGGCTGGGAACTCCGCGAGGGCAGGCCGGGGGCCTCTTGTGCCACCATGGCCATACCAGCCTGCCTAAAGAAGGTGCTCTGGAAAGCTTTGCTGAACGAGTTCCCTTTCTCCCCACACCATCCTCTAGCTGGAGATCAACGATGTGACCAGGGCCTGGGGGCTGGAGGTGGACCGCGTGGAGCTGGCGGTGGAGGCCGTGCTTCAGCCACCCCAGGACAGCCCGGCTGTGCCCAGCCTGGACAGCACCCTGCAGCAGCTGGCCCTCCACTTCCTGGGAGGAGGCATGTCCTCCGTGGCAGGAGGTGCCCCACTCCCGGGGCCAGGTGAGGAGCCTCAGGGAGAGGTGGGGGTGCTCACCGGGGAGCTCAGCTTGGCGTCCAGCACAGGCTGCTTGTTCCCTAACTAAGCACCTTGTGCAGTGCACATCCCGCCCAGCTCTTCGGGCCTCCCGATTCTAGAGCTGAACAGAGGTAAGGCAGTGAGAAGAGTCCAGGCCCCTGAGGGTGTGGAGGCCTTTGGGAGCCTCCGTGGGAAGAAGCAGCAGCATCCAGAAAAGAGTTTTGAATTCAAGGTTGGAGTCGTTTAGAAACGGGTTGGGGTCATGGCTGAAAACTCAAAGGTGACTTCTTAGTAGAGGAGGAAATTGAATACGGGGAGCCATTGCGAAGGTACAGAGGCCACAGTGATCCTGACCTTGGCAGCACGTTGACCTCCTTCTCTCTCTTCCCTCCCCGAATCCTGTTGGCTGCCCCCAGCAGATACCTTGGAGATGGTGAGCGAGGTTGAGCCGCCTGCCCCTCATGCTGGTGCCGGGTCCAGCGCCACGCAGCCTGTGGCTGAGGGGCTGCTGATGGCTCTGAAACCCTTTCTGTCTGAGGCCCTGGTCAGCCAGGTCGGGGCCTGCTACCAGTTTAATGTCATCCTGCCCAGCGGCACCCAGAGCGTCTACTTCCTGGACCTCACTACAGGTACAGCTGCCCCCCACCCTCTCCTTTCCGCCCAGGCTCCTCGTCACCCCTCTCCCCGTGGTCCTTTTTCAGACTGGGCCCTGCTCCTACCAGCGGTTCAGGGTAGGAACCCAACAGTGGTCAGGGGCTCAGACACCATTTGGTGACAGTGACTGTCCAGGCCTGGGTCTCCCTGCCCTGTCCTTGTCAGCAGGACAACTCAGCTGAGATGGCTGAGCTTCCTGTACTGAGCCCCGCGCACGCTGCAGGCCTGCTCGTGCCTGGCTCTGTGCTGAGCATGTTTTGTGCAGCATCTCGACTGCTTCTCCCCACGAGCCTGTGATTTAGGGATCACCGGGAAACTGAGTGGTCACACAGCCAAGAGGACTTGAACCCAGGGCATTAGAACCTGAACTCTTAACCACTATCTTCCACCCTTCCCAGTGGGACGCGCCCCCTCCCACCCCCTGCAGCAGAGCTGTCCCCCTACTAATGCTCAGTTTTCTTTCCCCCTACAGGGCAAGGGAGGGTGGGACACGGGGCGCCTGACGGCATCCCTGACGTGGTGGTGGAGATGGCCGAGGAGGACCTGCAGGCCCTGTTGTGCAGGGACCTGCGGCCCCTCGGAGCCTACATGAGCGGGCGGCTGAAGGTGAAGGGCGACCTGTCCGTGGCCATGAAGCTGGAGGCTGTCCTCAGGGCCTTGAAGTAGCAGGCTTGGCTGACTGTCTGTAGCCCAGCCCCGAGCCTGGCACCAAGCCAGGGGGGCGTCTTGGAGGAGGAGGCATTGGCATTGCACCTTGGATTGCTGACAAGTTTCAGGCCCAGTCAGGCAGCCCTGCCTCTCTCACCCGCTTGGTTCTCTGGACAAGCCTTTGCTGATCCTGGTCCCCTGCCAAGGGCCCAGCCTGAGCTGGGTACACAGCGCGATGACAGGAGAGCCAGGCCTGCTCGGCCCTGTTGGCCACCTGGTGGAAAGAGAGGTAGTGCTGACAGAAACTGCCTGACAGCAGCGGGTTTGGTCTCAGTGTGAGGGAGCAGATGCATGTGCCTCGGGCCCCAGGCTCCAGAGAGGGGTCGGAGAGGCTGAGGGAGGGAGAGGGTGGGCGGCCACCAAGAGGAGGTCCCGGCAGTGGGAGGGAGCTGGGGCCCAGGCTGGCCCACCTCGATGCTGATTGCAGGCTAGCCCGAGGGGCGAGGGGGAGAAGAAAGAGTGGGGTCGCCTCTCCCCCGGCCCTGCTCCCCAAGATGTCTCGTCTCGGCTCCAGCGCCGTCTTGCATGCCGGATGGGCTGGGGCCCAGGGCAGCATGAAGGAGAGCCCTGCCCTGTCTGCTTCCTTCCAGAGGTTTGAAAACCTCAAATAAATGTGGTGTTTACAATGTATTGGAGAGAATGTAACGGCAACGGGGGTGGGTAGGAAGGGCCCTGAGGTGCTGCCCCTGCTGCTGGACCAGGCCCAGGCCCCGAAGGGTGACACAAGCCGTGGCAGTGCTTTCACATCACCCACAGCTCCCCTTCCTGGCGAGGGTCTCAGAGCCCCAGGGGCTAAAGCAGGGCACTCTTCCTCTTTTGCCAGGAAAGAGGGGGACGGGTGTGCCCGAGCTGGTTCAGCAAACATAAGGCAATGAGGGCCGGGGCTGGGGGGGCTCCTGTCACCTTACACCCCAGGTCACTGTTTTCCCAGTGTTCTGGCCCAAACCCCAGGGACCTCCAAAAATGGTAGTGCCCAAGATGCCTCGGGTTCTAAGAAATGACTCTCACTTCCTGGAGAGGCTTGTGAAAAAAAAAAAAAAGCAAACCCACAGAAATCTGAGCCTCCTCTTTGAGGAACAGCCTCTAGCTTGTCCTTGGGCACCGGGCCTTCCTCCTCCACCCTTTCCAGCCTCCCTGGCACCAGGCTGCCTCCACGTTGCCCTTTTGTGCCTGCCAGTGCCTGCCTTGGCCCTCAGCTGGGAGGACTTCTCAGGGTCCTGCCACCCTTGGGTTCAGGTCTCAGCCCCTGCGCACCTCCCTGGAGGGCCCGAGCCCCAGGCTGCTGCTGGTGCTGCCTCTATTCCCCTGGAGGCCTCCCGGCCACAGCTGACTGTTCAAATGCCTTCCCTCCAGCCCCCGCTAGCCCCCTGCCAGCCGTGAGGCTGAGTCCTGCCGCCCTTGAGCCTGAGCGAGGCACGGTCTTCTCTGCTCTGGCCTGGGCTCCCCCTGTGCGTCCGGGCTGCCATCGTGCCCCGTCCTCACTGTCTGTGACACAGTTCCTTGCATCAGTGCCCGCCCTCCCTGCTGGACCGCGGGCTGCATGCCTGAGCCGTTCCTCTCTGTTCCTCTTCCTGCTGGTGCACACCACGCCCAGAGGGCCTCGTGAGAGCTTACAGGAAACTGAAACTCAGATTTTTTTTTTTTTTTTTTATTGGGTGTCAGAGGGTCAGCATAACCAGGGGAAACAGAAACTTATCCAGGCGCCTGTGTGGGTGGAGAGTAGGGCCTGCCGCCAGCTGCTAATATCTGCATCCTGTTGAGGGCAACTCATTCCTTGGTGGGGCCGGCCCTCTAGGGAAGGGAGCCCACAGGTTCAAGGCCTCAAGTCTTTGGAGGACCGAGCAGACCTTTCAGTCCCCAGGAGGGGACAAGGGGGACCTGAAGGGACCAGGGTGTGGGGAGGGAGAGAGAGGGTGTGTACCTCAGAGAAGGCTTCCTGAGGAGGTGATGCCTGAGGCTGAAGGAAAGGAAATGACCTTCTGCGGAGGGGGAAAGGCCCCCTGAGGTGCAGAGGAGGAGGCAGCTGGGCTCTTCCTCTTTGGGGACCTGGAACCCAAAGGCTGAGGCGGGATGTGTGCAGGGACTTGCGGAGCGTGGGGATAAAAGCGGTAGCTGTTACTGTATGCTGAGTGTGCCCCCGTACCGCGCTGGCGCTTCCTGTATGTTTTTTCCTCCAGACAACCTGGTGGATAATGATAATTAAAATAGCTATATTATACTGTATTGATATGAAATGTATTGTTCTGATGTTATTTTTAAACTAAGTATTTAATTGCGAATAGCTAGTACAGTCACGTGGCTGCAACCTTTTAAAAGATCAAAAAGGCATGCTATGAAAATTGCCCCTCATGCCCCTAATCCATCCACGTGTCTTCTACACCTTCTTCCAAACAGGTATCCCCTGGTATTAGTTTCATGGTTATTTTTTCAGAAGGTAGGTTTTTTAAAAGTGTTTTATTACAAGTTGATTTACAATGTTCTGCCATTTACAAGTCTCTGCTGTACAGCAGAGTGACCCACTGGAGGTGGTTTTTTTTAATACCACTTATAAGAAAATCCAAATATATATTACTCTCAGTTTTTTTGTGTGTGTTTTGTGTGTGTGTGTGTGTACGCGCACGCGCGCGTGCTTTTTAGGGTTACAACCTCGGCATATGGAGGTTCCCAGGCTAGGGGTCAAATCAGAGCTGCCGCTGCCGGCCTACGCCACAGCCACAGCCACGGCCACGCTAGATCTTTAACCCACTGAGTGAGGCCAGGGATCAAACTCACAACCTCATGAGTTCCTCAGCCAATCCAACCTCATGGTTCGGATTCATTTCTGCTGTACCACAATGGGAACTCCTGTTTTTTTTTCTTTTTTTCTCTTTAAATGCAAATGACGACATAGCAGACATAATGTTGATTTGTTACTTAACATTACACTTGAGAATCTTTCGGTATTAGCACACCTAGACTTTCCCCGTTCAGTTGTTCAGTTTTGTAGTTACATAGGATTTCATGGTGTGGATGTTTAATAATTTGTTTGACTTGGCTTACATAGATGGACCTTTAGATTATTTTTTTTGTGTTTTGCTGTTTCAAACAAATATTGCAGTAATATAACCCTTCGCGTATGATATTTCACCTGTGGTTGAAGTTCACCTGTGGGATAAAAAGTCCTAGAAGGGAGATTGCCAGGTCAAAGCATTTATAATTTAAAAAATATTTCCCAAATGCCTTCTTTGCAGGATATTCCAATTTACATTCCCAGCATCAGTGACTGAGAGTCAGTTTTTCCTCGTAGCCATGCCAACACAGTGTCTTATTAAACTTTTGGATTTTTTGATAGTCTGGTAAGAGAAAAATTTCATCTCTGTAATGTTTTTTTTTTTTTTTTTAATGAGAGTTGCAGTGTTTATGTCAGGTTCTCTTGGGGGGGGGTGCGGGTGTATTTTTTAATTCTTTTTTTGCCATACAGGCAGTATGTGGGAATTCCTGGGGCAGGGATCGAACCTATGCCACACAGCAACAACCAGAGTCACGGCAGTGAGAACACAGGAGCCTCAACCCACTAGGCCATCAAAGAACTCCCTCAGTGTAATTTTTAAAAATTGCTCAATTGTTTATTGCTTTTTAAAGCCTGGATTTTCAGTCCCAGCAAAAGCACAGGGTTTTGACTGTCTTCCTCCAGCATTTACCTTTTTTTTTAAGTGCAATTTAATAATAAGATAAAATGCACTCATTTTAGGTATGCTTGATATGTTTTGACAAACGTGAACACTAACTACCAGCCACCACCGTAATCAAGATTTCCGCCAGCTCACGTGTTCCCTGCGCGTCCCAGTCGGTCCTCAGGGCCTCACCACCCCTGCCCCAGCCCTAGGTCGCCACTGACCTGCTTTCTCTAACTGCTGACTACATTTCACTTTTTTAGTGAAACCATAGCTTGTGTGCCTTTTTTTTTTTTTTTTTTTTTGTCTTTTTGCCTTATCTAGGGCCGCACCCGCGGCATATGGAGGTTCCCAGGCTCGGGGTCTAACAGGAGCTGTAGCCGCCGGCCTTCGCCACAGCCACAGCAACGCGGGATCCGAGCCGCGTCTGCAGCCTACACCACAGCTCACGGCAATGCCGGATCCTTAACCCACTGAGCAAGGTCAGGGATTGAACCCGCAACCTCATGGCTCCTAGTCAGATTCGTTAACCCCTGAGCCACGATGGGAACTCCTTGTGTGCCCTTTTGTGTCTAATTTTCTTCTCTCCCTGTGGTGTCTCTGAACCGTCTGTGTTATGTGTATCTGCAGTTTGTTCCTTTTTATCATTAGCGATGTTCTTTTGTGTGGATAGACGTACAGTTTACTCTTCTGTTGGTGGACGTTTGGGTAGTTTTCAGTTTTGATCATCAGAGCTCCTGTGAACATCTATCTGTGTACGAGTCTTTGTACAGACATGTGGTCTTACTTGGGTAAATACTCAGGAGTAGAATTTCTGGGTCAAGAAGCAGCCAAACCAGTTCCAAGGTGGTCCCGCATTGTCGTTCTTTTCTAGTGAGTGCGGCCGGCCGATGACTCTGAACCTCTCTGTGTGCTAATTAGACATGTCATCTTGTGTGAAGTGTCTGTTCAAATATTTTTTCCCAGTGTAAAAAATGGCTTATTTTATTGGTGTATTAGTAGTAGTACCTTTATGAGTTCTTGGTAAGTCCCGGATACACATCTTTTAGCAAAAATGTGTGTTTGGGATATTTTCTCCCAGTCTGTAGCTTGCCTTCCTAACTTCTTAATGCTTTGTCTTGAAAATTTTGATGAAGTGCAGTCTATGATTGTTTAATGGTTAGAGGTTTTGTGTCCTTTCCTGGAAGTCTTTGCTTATCCCAAGATCTTGAATGTTTTCTGCTCTGTTTTCTTCTGAAAGTTTATGGATTCAGCTGTTACTTTTAGGCCTGTGATCCATTTGGAGTTACTCTGTGTAGGTATGAGAAACAAGGTCGAAGTGCCCCCTCCACCACCACACAGGTCTCCAGCTGTTCCGGCACCTCTTGTTGAAAAGATGTTTTCCCCATTGAATTACCTTGAAACGTCTTCATTTTCACTTCTCTTATTTTGTGTGAAGTCGAGCTCTTTGTAATGTGTTTGAGACATTGTGTTTCATTTTCTGTGAACTTGTTATTTCATCTACTTTGCCCATTTTTCTAGTATTAGTTTTTTCTATTTTTGTTTTGACATTGGGGAGCTCTTTAAATACTAGGGAGATTAGCTGTTTTTGATAAGTTGTAAATTTTTTTAACCCAGTCTGTTGTTTACATTTTGACTTTGCTTATCATATTTTTCCATGAAATTTGACAAATGTATTTGAAGTTAATATGTTTTCTTACGACATTTAGAGTCATAAGAAAGCTTCTGAGATCATGAAGGAATTCCATGTATTCTTATTTTGTTTTTTACATAAAGCTGTTTTACCCACTTGGGATTCAAGTGAGCATAAAATATAAACTATGGATCCACATTTTTTCAGTACCACGTATTTCTGTTTGTCCTGGGGTCTATATCTGGGCTGTCTGTTCTGTTCCCTTGGACTAATGTTTGTCCATGTACTAGGGCCACATGGCTTTTAATTATTGAGGCTTCGTAAAATGTTTAATATCGAGAAGATTCTCTTTAATGCTTCTTAAGAAATTCTTCCCACCTATCCTTGTTGTTGTTTTTTAAATAAACTTTAGAATTATCCAGTCCAGGTAAAAAAAAAAAAAAAAAAAGCTCATATCTTTATTGGTTTTGTATATGAAGTAACTCAGAAAATTGCAGTCTTTATGATAGTGAGGCTTCCTATGAGTGAACATGACATGTTTTTATGTTTTTTTTTTTAATGTTCTTCAGAAGGTTTTACAGAGCTCTTCATATTGGTCTTGAACATTTTTTATTAAGTTTACTCCCAGGTACTTTATCTTTTCTGATGCTACTATAAATGGAATCTTTCATTTTATTATCTGGTCAGAATGCAATTTACTGCTCTGCAGGAATTCTGTACCTTACTAACTTAATTCTTACCTTACTGATTGTGTTTTTATTCATTGTACTTCATCTTCAATATATAATCACCTATAAATGTTGATGGCTTCACCTCCTCATTTCAGTGCTTTAAAGTGCTTTCCCTTGTGTAAAGGCATTGGCTAGCATGGAGAGGGGTATTTTAAAGATGGAAGTGAGAGGCTGTTATGCTGAGGGCAAGAATCCAGGAGAGAGAGAGGGAGAGGAACAGGATCCCGAGCCATGATGGAAAGATTAACCGTGGACGAAGAGTGACACCTCACCCTGGAGAAAGAAGCGGGAATTAAGGATGGGGGCAAAATCCACACCCCCCACCCCTGCACAGCCTGGCACCTGGGTGGTAGGGTGGGGCAGGGTTGCAGCTGGGAAATGTTCATTAACTGTAACACTTTCAAGGGAAAGAAGTGCTGGTGGTAAAATCTTAATCGTTGGGTCAGTCACACAGGCCTCCCTAGGTTAGCCCCTCGTTGGAGCCTCTAATCCAGAAACCATGCAGCGGGAGTGACTGGAGGTGGGGACCTGGGGGGAGTCTGTGTTGGAGGTGAGGAAGCTGGAAGGAGAACACTTCTGGTTCCTGGTGAGTGGTTCTTGATTCCCATCCTAGGCCAAGCGGAGTCCAGCTCCCCAGCCAGGACAGCAAGTCTTTTAATGATGACCACAGGCCAACACCTTCCAGACTGATGAGGAGAAGCAGGGAGTGCCAGGTGAGCCTCTAAGCTGGCCAGGTAGGGACAGTCCTGGAGAAACTTAGGGTGCGGACTGGAAGGGAGCAGGAGATTGACTGGTCCACAGAGGAAGACCCAGGCCTGGCAGACCTGGAGAAAACCTTCCCAGAGGACTTTGTGGTGGGGCTGGGCCCGGATCCTAAGTCTCAGGGCTCCCAGCCCATGACTTTTCCTTTCCTTTCCATCGGTGGGGGCCGTGAGGTGTCAGGATTGACTTAGAATAAAGAGGGTCTCAAGATAGGGCTTTGGAGTGCCCTATCAAGCCCAGCTCCTGTGTATGGGGCTGGGCATGGACTGTGAAGGGATGGACAGAGGGGGGCACACGCACCTTCTGCTGCCCCAGACTCTCTGCCACTCAGCCAGGGGAGAGGCTGGAAAGAGAGAGGAAAGGAGAGAAGAGGGGAGAAGAGGGAGAGAGAGATTGAGGATAAAGTCCTCTGAGCTTTCACTGACTTTCCTGAGCCTGGCAGTGTCCACCATGCAACAGACACCAGCAACTGGTTTTCGAAATGGACTTGTTGAATAAGATGAAGCAGCATTAGATTTTTTTTTCTCATTTAGTGAACTTTTAAAAATTGAAGTATAGTTGATTTACAATGTTGTGTTAGTTTCTGGTGCACAGCAAAGGGATTCCGATAATATGTATACACACACACATATTCTTTTTCATATTCTTTTCCATTATGGCTTATTGAATCTACTTTCCTGTGCTATACAATAGGGCCTTGTTGTCCATATAGTAGTTGGTATCTGCTAATCCCAGATTCCTGATTCATCCTCCCTTCTCCCTTTCGCTTTTGGGAACCGTAAGTTTATTTTCTATGTTTGTGAGTCTGTATCTGTTTTATATGTAAGTTCATTTGTGTCATGTTTTAGATTCCACATATAAATAATACCAAATGGTATTTCTCTTTCTTTTTCTGACTTACTTAGTCTAATAATCTCTAGGTCCCTCCATGTTGCTTGCTACAGATGGTACTACTGTTACATCCGTTTTTATGGCTGAGAAAGCAGCGTTAGATTTGCTTAGGAAGATGGAGACAGACGGACAGAGGACAGAGAGAGAGAGAGATGGGGACAGAGAGAGTCAGAGGGATAAGCAGAGACAGAGACAGAGGGAGAGGTGGAGACGGACGGAGACGGAGGCTGCAAGACGAACAAGGAGAGACGAAACAGGGAGGCGGGAACAGCAGGATGGAGTACGGGCCAAACCGCTTTGCCTCCCAGATCAAAAATAGAGCCCTCAGGGTCACCCTGAAGGAGCCAGAGTCACCCTGGAAGAGCAGAAGAGGCTTGTGAGGAGGGCACCCAGGGGTCCCCGCCCCTGGGTGCCTTGTCTGAGTTTGCTTTCCTTGGAGGGAGCCCACAGAAGCCCAGTCATGAGCTTGTGGTGCCATCTGGTGGCAGTGTGGGGGATAGCTGGTTTTCCTCTTCCAGATGTGCTTTCAAGGGCTGAGAAGGTTTTGGGGGGGCAGTGGAGTCCTGCTGTGGAGAGGAAGTGAAGAGCAGAGCCAGAGCCTGGTCACTCCCGTACACACTCACACGTGCCCACATCCCTGGGTGCACCCAGGCCCAGGGCGGCGAGTGGTGGTGGGGGGCGGGCAGGGCAGTGGGGGGCAGGAAGGGGTGAGAATTTGGCAAGGAGAATTGGGACGGGGGTTGATTAGAGTAACCAGGAAACTGCAGATCATGGAGTTAAATCTGTGAAATGGGGCCAATAACATCAAAGACCATCTTAAGACCTTCTAGGATGAGGTGCTGTTAGTTTTGAAAGCTCCTTCCCCCAAATCAGTTATTAAAGTGCACAGACTTGCTACATTAAATATGTTATTACTGTCAAATAAAATGAAGTGATTTTTGTAAGTTGGCCTTGGCAAGTATATTAGCTAAGAGTAATTCATCCACAGGATAATTATCTTCCAGTTCTCAGTACTATGTGGGCATTCCTTTGCATTCTGGAAGTACTTGCAGGGTTTCAAAAAATCTAATCCGCAAGTTATTTCCAAATATGATGAAATTCTTATGAACACTACATTGATAAATTAAAGAAGTTGACATGGAATTAATGATATAAATTAACAGTTGATGATATTTTGTAGACATTCGCTTAGACATTTATTAATTTGCATTACTCTGGGTTTTGCATTTTGGAGTCAGATTTTCCTCAGGTTTTAAACATTTATGTAGGTTCATGAGAGTCTCTTGGACTCTGGACACTGTGTCGCTTGGGACTACCTTACCTGATAGTACCTATCCCGTCAGAGAGCTACAAAAAATAAAAATGGGATAATGCATGAAAGCATTTAGCTCAATACCCAGTAATCCCCGGGCACCCGATAAAAAGTAGTAGACGTTGGAGTTCCTGCTGTGGCACAACAGGATCGGCAGTGACTCTGGAGCGCTGGGACGCAGGTTCAATCCCTGGCCTGGCATAGTGGGTTAAGGATCTGGCGCTGCCACAGCTTCAGCATAATTTCAGCTTCAGCTCACATCTGATCCCTGGCCTGGGAACTCCATATGCCGAGGTGAGGCAGAAAAAGAAAGAAAGAAAAAAAGGTAGTAGATGTTATAAGTATATGTGCAGACGTGCATAATCCCATATTCATTCAATCATTCCTTCTAAAATATTGTATCGGTCACTCCCTGGGTGTGCTAGACGAAGCAGTGGCATGGGGGCTGGAAGAGTAGTGAACAAATAAACCGTGACCCCTACCCTTGTGGAATTTACATCCTGCTTGGGAGGGCCACACATCAACAATAAACATTAAAAATAGGGAAGTCGATGGAGTTCCCGTCATGGCACAGCGGTTAACGAATTTGACTAGGAACCATGAGGTTGCGGGTTCAGTCCCTGGCCTTGCTCAGTGGGTTAGGGATCCGGCGTTGCTGTGCGCTGTGGTGTAGGTCGCGGACGCCACTCGGATCCTGCGTTGCTATGGCTGCGGCATAGGCCGGTGGCTACAGCTCGTGTTAGTCCCCTAGCCTGGGAACCTCACATGCTCCAGGTGTGGCCCTAAAATGACAAAAAGGCAAAAGAAAAAAAAAAAGTCAAGACATGGCACTGCCAAGAGAAGCAGGAAGCCAGGCAGCCCATGGCCCACCAAGGGCTAGCTCTTCTGACCTCCGTGCTGATCAGGATCCTGGGCTGGGAAGGACTACACACAGCCTCAGTTATTCCAGATTGAGCTTTGGCACCTTAAAAACTTCTGTCTCCAACTGAGACACAGAGGATGAAGGTTCTGGAGGGTAGCTTATGTTAATACCAGCTCCCCTGATCACTGCCCCTTGGACTAAATATATATTATTTAAAAAATTAGGAAGTTATACAGTATGTTAGAAGGTCACAGGTGCTTTGGGAGCCATCCCCGTTGGTCTAGTGGTTAGGATTCAGTATTCTCTCTTTCATGGGTACCTTGGGAGAGGGCCTGGCCTGTTCTGGAATAGCACAGAGGCCAGCGTGGCTGGAGTGGAGAGCGGGGGAGGTGGGAGACGAGGCTAGAGGCGAAAGTGGGGCCAGTTCATGCGAAGCCTTGCAGCCGCTGTAAGGACTGTGCAGTGGGACACCACTGGAGTGTTCTGGCAGGGGAATGGGAGAGACCACAGAAAGAAATGGAAGTCTGATCCTCAGCCTGCAGCAACCTGCCAGGAAAACAGCCCCTTACCTACCTCGGCCAGCCCAGGAAGCAGTCTCCTAGAAGTTAGGCTTGAGGAAGTCCGCCTACGTCTCCAGTGACAGTCCAGGGAGAAAAACAGTAACTTCAGTGACAGGTGGCCCCAAATGGTCAGGACTCGAGTTATAAGTGAGAGCTTCACTAATTTTTGTCCCCGTTTCCAACTTGGGACCCACCAGAGAAAGCCAAATAGGCACTTTTAACTGGTCACATAGGCTTCCCCCTTCTGGTCAGCTCACCTGCAGCTTCCCCGTCGCACAGCCTCAGTCAGGGCGCACCCAGAGCCTTCCCTGTGTTCCAGTATAGAGCTTTCCACCCCTCTGCCTGCCTTTGAGTCTCTGCCCAAGCGGAGCAGTGGTGGCTGAATTCCTTGCTATAGCACGCTCAGAAAAAAATAGCCTTTGCTTTTCTCATTTGGCTGGTCTTCATTTGTTTTCACAAACCACAGAAACTGCCTTCTCAACAGCTGCTCTGTTGAGAACAGACTGTCTGTAAAAGTAGGGAGACCCGTTAAGAGGCCATTGTAATAATCCAGGCAGGACCTGATGGTGGCTTGGACCGGACTGATAGCAGGGCAGATTAGAAGAGGACGGATTATGGTTACTTGTATTTTGTTTTATTTTTTATTTTGAAATTACAATTCACTATTGGTTGCAAAGAAAGGCACAGAGAAGTCCCCCATCCCCCTCTCCCAGCCACCTCAAAATCTCATATAATCACAGGACAGTATCAAAACCAAGGAATCGGCATTGGCACAGTCAGCTGAGCTTACTCGGCTTTCATTGGTTATACATGCGCTTATTTGTGTGTTTGCATATGTCTACACAGTTTTGTCACATGTGTAGCCTGGAGTAACCACCACAGCAATTGAGATGCTCGATGGTACCCTCTCCATGGGGCTCCTGCTGTGTCCCCTTTATAGCCACAGCCCTCCCTCCGGTTCCCAGCCCCGACCGCCACTAATCTGTACTCTGTCTCTGTGATTATGTGTCTGAGGATTGTTGTGTAAATGGAATTGTGCAGTCTGTATCCTTTGGAGCTTGGCTTCTTCACTCAGCATAGTTCCCTGGGGATGCGTCCTCAGTGCTTTGTGTGTCAGCAGTTCAGCCCTTCATCGCCAACTGGTGTTCTGCCGTGTGGATGCGCCACAGTTGGTTTCACCATCCCCTCTTTGAAGGGGGTCTGAGTAGCTTCCAGGCTTAGGCCGTTACAGGTGAAGCTGCTGTGAACATTTGTGTGCCAGTTCCTCCACGAAAGTAAGTCTTCCTTCCTCTGGGATAAATGCAATGGTTGGGCCCTTGGTAAGCCCATTTTTAGTTTTGAAAGGAAGTGGTTCTATTTTGAGGATAGAGCCCAAGGATCGCCTGATAGATTGGATGTGGGTATGAGAGAAAAAAGGAGTCAGGGATGGTTTGAAATGGGCTGGTGCACTTAGTGCTGGAACCTAGTGAGGGCTCAGTAAGTGTCAGCCACACAAGTGTCAGCAAGTGCAACCCAAACTGCGGGACACGAGAAAACCCGTGAGACGCGGTGAGCCACAGACGTCGCTTGAGAAGGTGTTAGGGGTCCCTCAGAGGGCACTTGGCAGACGGAAATTCCTGTGGTTATTTGCATGTATTAAAAGTGTAAGAGAGGAGTTTCACTACCTCTTAGGACGTAGAAAGGCCCAAGAGAATGTCACTCCCATTCTGACAACAGGAAGCCAAGTCATCTGCAAAACTGTCATTCTTTAAACCCATCAGAGAGCTGAGGTCATCATAGCCAACCAAGAGAACTGAATTCCAAAGAGTGACAGGACCCTCCAAGGAGATATGGGCAGGATAGCCTTGCCTTGGGAAGAGCACAGCCGGGTGGGTGGGGGGCTTTGCCTCCCGGCCCCAGTTCTCTCCCAGGAGGAAGATTGGAGGCAGAGCAGAAGAGGGAGAGGGGAGAGACTGCGCTGGTGGCACAGATGTGCAAGAGATGACTGGCTGCTGCTGGAGGGCAGGCTCACAACCTCACCTGCTTTCTGGAGGAAGTTCTCTCAAAGTCCCTGGGGTCGGGGGACTGGGTCAGGACACAGCCAACCGTCCCAGGGCTGCCGGCAAAGAGGCAGAAACTAAGATCCAGTGCTTATGGGGGAAGGATAAAGGTCAACGCCTCCACTTGCCCCTGTGGGAGGGTCAGGAAACGTTCTCCTGTTGAAGACCCACAAGGTGAGGGCCAGGGTCAGGGATAAGGCCAAGGCCCCCACCTCTGGTAACACGTGGGTAGGCTCTGGGAGGCCAGGCCAAGGAGAGAAACTGGAACCACAGTCTGCCACTAGGGGGCAGGCGAGATCATGCGGAGGGACTGCTTTGGTGCTGGAGACCCACAGGGACCTCTAAAAGTGAGTAGTGAGAAAAACCCTCTGGAACCCAAAGCTGGCTATCTACAAGAAACCCATTTTAAATAGAAAGACCTACGGATGTTAAAAGAAAAAGAATGGAAGTTACTGTTGAGGCTAGCAGGTTAAGGATCTGACCGTCTCTCTGTGGGGGTGTGTGTTCAATCCCCAGCCTCCTTCAATGGGTTATGGATCCAGCATTGCAAGTTGCTGCATAGGTTGCAGATACATCTCGTATCTGGTGTTACCGTGGCTGTGGCATAGGCTGTAGTTGCAGCTCCAAATCAACCTCTAGCCCTCCATATGATGCAGGGGCAGCCATTAAAAAAAGAAAGAATGTAAAAAGGACATTCTCTGATCCATGGAGTGCCTGCTGTGGCACAATGGGATAGGTAGAGTCTTAGGAGCACTGGGACGCAGGTTTGATCCTCAGCCTGGCACAGTGGGTTAAGGATCTGGCATTGATGCAGCTGTGGCTTAGGTCACACCTATGGCTTAGATCTAATTCCTGGCCCGGGAACGCCATATGCCACAGAGTGGCCAAAAAAGAAAAAAAGGAAAAGAAAAGAAAGGAAAAAAGGACATGCACTAATCTAAAGCTCAAGTGTCTATCTTAACATGAGTCAAAGCAGATGATGGGACGGGAGAATATTTCCAGGAATAAGGCGGGACAATATATAATGATAAAGAGGTCGAGTTCATCAAGAAGAAAAACAACCTCAAAGTGATGCACTGTGAGTGCCCTACGTGGTGCTGTGGAAACAAATCTGACCAGGAACCATGAGGTTGTGGGTTCGATCTCTGGTCTTGCTCAGTGGGTTAAGGCTCCGGCGTTGCTGTGAGTTGTGGTGTAGGTTGCAGATGCAGCTCAGATCTGGCGTTGGCTGTGGCTGTGGTGTAGGCCGGCGACTACAGCTCCAATTCGACCCCTAGCCTGGGAACCTCCATATGCTGTGGGTGTGGCCCTAAAAAGACAAAAGACCAAAAAAAAAAGTGTAGGCACTGGAGAACAGACCCACATACATGAATCTGACTAGGAACCATGAGGTCGCAGGTTCGATCCCTGGCCTTGCTCAGTGGGTTAAGGATCCGGCATTGCTGTGAGCTGGGGTGTAGGTCGTAGATGCGGCTTGAACCCCACATTGCTGTGGCTGTGGCGTAGGCTGGTGGCTTTAGCTCCAATTAGACCCCTATCCTGGGGACCTCCATATGCCGCGGATGCGGCTCCAAAAAAAGGACAAAAGACAAAAAAAAACTGAAAGAAGAAATAGGCAAATCCACTTCCCTCTCAGTATTTGATAGAATGCGTGTATAAACAGAAAATCAGCCTGGATATAGATAACTTGAATAATGCTATTAACCAACTTAATCTGATTGACATTTATAGGACACTCCACCCAACAATAGCAGGATACACATTCTTTTCAAGGCACATGAAACTGCACCAAGTTAGACCACTGCTGAGCCATAAAACAAGTCTCAACAAATTAAAAATAATTAAAATCATACAAGTATGTCCTCTCATCATAATAAAGTTAAACTATAAATCAGTAACTGAAAGATATCTGGAAAATCCCCAAATAGTTGGAAATTAAACAACACGCTTAAATATATCATGATTCACAGAATAAAAACCATGCGAGTAATGAGAAATATTTTAATTAAATGAAAGTGAAAACAACATGTCAGAATCTAAAGCAGCGCTTGGAGGGATATTATAGTGTTACATGTTTATATTAGAAAACGTAGGAGAATATCTTTATGACCTTGTTTTGGTAGAGATTCCTTAGATAAGATAGACAGTAAAATCCCTAAAAGAAGAGAAATGATTATATTGGCTTTCACCAAAATTAAAAACTTCTGCTCTTCCAAAGGCACTAGTAAGAAAATGAAAATACAAACCACAGATTGGGAGAAAATATTTTGCAAAGCTCATAACCGATAAAGGATTTGTGTCCAGAATAGATTGAGCTCTTCCCACTTTGTAATAAGACAGACAAGCCGATTAAAAATGGGCAAAGGATTTGAAGCGAAACTTCATCAAACATGAGATTCCATGGAAAATATGTATGTGAACAGATGCTTAACATTATTGGTCATGAAGGAAACAAAAATTAAAGCCACAATGAAATACTGCTGCATACTTATTAGAATGGCTTTAAAAAAGAAAGATAATATGAAGTATTAGCAATAGCCAGTTTGTGGAGCAATAACCACTTTGGCAAACAGTTTGGTAGTTTCTTGTACAGTTAAACCGACACTTACCAATGACTGAGACCCTCATTCCTTGGTGTTTACCCAAGAAAAATGAAAACATATGTCCATTGATAGACCTGTGTGAATATTGACAGCAGCTTTTTTTTCTAATAGCCCCAGACAACCCAAATATATATCTTCTGGGAATGGGAAAACAAATTGTGGTCCATGCAATGGAATATTATTTAGCAATAAAAAGGAATCCACTATTGATACACACAACATGGATGAATTTCAAAAGCATCATGTTAAATGAAACAAGACAGATGGAAAAGGCCACATGCTGAATGATTCCACTTACATGAGATTCTGAAAAAGGCCAAACTGCAGGGACAGAAAGAAGATTAGTTGTTGCGGGGGGGGGGGTGTAGAAAATTGACTATGAAGAGGCATAATAGAGCTTTTAAGAGTCAGGGAAATGTTTTAATCTTTCTTGTGGGGGTTTTTCTACAACTGCGCATACATGTCAAAACTCATCAAAATTTATGCATAATTGGGTGAATTTCACTGTGTGCAGATTATTCCTTATTGTACTTGAATTATATTTTAAAAGTGAAAGAAACAATAGCTGTGAATCAGAAATGAGATGGTCTTTGATGTCACATAGCTTGGCGAGAGAGTCCTGCGCCCTCTGGTGGCCTCCAGAGGCATCGTTTATTTGCTAGCTGAGAAGTTCCCAGGCTGCTGGGATCCAGACCAAGGCCAAGGCCTCCCTCTCGTCTGCCATGGGTGCGCTGCCAGCTGGATCAAGCTCCTTGGGCCCAGGATTCTGTTGTCCAGGTCACGCAGGCACTGTCCCTAAGTTTTTTAGGGGTATGCATATTGATACAGCAAAGAGGGAATTCCACCAAGACTTGACTATTTAATCAGATGTTACTATGCCCAGCAAGGAGAAAGCAGAGCATATTATTTAAAAACAAACAAACACTTAAGAACTTCTCAAAAAGGAAAATAAGGAGTTCCTGTCATGGTGCAGTGGTTAACAAATCCGACTAGGAACCATGAGGTTATGGGTTTGATCCCTAGCCTTGCTCAGTGGGTTAAGGATCCGGCGTTGCCGTGAGCTGTGGTGTAGGTCGCAGACTCAGCTCGGATCTGGCACTGCTGTGGCTGTGGAGTAGGCCGGCAGCTGTAACTCCGATTCGACCCCTAGCCTGGGAACCTCCACATGCTGCGGGTGCAGCCCCAAAAAGCAAAAAAAAAGGAAAATAAATGACAAGTTGTCAACCTAACAGGGTATTCCAGCTGACCCACAAGTTTCCAGCCATAATTCAAGCTGTAGCCTTTTTGTATTTTTGCAAGCTTTGCAGACCTGCTCGATTTTTTTCTCTGCTTCCTGAGAGGGGCGCTTAGGACCATACAAAGGGACTGTTGTGTCCAAATTGCCTGGACCCAGATTTTGGGTCCAGTTTTAGCCCAGCACAGATCTAGGGTCCAGAAAAGCAAGACAGGCTCTGGGTACTGGACAGCTGGGAGCAACACTGACTGCATCAGGCAAGACGATAATACAGGATTCTAATTGCTGGCCCTTTAGGGCTCTGTATCCACTGCCCTTTGGATAAAACTGGTCTGTGGTTATCGTGGTGAAGGTGGGGGGATGGGATGCCTATCTTTGTCAGATTTGGGCGTCAGGATTACGGGAGCTTCATCAGATCAATTCCGAAGCATAAAATCCATCCATCATATGTTCTGGAAAGGATTAAACAGAGAAATAGAAATGACCTGTTTTTCCAGTTTGAAAGAACTCATACTAAAACTCTCCGCGTCTCAGATCTTTTTTAGAGACAACTTGCAAAATTTCTTCTCCAGTTAGAGGTCTTTCGCTCACGGAGTCCATTTTGACAATTCACAAAAACATCCCTAGATGATTATTATTTAATGCTGAAACACTCTCAGAAGCGCGGAGTATGTATGCTCTCTTGGATTTCAAGTCGTCTCCATAGCTATATTAATATTTCATTTCTAACCCCATATTTTTATCCTTTTTCTTGCCTAGGCCAGTTGGTGGGTTGTCTGTTTTAATTTGCCTCTACCTTCCCCTTCCCATAAAGAACAATCTAAGTAGGAATCCCATGACTTCCAGCAGGAATTATGCGTCTCCTTGCCCAGCCACTTTTTGAGCTGCCGACTCCAGGAGTCATGAATCTAGAGAGGAAGGAAGGAGCTGAAGGTTTGAACGGCACCCTGGCTGTGCTTCAAAGCACAGGCATGTGGCTCTTTGTCTGGTCTCCGAGGCCTTTGAGGATCTGCTGGAAGCCACACCCCTGCCTCCACAAATGTGCCCGCGTTGGAATCCTGGCTCTCCTGTCTGCTCTCTGAGGGAACCGGGGCACGTCCGTCACACAGCTTCCCATCTGCAAAATGGGAATAATAGCAGTGCCGCCCTCCTAGGGGCACTGTGACAATGCCATGGGCTAATCTTTATATAGCGATCAGGGCAGTACCTGGTGCACAGCTCACTGTTCAGGAGGTGAAAATATCATTAGTGGCGTTCTCCTGCTGGGTCGTCTTCTCCCCCGTCGTCTTCTTCTCCCCCGTCCCCAGGAGGTACTTGAGCTTCCCCACCCCAAAGGCCAGATCTGAGGTGGCTCCCACGAACTGAGGCGCACGGCAGGGTAGTGGAAGGTTGCCCCAGATAGCAAGCGGGAAGGCGTGAGGAGCAGGGGAGCTTGGAGTAGAAGCAGCGGAGGAAAGAGGCTGAGACGTGCTCCCCCAGACCGGGGAGCTGGTGGCCGTGGCTCCGCTGGTAGCAAGGACAGTGTTCTGCTCCTGCTGGTGCCCTAAGGACATATGAACCTTGAAGGACAAAGTGTGTGGTGTCCTTGTGCCCAAGCTTTGTGGGAAGCAGAAACAGCCGCCCTCGGGGGTTCCGTCAGTGAGCCTGCGTGCAGTGACTGGAGGGGTCCGAAGACCACAGGGTCCCTCTCTGATGCTCTGGGTCTTTTGAGGCCTCTAGGGTGGGAGTAAAAAGGCCCGGGACATTGAATTTCTCGCCTGGTAGCCAGGGGCTCAAAGCAGATTAAATTTGATTTAAGAAAAAAATTTTTTTAGGCATTCCCATTATGGCTTAACAGTAAGGAATCTAACTAGGATCCGTGAGGACATGGGTTTGATCCCTGGCCTCACTCAGTGGGTTAAAGATTCGGGGTTGCCATGATCTGTGGTATAGTTCGCAGATGTGGCTCAGATTTCACATTCCTGTGGCTGTGGTGTAGGCCAGCGGCTGTAGCTCCACTTGACCCCTAGCCTGGGAACTTCCATATGCAGCAAGTGCCCTAAAAAGTAAAAAAACAAACCAAAAACAACTTTTATTTTTTTTGGTCTTTTTAGGGCTGCACCTGTGGCATGTGGAGGTTCCTAGGCTAGGGGTCTAATCGGAGCTACAGCCGCTGGCCTACACCACAGCCACAGCAACACAGGATCTGAGCTACGTCTGCGACCTACACCACAGCTCACGGCAACGCCAGATCCTTAACCCACTGAGCAAGGCCAGGGGTCGAACCCGCAACCTCATGGTTCCTAGTTGGATTCATTTCCTCTGCACCATGATGGGAACGCCAAATTTTTTTTTTAAATAAGTGATTTCGCATAGCCTGGACATATGGGGACCAAAATTCATTCCTGTTTCCCTTGCCTTCCATACTTTGAGTTTCTTTGTTAGAGCTTTTTCAGGATCTTCTCATTCTTAGAAAGTTCTACTGCAATTTCTAGAGTGATGTGTCAGGCGCACCCTTGGGTGCTGGGTTCTGACCTGAATCACTGGGCTTTGGTGACATTTCTAGGGTGTGGGCAGTGCCTCTCATTCTCCTTGGCTGGTTGGTGCCAACCCTACCCATGGACACTGCCTATGGGACTCAAGCTGGGGGATGTTAGGGGGTTTGTGGGGAGGTGTGCAAGGTTCCCCCCAAATGCTGTGGTTGAGTGTGTACCCGACGCAGGCACAGTGAGGAGCGGCTGGGGAGGGCCTGTCCCTGTGCATGAGCATCAGGGCTCAGGGGCTGTGGGGGGCGGCTGCAGAGGCCTTGGTATGGTGCCCTTGATGGGGAGACGCCTGGTGGGAGCAGGGGAGAGAGAGCCCCTGCCCCAGGCTGGAGGAGCAGGGGTCGTTAACCTCACTCAGTCTGGAGTCAGCTGGGCCGAAGGGAGGCTGGCCTGGGGCACCCCCAGAGCATCGGGGAGGGAGCACAGGCACTGGCTGGACCAAGAGGAAGCTGTTCGACACCAGCCCCTCACCGACCAGGCAGGCCCCATGCTGCTTTCTTGGAATGCGGCTTCCAGGGAATAACGTTTTCAGTTCAGAGCAGGTGGTCTGCTCCCCCTCCCTCTGGCTCCTCCGGTCCGTCCCTCGGCGGTCTCCAGAGCCAGGCAGCCCCCCGCCCCCACCAGGAGCCCTGTGCCTTCCCAGGACCCGAAGCCTGTGACCTCAGGCTTCAGCTTCCTGACCTGGCAGCTGAGGACTTTACCTCTACCTCCTAGGGACCTTCTGACAGCCGGGAATGCGGTGACCTCGCCTGAGCCCTCCCTCGCTCCCCCCGGGGGGCACCTCGAAAGGAGAAGGATGGGGCTGGAATAGGGACAGCATCTCTGAGGCAGATATGGATACAGGGCCCCCGAATCACAAGCTTCTGCCCACAGCCCTTCTCAGTTGTGCCGTCCAGCCCCGGGGAGTGCGTGGCAGGGCTGCAGCACTCACCGCGAGCCAGGGAGAGCTGAATCCTAGCAACCCTCAGTGAGGGTAGGTGAGAGGGGCTGCAGCCATGGTCTACGCCATCCTCTGCCTGGGCTGGTGAGTGGCCCAAGGACTCCAGCGGGCTGGGGCCAGGACCTTCTGGAAGCACAGCATGGCTCTGAGAAGCCCTCCCCCTCCACCCTATCAAAGTACCTCCTTGCTGCCAGGGATCCTGAGGCGTGAATAGTGTGAGAGCCAAAGGGGGCGGGGGCCCTCTTCCTTGGAGGACTCTGAGCGCGGTCAGCTGGGGAGTCCGCAGTGATCGGAAGCTCACCCAGGACCTGCTCCTGCAGGAGTAGCTCCCCGGCTCTCCAGGTCAGCCTGTGGACCAGGCAGGAGAGCGATCCCATTTAATTGATGGGGAAACTGAGGCCCAGAGGTATAGCGTGACTTGCCGGAAGTCACACAGCCAGTGAGCAGAACTGGTCCTGTTTCTCGGACCCAGGTTGTTTCCCTTCCCCACTAGTGTTACTCCCCCGGGAAGGGAGGGAGCTGGCAGGAGGCAGGCGGGTGCAGAGAGGGCTTCTGGGAGGGGAAGGAAGAAGGGAGGTGACTTCTTGCTGCTGCTTCCTGCCTGATCCAGTGTCCAGGAGCTTGGGGTACCACTGCCAGGTCACCTTTTCTCTCCCCTTCCTGGGAGACACTGCCGGCCACGGGAAGTCTCCACCCTTGCCCCCGGGGTGTGGAGTGCGTGGTGCTGGGGGCGCCCCCTCTGTGCCCCTTCAGCAGGACCTGTGTCTGAATCCCCTGCGTGTGCTCAGTCCCGCACAGGCCTGACGTTCAGTAGGGGCTCAGTCTGCAAGTAAGGGGTGTGTGGAGGATGAGACGCCCAGGGCCCCTCTCCCAGTGGGGTGTGGACGCCTCTTCCCGTGCGGCAGTCTTGGCCCCAGGGTCAGCCCTGTGGGTGTCCACAGTGGGCTTGATGCCCTCTCGGTCAAGCTGGGGCCCCGACGGGGTGGTGGCTGCCCTTCCCACATTCTGCGAGGGAAGGACGAAGCCCAAGGGTGTCCCCCGAGCCCAACTCCCTTCTGGCCAGCAGGCCACATGCAGAACCACAGAGTAGAAAAACCTCTTTTTATTCAGCCCCGGCCTGGGCAACCTTGCGCTGCGGTACGGCCAAAACATAAAAAGTAAAAAACCAACAACCGACAAAATAACGTTGTAGGGGAAGTTAAGTACACGATTGGGCCTGGCATCCGGAATCCCTGTGGTTTCAGTCCACGTTCGCTCCCTGAGGCGGGCAGGGGAGGGTGCCCCTGGCGTCCGGCTGCCCCCCGCTGTGGGTCGGGGGCTGGACCCGTTGGGCCGGGCTTGTCCTGGCAGGAGGCTGCCGGGGCGCTGGGCCTGCTTTGGGAGGTGGGGAGGTTGGCCGTCTGCACCTCCTCTCCCGGATCAGGATCTAAGGAGAGGAGGAGAGCAGGTTACTGGCAGGCTGAGGGCCCCCCCGCTGCCTCCCTGGCCGAGGGCGTCTCTTCCACAGTCCAGACCCCATGTTGGGGGGCAGGCGTGGGTCTCCATTTCCCTCAGCGGTCTGGGCTCGGGGAAGGAGGCCCTTCAGCCCCAGCGCCCGGAAGAAGGGTTGCGTAGACTCCCACCCAGGACACGGTCTGGGCGCCACCCCTCCCCTGAGCTCCAGATTGCTTTCTAGGCCATTAACAGAACTGCTACTGTCTGGAAATACTTTCTTGTTTTTTTTTTTTTTCTAACTCAGTACTTTTGAAAAAAAAAAAGTCCTCCTTTTTCCTCTTCAGAAACATGATTGAAACCCACAGGCGTCAGTCCCGTGGCCTTTCTGGGAACGCTGCGTCCGCTTCCTGTGCGCCGGCCCAGCCGCCTGCCTGCGGTCAGGGTCGCGGAGAGGCGCTAATGAGACCTGAGCCTTTCCAAGCACTTATGTAAAGGGCTCAGGAAGAAGGGCCCCCTGGCATTCCCGTGCCTGCAGGCCCTGGGGGAACTGGATGGGGGCTGGGCAGCTTCTCCGTCCCCGATCTGAGGGGCCCAGCTCATGGTGCCACCTGGGAAATGGGAGGCCACGTGAATCCAGCCTTCCCAGCAGCACGAGGGCCCAAGGGGATGTGGGCTCCCTGCCTGCCCTCGTCCGCCGCCCTTTCTCGTGTAGGCTCCGGCCTTCCTCCAGCCTTCATTCTCCTTCCCTAGAATCACCTCCCGGAAAACCTCTCCCGTGGAGGTGATCCCTAGATTTTTTTTTTTTTTTTTGGTCTTAACTGTCTTTTTAGGGTCACATCTGTGGCGTATGGAGGTTCCCATGCTAGGGGTCCAATCGGAGCTGTAGCCTCCAGCCTAAGCCAGGGCCACAGCAATGCAGGATCCAAGCCGCATCTGCGGCCTACACCACAGCTCATGGCAATGCCTGATGCTTAACCCGCTGAGCAAGGCCAGGGATTGAACCTGCATCCTCATGGATGCCAGTCAGGTTCATTAACCGCTGAGCCACGGTGGGAACTCCGATCCCTGGATTTTTAATGGCTGGGTGAGATAGGCCTTGAGAAGTGAGAAAGGGCTGGAAACCCAGGCCGGTAAAAAGGCGAAGTTGCCAGGGAACGGGGCAGGAACCGGCTGTTTCAAACACACTCTGTGACTTGGCTAATTCCGACCTCATTCTGCTAATGAGTAACGTCGTCTCTGAATCGAACCAGAGACTAGCGTTCTCATGGCGTGGTGGGGGCTGTCAACGGTTAGCCCAGGGGTAGCAGCCAAGGGTGAGAGGGCTGTCTCTGAACACACACGGGGCCTGACCCTGGTCACATACCGAGCCTTAATCCTGGTCACACACTGAGCCCTAATCCTGGGCACACGCTGAGCCCTGACCCTGGTCACATACCAAGGGCCGTCCCTGCTCGCACACTGAGCCCTAATCCTGGTCACATGCTGAGCCCTGACCCTGGTCAGAGGCTAAACTCCTCATACCTGTCAGCCACTCATAAGCATACATGTTTGGGGAAAGATGCTTCTCTGGGCCTTGGAATCTCTGCCATTTGTCCCCCAGCTGAGAGACTAAAGTTCAAGGAGACTACTTTTCTTTCCTTTATTTTTTAAATGGAAAAGAGTTGCTTTGACCTGATCAAGCATTTAAGAGTCCTGTGGAGGAGTTCCCATTGTGGCTCAGTGGTTAACGAATCCGACTAGGAACCATGAAATCCGACTAGGAACCATGAGGTTGCGGGTTCGATCCCTGACCTTGCTCAGTGGGTTAAGGATCCGGCGTTGCCGTGAGCTGTGGTGTAGGCTGCAGATTCCGCGTGGCTGAGCCTGTGGTGAAGGCCGGCAGCTATAGCTCCTGTTAGACCCCTAGCGTGGGAACCTCCATATGCCGTGATGCAGCCCTAGAAAAAGGCAAAAAGACAAAAAATTAAATAAATAAATAAATAAGAGTCCCGTAGAGTGGGGTGGGGTTTCTTAGTGAGTTTGTAAGAGCGGTGGGGGTGGGGCGTGTCTGCAAAGTACTTCACGTGGGGAATCAGGAGAGCGGATGAGGACGGGTCAGCCTAAGGCAGCAGCAGCTGAGGACCCTGCCCCGGAGCTAAGTGCCAAAGGCTGGGCCCAGAGCTGATCAGCTCCCCGCGCAACCTAGGGGCCCAGCTCCCACCAGAATCACTTCTAATCTGAGACTGTTTAATTCAGTCCACCTGCTACAGATCGTAACGCTCACACAGCTGCCAGGCATTGAGAGCCCTGTGAGGGTTCCGGAACACGCAGACGTCAGGCCTTGAAGTTCTCCTCACAAACCCGCGTGGAAGTGCTCACGAATAGCGGCGTTGAGAGAGGGGAGGTGAAGTGTCACAGAACTAGGACTGCAGAGCACATGCTCTTCCACCCAACCACGCCACCTCCTGCTGGTTCCCACTGGAGGAAAGCCAGGGAGCCGCCCCCCAGGTCAAGGCCCGCAGCCCGAGCCCCGAGCCTCATGAGCAGCGTGGCCTGCGGTGGGCATGGACCAGGCGCCTCCCGCTCGGCCCGCGGGCTGGCCCAGCAGCAGCCGTGTGTGGCCATCAAGGTGACCCACGTGTCCTGCGTGTTCCCTGCAGCCCTGCCTGCTGCTCAGGTAGGAGAGGGGCCGTGGCGGGGAGGGGGTGGGGTGGGCGAGCACTTACTGGACAATTTTGCAGTTTGTTGTAGAAACGTAGCGACCTGTATAGTGGATGTTGCATCTCACCACATTGTTGGTGAAGTCAGACTCCAAAACAATGTACTTGGGGTTCACGTGCACCTGAGAGGAAGGGGAACAGAGGGAAAAGGGGGCTGGTCACAGGGGCTGTGCTTGACTTGGTCCCCGGGGAAGAGGAGACAGAGGGGGAGGGAGAGAGACCAAGAGGCACACGGATGGGGAGATGGGAGAGACGCAGGGAGATGGGGAGAGGAACGAAGAGGCAGCTCGTAGTCAAAGCGCCATGGGATCACCCTCACTGGAAGATGGGAAGCTTCCTCAGAGCCAGAGCCCAGGCCGGGGGCCCCACAGCAGCATTCCGGCTCAGAGAGGTTGAGCCGCTGCCCCAGGGAACACAGTGGGTGAGGGGCTGAGCAGCGGCTGACCAAGCCTGGTCTCCCTGACTTGGAGGCTCGGACCCTTTCACCACACACGCGTGCCTAGATGACCCATGGAAGGCCTGTCTGATGTCAGGTGGCCTCAGGAGCCCAAGGCACCTGACACTCACTGAAATGATGGCCCAAGCAGAGCCTGTCTGAAGAGGAGCTATTAGGACACCAAGAAATGTTTTAAATGTTGGGTTTATGGGGGAGGGCGTCACGGGGGTGGGCCACACGCGGCCTTGCTGGCAGGACACTAAAGAACAGTTGCGGCGATGTTAGACTTAAGGTGCACCCCTTAGGGGCAGGACTGCGCGTCGCTGGAATCCTCTGTGCCTGGAACTCAAGAGGGGCCTTCGTCTGAGTTTGTGGAGTAGATCAATGAGGGAAGGAAAAGAATACCCTTGACAGCCCTGGCCCCTGGGGGAGACGGAGCAGAGGCCCCACGGAGCCCACTGAGGTGCTCAGGATAGGGCTGCCATCAGCCGAACCCATGCGTGGAGCGGGGGGCCTGCCAGGGGAGAGGCCAAGATCTGGCTTCCCCAGGTGAGGTCGTGATGACTGGGGCCCCGCCAGGCTGCACGATGTACCACACTGGGCTGTGTGTCCTTAAAGTGCTTTTCTCCTTGTCTCCTCAAGGGAAGGGGCACTGCAGTGAGCGTCCGTGGGGGACGGGTTCAGGCCAGAAGGGACTGTTGGACACAGGAGCCCTTGGCTGTGCAGGGGTCCTGTGGGGGCTGAGGGTCTCTCCTGGGAAAGGGCAGTGTGATGGCACAGAGCCTGCCCTGCCCGCAGGTGGCGGATGGACCACCTGGCTCTCCAAGTCTTCTGTCACTTAGGGAAGACACAGTCCCCACCTGCTCTAGCATCAACACATCTGGGCCGAAGGTTCCTTGGCGTCTTTATGGGAAGAGGCTGTGTTTGCCTGAGACTAAGGCCTTTGGGTGGGACGCGCAGACACTGGGGACATCAGCAGCCGGGGGGGGGGGCACACCCAGAGGGTGAGGTTATTTCAGAGGCGGGGACTGAGCCCGAGCACCAGGCTGGAGGAGTGTCCAGACCGGGGGCTGCACCTTGAGGATGTAGTTCCCGGGCTGCACGTCGGTTATGTCAATCCACTGGCAGTCGATGTCCGCGTTGTATGTGTCATAGCAGCCTGGGCTCAGGCCCTAGGAAAAGGGACAGGAGCAGAGGTCAGGGTGCTGTGCGCTCCCCAGAGCCACCCCATGCCCACTCCAGCAGCCGGGGGCCCTCCTTCGTCTGTGCTTTGTCCTGGCCCTGGCCCAGGGTGGCTGCTCGGAGTGGGTCTGTCCCTTCCTGAGCCCGCTGGGTGGATGGACCAGAGAGATGATGGACATACAGCCAGACGGAGGGACGGAAGGAGGGAGGACGCCTGGGAGAGACGGATGGGGGAACGGCTAGAGGGATGGGTTCGGTTGATGGCTACTGTCTGGGTGTTTGGACGGACTGACAGACAGATGGCTGTGGGTGGACAACTAGGTAATTGGAGCATCATGCCATCCAGACTTGGTTGGAATGTTCCTTTCTTTCCAAGAGCTGACACCCCTGGGAATGTTATGGGAAGGACCTAGGGGTGGGGGCAGTCCCCGAGGGGCCCCGTGGTGGCCTCAGGACGGGTGAGAAGACATGCGCTCTGGCTGAGCCGAGCACCAGCAGCCTGGGCTCGGCCCGGCCTCCCCGCCCCTGCCTCTCCAGCCCAACCTGCGTGTGAGAGGTGCACGCGTAGCGCTTGAGGTTGCCGAAGTCGCAGGTGCTGTCCTCCAGGCAGAAGCTGGCCTTGTGGCCCTCGGCCACTTTCTTGCCCGTGGCTGCGTCCAGCAGGTCATAGTGGCTGAACTCGTCCATGCTGTGGTAATGTCTAGGGGTAGAGCAGAGGAAGAGGGGGAAGGGGGCCTAGGCATCCATGGCTTCGCATCCTGGTCCCCTCTGAGGTGGGTCCAGGTGACTCCGCTGTGACACCGACTTCTGACCAGCCCGGGCTCCTGGGACTCCTCGGTCCCTGTGTCTCACAGGCAGCATCTCTGGTGTCTAGGAGGGCACCCACTCAGACCCCTCACCCCTTCTTGGGCTCCCACCTGTACCGGCCTCCCTTGGCAGTGCTCTGTATTCTAGACCCTTCCATGGCCTATCAAGACCGATTCTTCTTTGTCCCGTCTTCTAGTCCAGCTTTTGCTCAGGCTCCTCTGAGAAACCCTTGCCCCAGGGATGGGTCCTTGGCAGAAAACACCAGCACCGCCCTCCCAGTGCTCATGGGAACACTCCAGAAGAGGGGGTAGGAGAGGCCAGGCAGGGCCGCCCACTCACTGGTGGCAGCTGTGCCACTCCCAGGTGTGCCGCGGCCGGTTCGGGAGGAAGTCTGCTGTGCCCTGGTTCTTCACGCGCTGGGGGAAACGCAGCAGCACCCGCACGTCGTAGTCGGTGGCCTCGGGGGCGTAGGCTGTGCTGTGGGGACAGGCAGGGAGACGGGCGTGGGGCTGGGTACCAGACACAAACACCCAGCATGGGAGGGGCCTCGGCTTGTGCCTGAAGATTCTCACGGCCGGCCCTGCACTGCAGCCAAGGCCCAGGCCTCTCCTCTGTGCGCGCCGTCCCTTCCCTTCTGGCCTCCACATGTGGCTGGCAGCTGGAGTGAAGTCTTTCTAAAGCAGCATCTGGCTGACAATGACCTTCTGAGGGTCCCTGATGCCTGCAGGCGACCCTCAACTGGGGACAGCTCCTGAGGGTGGGGGGCATATCACAGCCTTTGGAGGACGTGGTGACTGGCCCTGCTCAGTGGGTTCCGACCTTCCCCTCCCCCCGCCTGCGCCTGGCTTGCAGCCTCAAACACTGTTTCCCAAACAGACTTAACTACTTTCCCCCATGCGGTTCTCTTGACCCAGAACTCACCCAGTCTCCCAGACCCAGCTCAGGTCCCTTCCTCCAGGAAGTCTGCCCTCACTGCCCCACTTCGAAGAATCTTGACTGCCTGTGAGATCTAACAGCGCTGCCTGCAACACACCCAGAAACACACACGCCCGGAGCTGGGTCGGAGTGAGGAGGCCACGTCTCCGTGGTCGTGTGGCCTCAGGGCCAGTGACCTGCCCTTTTTTTGTTCAGGGAGCACAGGTCTGGCACGGATTGCCTGCTCACCGTTCACTTGCTAACCCCCAGTCACCAGCTGAGACGGGCCTTGTGAGGAGAGAAGGGAAAAGCGAGAGGGTGGAGGGGTGGCCGTGAGGGGACACGCCACCACAGACATGGGGCCAGCGGGATGCAGGCTGGCTGCGGGCGCCTCCCTCCTCAGCTGGCTGCTGACAGCTGTCCTGCAGCCTCAGGGGCACTTCCCTGGCTCTTAGGAAGGCCGGGGCCCTGAGGCCAGAGGGAGGGGGTGGCCGGTCACGGGGATTAGCTCTCCCTGAGAGGGTGTCTGGACGACAGGCGGTGCAGGCTTCTGTCGGCCAGGACTGTAAGGCCCTTGGCCTTGTCTGAGGGAGGCTTGGAATCTGTCTGTGTCTGTGTTGGAACAAAACATCCTCCTTCCCTCTGTTCAGTTATATCCTGCCCTTCTGCGCGGCTCAGCCCACCGTGGGAAACCAGCAGGGTCTGGGTTCTAGGCCCGGCTTGGCCGCAAGCTGGTGGTGAGACTTGGAGCAAGTTCCCTCCCTTGTCTGGGTCCCGCCTGCTGTCTGTGAACCAGCCCGCCTGGCGGCCCGGGCTTTCGATGATCTCCGAGGGCCCTGCCGCTCCAGAGCCTGCTCCTAGGTCTGTGCGCCATGCCCGGCCTCCGCTGCCGCCCCAGGCCTGGCCGGCCTCTCCCTCCTCCGACCCTGCACGGCTCCAGCCTGCCAGCCACTCCTTCTGGCCTTCCTCCTGCTCCGAGTCCCTTGGTTCTGTCATCAGGGCGTGGGTGAGGGGCCACTTTGTCCAGCTAGCCTGGGAGATCCCCTCGGCCGGGGCCCCGCCGCCTCCCCGCCGGCCCGTCAGGGAGCTGGGGTGTGGGCACAGGGGGTGCTCCTCAAGATGGAGTGACAGCATCACTGGTTTTGACTCAGACTCTGTAAAACTCGGCCTCGGGGGCCTGCCCTGAAGGCTGGGCTCCTCACCGCAGGAGGGCTTCTGGAAGGAATAGAACCATCACTGTCTCTCCGTCTCAGAGACGAGACCCGAGAGCGCGGGCTGACTGAGTGGAACTGGCATGTGGTCTCTGGACTGGTGGCAGTTTGCACACCGTCTGGGGCTGGCCTGTAATGAGATGGGAACGTGCACCAACTTGGACATCAGCTACGTAAGCAATCACACAGTTCAGCAGACACTTCCATTTTTTGGAGCAGGACTTTCTTGATGAAGGAAGCTGCGAGCTAAGTTACATTCTGGTACAAGCTCCTCATCTTGTTACAGACGGGTGACAGTTGGTGCTCAGCTACCCTGCGTGGCGGCGAACTAGAGGTCCCACCAGTGAGAAGAAGCTGAGATTCCAAAGACTTCCCGGATAGTGAAAAGGGAAAGTAAATAGTTCAGGTGTTTAAAAAAAAGGGAAATAATTAAGAAAAATTGGAGTTCCCGTTGTGGCGCAGTGGAAGCAAATCCGACTAGGAACCATGAGGTTGCGGGTTCGATCCCTGCCCTTGCTCAGTGGGTTAAGGACCCGGCATTGCTGTGAGCTGTGGTGTAGGTTGCAGACGCGGCTTGGATCCTATGTTGCTGTGGCTGTGGTGTAGGCCAGCGGCTGTAACTCCGATTACACTCCTAGCCTGGGAGCCTCCATATGCCACGAGTGCCGTCCTAAATAAGCCAAAAAAAAAAAAAAAAAAAAAGAAAACTCGACTCTTTCAACATAAAGGAATGTCAACAAAAGAAATATGTCCATGTAACCTTGACCTAGTTCTTTTAGCGCGGGGAGATGTTTCCCAAATCACCCCTGTTTGAACAGAATATTTGCTGTCAGTAAATTTAGAAGCAAGCTCTGCAAGAGGCAGAGTCGCGGAGGAATCACGGAGAGTTAGCGGTGCGCGGGTAAACGGGTATGGGTCCCCTCTCTCCAGGGTGCCACGTAACCGAGGCCTCATTGCCACGCGTGCCCGCCGGCCCGCCACACCTGTCCTCTGAGGGGGTGGCTCCGTAACCCCGTCCTCCGTCTTGAAGGCTCGTACCCGTCTCGGACTTCCCTGGGCTCCCCGTGAGGAACCTCCTCATGAGGCCGCTCAGATCAGAAAGGTTTCAGTTCTTCTCGCTGCTCCTCAGTTTAATGACAGGGCAACACAGGCCTTCGGGGCGGGTGTGAAGATTCAAAGCCATTAAGTTCCTCACTTAGAGCGGAATACAGGAATGCTGGATAGCCCCATTCCCTTCCCTGCCCGACTCCCTTGGGGCAGGCAAGGCCCACGGACGAAGAGGCCAGGGTGGTGCAGCCTGGCCGGCATGAGCACAGCTCTGGGTGACGTCCAGGGGCTGTCCACGCTCCAGCCTGAGCTCCTTACCTGGCCAGACACTTCTCCTCCGCAGCACAGCGCAGGGAGTATAGGTGGGCTCTCTGGACATAAGTGGATGCTTGCACGTAGTTGGGGTCCGGGACCAAGTCAGGGAGACCTGGAGGGGGAGAAAGGGAGGAGAGAGGAGAAGCATGGGCACCGAGGAGGGTCAGCTCATTCACACTGAAGGTCCAGAGGCCTCCCCAACCCCAAACACGCCTTGCCATTCTCCTTCCTCCACGTGGGCTGTCACCTCCTCCAGGAAGCTGACCATCCTGAGCCAGGTGTGTGATTTGAACCACCCTCTCTGGGCTCAGGTGCGGGGTCAGGGAGCAGAGGCTCACCTCTGGAGCTCCATGCTGTGGGGGCCACTGAACCTCCTGGAAGTGCTGGGACATGAGCAAGACACGGGAGGCCGGGTGGAATTTGGAGCCAGAGAAGACGGAAGAGTATTCTTGGCAGGGGAGCAGCGTGAACAAGGGCCTGGAGGGAGGACTGAGTGAACCAAGTAATTTCCTGACAGAGACACTCCCTTTCGTGTCCTTATTTCCCAGGCCTCTGGGCACCAGCCCCCAGACACTCTGTTCCTCTCACCCCTGCAGCTGGCCTTCTTCGTGAACCGCCAAGAGAGAGCCCTGGGCTTCTGGCCGCAGGTGGGTCCCAGAAGGCTCCTGGGCAGAGCCCAGGGAATGGTGGTTGGCAGAGGCCAGGGTGGGCAGGAAGGGCTGGGCTCACGGAAAAGCGGGTCCCCTCTGGAGCAGGCTGCTGACCGGGCAGGATTCTCAGCCTGGGCGCCCAGCCTGGCCTTCTCAGGATTCCTTTCTTCCTGTCGTTGGCCCCCACACCTGACCACACCTTCCGCAGTCTGCAGCCTCTGGCCTCCAGTTTGGGAAGGGCCTGGCTCCCTCCCCTGCAGGGCCTGGGACCCAGTGCCCAGGAGGAGTCTGGAGTCTGCTCCAGCCCCAGGACCCCCGGCTCCCCAGGATATGCTAAGCCCGCGGTCTGTGCATTCTGCTCCCCCCCCCACACACACACATAACTTGGTCCCGGCGAGAGTTACGAGGAATAAGCAGAAACCAAACTCAGGTGTCCAGACCCTACTCGCATGGAGTAAAGAAGGAAATATCTGGAAGCTGAGAGTGTGGAACGGGTGCAGCGCGGGGTGGAGGGAGATGAGCAGGGGGGATATAGAGCCCTGGACTCCTTCCCAACTCAGCCACTGACTTAAAGGGGAATGGGCCTGGGCCTCCAGTCCCCTCCTCTCTCAAGGCCGCAGGGATTCTGGCAGATAAATGATAAAATGAAGCTGTAAGTTCTTCTTAGCTTCTTTCAAGCCCTCTGCTCCTGAGGGGCGGGCGGGCATGGGGAGGGGGCTTGAGTCATGCAGACAGGCTTCCAGCACCCTCTTCTGGCTGCCAAAGCTCTCTTGTCAGTTCATGGGTCCAGAAGAGGAGGGGGACTCTGGTTTCCAGGCCTTCCACCGAGGTGTCTGCCTGCACACCACCCCTCATGAACTCAGCGCCGGGGCTCACAGACCCTATCCCTGCTCGCCCTGGGCCCGGGCCTCATGCAGGAACAGCCAGGGTGATCTCACCTACTCAGAATGAAGAGGAAGCTTGGAGCACAAGGGTGGGTGAGAATGAGGTGGCTCCTGGCTGATGGGGGCTGTCTTGGCCAGCCTAGGCCCCATTACTCAAGCCCCCAGGAATGCCTGCAGTCATTTCCCAAGGGATACTCAGGCCCTGAAAGCAAGGGGCCACCTCGGTATCAAGCCGGTTCTCACCCGCTGGTCCCCAGGAGCCTCTGGGCGGGGGGAGGTGGAGAGACAGGAATGGTCCCCTTTCCCATTATTAAAGAGCCTCGCGCTCAGCAACATGTGGCAGGGGGCCTGAAGCCTCATGAGACCCAGAATTTGGCACCAGATGGCCTACCACCCCCACCCCAGGCCCAGTTTCAATAAACACTGCACAGATGGATCCACAAAGCGTTTCTGGCCCGACCCTTCCTCTCTGGGCTATTTCATGAGTTGGCCACGCAGTCCAGGGAAGCTAGAAGAGCCAGTTAAGAGGCTAGGGGTATTCAGGGCCAGCAAGGGTTGGTGCCACTCCTGGCGGCTGACTATGATCACATGCTGAATCCTGTTCCTGGTCACACACTGAGCTCTGATCCTGGTCCTATACTGAGCCAGAGATGACTGTCTTCCTCTTACTGTTGTGGAATCTCAGGTTCAGGCAGGTGCCTCCTGCTCCAGGAAGTCTTCCCTGATTGGCAGTGACATTCCAGGCTGTATACACTTCTGTCTCACTGCTAGATCTGTATCGATCTGTAATTAGATTTCATCATCTTTATCTGTGTCTACTCTCCTCCAGACTACGAGCTCCCTGAGGGCGGGGCCTGGGTCCCACTCACTGCCTCCGTGGGACAACCTGCGCTGCTTCAGGGCTCACTGACCTGTCCTGTCAGCCAAGCTTCTTTTTTTTTTTTTTTTTTTTTTAAATGATTAGCAACTTAATTCTTTGCTGTCCCAATCATCCAGAGCATGCACCTTACCCTGTCCTCCACAGGACACCAAGGCACACAGAGGTGCTGGAGGGACTGGAGGCTCAGAGAAGGCAAGGAATTCACCCACAGTCACACAGCAAGTCAGGAAAGTCCCAGGAGGAGCTCTCAGGTCCCAGCCTACTTTCAGGACTCTACTTGTTATTCTCCTTTTTATAAAAATGTGGGTTTTTTTTTTTTAAAGTATAATTTGCATATAGTCAAGTGCATGGATTTTAGATGTACAGTGTGCTAAATTTTGACAAATGTATGCACAGTGTAACAACCCCCAAGTTCAAGCTATGAGCTGTTTCTATCATTCCTGAAGGTTCTCTCCAGCCCCTTCCCAGTAAGAAAATTCCCTTCCGCCTCCGCCAACCCAGGGAACCACCGATCTGCTTTTTAATCACGTTAGATCAGTAATGCCTTTTCTAGAACTTAAATGGAAGCTATTATTTTATGTTCTTTGTTCTACTTCTCTGTCAGGGGTCCTGAGACTTCCTTAACTGGCTCCCCCTGGTCCACCCTCCACTTCTGTCACACCCTCACTGCCCTGGGGGAAGCTGCTAGAAAAGAGATCAGCCAGAGAGCTTAGGCTGGGTCTCCTTACCCTCTTCAGGATCCCCAGCCGGGTCCCTGGGAGCCGCAGGCCCCCTCCCTCAGCTGGTGTGCTTTTCTAGAGAGGAACAGTGCCTCCTGCTCCGCTGTGTTCCTGGGTGGCGGCTGGTGCAGCCAGGCCTGCAGGCTTGGGCTCCAGCCCTTCCCTCTACAGGGGCTTGGGCGGTGGGTGGGCTGCATGATGTTGGGAGGGGGCTAGGGGAAGGCTTGAGTGGGGCTTGTTGATGTAGGGGTGGGGGTGCCGGTTTGCTGGCTCTGGCTGGTCGGGCACGACCGGCCCTCCAGGCAGGATGGCCGATGTTGCGTCAAGCCCGGTTCTGACCAGACTGGTGCTTGCCTCCCCACCCCCACATCCGAAGAAGTGTGCATTTTACAGGAAGATTCTGGGGAGAATCAGAACCCGCGGACAGTTAAGAACCATGCGTCATGGATGTCCTTTTGCGGGGGCTGGGCTCTCTTATCCAGACGTCACCTGGCCCTCGGACCTGGCATGGGAGACACGATCATGTAGCTTCCAGTGGGAAGTTTTTTCCAGAGACTCCTGTTTTTATAAGTGCAGAGAGCTGATTTATCCTAATCCTCATTCTTCTCATTGCAGAGCAAACCAGCCATTATCCCTAGCCCCTCTTGTAATTAGATGTTTTTTTACCTCCATCCTCATCCTGACCGTCAGACACCTCCTTGAACACCTGTGTCTTGGAATCAGCTCGGCAGTGTGTTGGAAGTGGGTGTGGGTCCTTAGAGTCGATAATGATACTGTCTTCTAGGTCTCGTTCTGTTTCTTGATTTCCAGTCAACGTCAGCTTTTAAGAGCTGTCTAGTTCATTGCTCGTCATTGCTAGGAGGGTTCCACAGTGCGCGCCCTCCGTGGTCTGACAGCCAGTCCCCCGGGGGTGGAGCTCACCACTCAAAGGCTGGACGGATGGTTCTGCTCAGGCTCCTCGGGTGTTTCCTATCCGCATCCTGCCTTCCACGCCCAGGAGGTAGGCAGGAGCCTGAGGTCTCCCCCACCCTGCCAGACTTTCTGCGTGGCCCCGGGTGGGCCTGGCCCCTCTCCGGGCCTCGCCGCCTCCGTTTATGCACACCGCACACCGACTTGTCCTCTGTCTCATTCAGAGCCTGGGGCCCGGGGCTGCCGCTCCTGTGAATGCTCTTCCCTAGAAGGAATATGCCGACCGCGGGCTTCGGGCTGCACAGAGGCTGGACCAGGCAGGCAGCGCTGGTCTGGAGGAAGCCCCGCAGCCTGGGGGAGCGGGGGCTCCCCCTGTTGCAGCCTCCAGGCCAGCGAAGAACAGAGCTGAGGGACAAGGTCCAGCGTTCCGCATTCCCATTCTGCCCGTGGAGCTTGCTCTGTGGGGGACCCAGGGCCCCTATGCGCCGTCTCCTGAGGACTGAGGTCCTCCCGCCCCACCCAGGGCGGGCCTGGAGCTGCTGCCCGGCCCACACGCCAGCCCGTGGGAAGCCCGAGGTCTGTCTCCCCTTCGCTGGCGGCCCTCGGCCGGGGCCTTCTGGCCGGAGACTGTGGCAGGCGTTTTGCCATCTCGCCCAGCACCCCGGGGCCCAGCTCCCTGCCTTTCCTTTGGCTCAGTTTCCCCACGCGGATGATAGGGAGAGTAGACCAACTGTCTCTTGAGAGCAGGTTTGATGGCTCCATAAACACTTGGAGATTAAAATATTTTCAGGAGCTGTTCAGTCCATTCCCCAGCTTTGGGCAAGAGCCCAAGACCTCTCACAACCTCTGCAGACGATGCTTTAGCTGCCAGGAAATTCTCCCACCGTCTGACCTAAATCCTTCCTGCTTTAGCTGAAATCTGTTCCCTCCTGCTCAGCGGTTCCTGGAAGCTGCCCAGAGTGGAGGGTTTGAGGTTACATTCCTGCCGCTTGCCCACACCTCACCTGTTTTCCTTTCGGCTTCCCTTTCTCTGTGGTTTCCATAAACCTCTCCCCTTTGAAATCTTTCCTCCCCAGGCCTCCCGCTCACAAGATGTAGAGGAAAGAAAGTGGAAAGAGAAAGAGCCCTAACCTCCTGCGCCCAGGGCTGGAGGATAAACAGCGTCCAGCGGGAACCGGTCAGTGGGCTGTGAAATACGCACAGAGCGGGTTGTTTTGGCTCCCGCGGCCCATCTCCAGAGGAACCCCTAGGTGGGGAAAGCCGAAAGCTCACAGAGCGCGGCTTCGAAGAAGGATGAGCCAGAAGGGCCTCCAGGGTGGGAGCTGGCAGCTCCAGGCCCTGTGAAATCACCCTCTGATAATCAGGACCTCATATTGTCAGCGCTGGCCCGGGGGTGCCGTGTCTGAGGGACCAGCAGGCAGGCAAGCTGGCTGCAGGACCTGCTGTGGCTCGCTATGAAGGGTGATTCCAGCCCAGGGACAGGAGCTAGGATGGCTACAAAGCCTGGCCCAGAATCTTCAGTGGTTCCCTATCACTTATGGAATCAAGCCCAGACTTCTCAGGGTGGCAGATATGGCCTTCTGAGGTCTGGCCGGCCTCAGCCTGGCCTTCCAGACCCTAACCCTCTGCGACCTCTCCCAACGCTCCAGATCTCCCTGACTTATCTCTGTGTTTCCCACCTTCTATTATTTCTTTATTATGTTTACCCATGAAAATGCAAGATCCACACGGGCAGGGACTTTGTTTCTTTCTTAAGCTAATGAATACCCAGCTCTAGACCAACACCAGCACACAGTAAGGCACTCAGTGAAGATTTGTTGAAGGGATGGATTTCCTTGGGAGATGCTGTCCGGACGAGAGTCCTGGGGAGTGGGGGTGAGGGATGCTGAGGCCGGCCTAGGTCTGGTGCACAGTGTGTTCTGAGAGCTGGCGAGCCAGGCGGGGCAGAAGTGGGCCTGGGCCACGGCATCCTGCCTACCTGGTTGCTTGCTGCTGGGCTGAGACCACGGCGAGGACAGGGATGGGTCGGTCCAGAGCGCCCCTGAATTCCCTGTACCCAGCTAAAGGCCTGGCACCTGTGCACCCTCAGCGAGCATGAGCACAAACACCAGCCCCCCAGAGAGGGTCAGCTGGCACTGCCCTGAGAGCACAGCCTTCATTATGAGGCAGAGGCTGGGACTGACTCCAAAAAGCCCTTTCTTTTGAAAAAGGCTTTGTTTGGGGCTGGAAAACCCATGGTTCCAGTTGGCCCATGGAGGGGAGGAAGGGTGGGTTCTCTCCCAAGACTTTGGTGGTAAAAGTCCCTGAGGCCTTGACGTCCCCATCCGAGTACCTGCCTGCTCTGGTTCTAACCCACTCGCCTCGTCTTCAGCTGCTGCCCAAGGGCCGGGTTTCTGGGTGCCCCTCAGCGACGGGGAGGGACCCAGGTGCAGCCCCGGCCTGCAATCTTGAATCCAGACAAAAAGGCCCTTTGGGTCCAGCTGCCTGCGGTGAGGAGGCCGCTGGGTCAGGGCAGGGGAGGGAGGGGACCCAGCCTCTCCTTCCGGCCTCCCTCCCCAGCAGACTGCTGCTCCGCAGGAATGCCGGGCACAGAATTGGAAGCAGGTGTGGGCCGCCTGGGCGACCGGACCACCCGCTCCTCCCCCCGCCCTTCCTCTGCTGCCATTCCAGTCACTGCCCTGGGGAGTTTCCATGTGCTCTTGGCTTGTCCAGGAGTGGGGTGGACTTGGGCCGGAACCGCTGGGGAGAGGTGCCCCTTTGAAGGTGAGAGGGCATGGAGACGGGGGCCCCCGGGTGGAGGAGCGAGGGAGGAGAGGGGACCAAAGGCCAGAACCTGCCCCCCTCCACCCCCGGGGCCAAGTACATCAGGAGCCTGGGGCCTGTGAGGTTCTCGGAGCTCCAAGGCCGGCTCAGCCACCCTCCCTAAAGGCTCTGTGGGGCCTGAGAGCTCAAAGCAAAAAAAATTCCAAATATCTGTGTCCTCATAGGGGGATTAGACCTGAGGGAAACAATTAACGTGGAGACACAGCCTTCCCTGAGGGGCCGGGGCAGCGGCAAGTTCAGTGGGGGAGAGAGTCGGCCTGGACCTCAGCCTGGCCACTGATGAACTCTGAGGCCCTGAACCAGTTACCTAACTTCTCTAGCCTGGGTCGCCTCCTCTGTAAAACGCGGACGATAACACCGTCTACCTCACGAGCTTGCTGGGGGCACTCGAGGTGGGAAATGAACATAAAACGCCCAGCACAGCGTCCGGTGCCTATGAAGGGTTCAGCGACATCAGCTGCTATTATGATTACTGAACACGGGGGCCCTCTCTTCTTGCAGGGATGGTCCAGTCTGAGAGCCGAGGCGAGAGAGCGTGTGGCCTGGCGACTGGATGATCCGAGAGGAGACAGGGAGTCTGCCTGCCATGAGGCTGTCCCGGACGCGACGCCAGTGTTTGTCCCCGCACCAGTGACCTCCAGTTGGCAAACGGGGGGCCAGCAAGAGGACCCGGGGCCCTCTGTCTCCACAGCCGTCTGGCCCTTTACCCCGGCTTCCTCGCCTGAAGACTCCATTTCTTTCTGAAGGAGCAACCTGAGACCACTCCCGGAAGGAAGGAGGGGTACCGAGCTGTGATTCTGCCTCCGCCAGCCGCCAGCAGGTGGCCTGGGGCAGGTCACTTAGCCTCCGAGGGCCTCAGTTTCCTCGTCTGCAAAATGAGGGTAACAGTAATACCCGGGGTTGCTGTGAGGGCTGAGCCACCATGATTGTAAAGCTCTTAAGAACAGTGGCAGGCGCTGAATACGCGCTGCTGACACAGACGGGTTTGTTAAACAAACGTCCTGGAGTCTGGAGTGGGGATGACGAGGCTCCGAGCCCACGCCACGCTGGGGAGGTGCTCTTTGCTTCCAAAGCTGGGCACGTTCACTGTTCCATCTCATGCTGTTGCAGCCTGTGCCTGGAACACGGGAGAAGTCAAGTATCTACTCGACCAAAGAGATGTGCAAGGTAAGCCTGAATACGTGAAAATTTACGGAAAAAAATGTATAGTGGTTGAGAACTCAGGTTGGGGAGTCAGGCAGACTCAGATCCTGGTTTTGCTATGCAGAGGTCGTGCGACGATCAGCCGGTGAGCCTGTCGTCTTGCCTGTGAGGCGGGCTGATGACAGCATTTGGCTGGTGGGGTTGCTGTGGGTGTTGAGAGAGATGCTGTATGTACGAAGCGCACAGCGTGCGCTCGCAGAGCCATCCCCCTGGAGGTGGCTGCGGGAACTGGCGCCCAGGCTCACGTCCTGCTCCGCCTGGCTCACGGGTGGCACGAGCAGCCTCCGGGCCCACTCAGGGCAATGCAGAGATGACGGGTTCGGTTTGAATTCTGGCGTGGCCACTTCGAGCTGGGAGCTCTCGCTAGGTCTCAGTGTGCTCATCTGTACCAGAGCACCGTAATCCCCACCGCTCTGGGAGAGGCGGGGGGCGGCGAATGAAATCGCACATTCGAGCCACTAAGCTCAGCAGGTGCTGTTCTGCAAAGGGCTGAAGTTGTGATCACTATCCCGGCGCCCGGGAGCTCCGCCTGCAGGTGCTCGTTGGGTGGAGGCCTGCCCCGTCCTTCTCCTTATCTACTCCAAGCCTTGCGGAGGGGGATGGGCGGCCCAAATAGGGGAGGCAGCCTGCGAGGTGGGGGGGGGCAGGCAATAGGGGTGCAGCAGGGCTGCTCTCAGGCACTAAAGGGCCCTGTCTGGCCTCTTGGGTGCAGGAGGCTGGATGGAGAGGGCTGTGCCCTAGAAACACCCCTATGTGAGTGCAGGGCTTAAAACACCTGGGCTAGGAGCAGCACGGGGCGCTGTGGAGGCTGGAGAGAGAGAGAGAACTTGGAGGAGAGGAGAGGAAGGAGGTGCTTCAGGTTCCGGAGCCACAGGCTAGGGCACTGAGATTTTGTCCTGAAGACCTTGGGAGCCACAGCACCTTCCTGGGCGGGAAGGTACCATGGTCGCCAATGCAAGGGTGTGTCTGCCCCCTGTGTGGGATGGATTGAAAGTGACCAGGGAGGAGGCAGCCACGGCTCCGATTGGCTGTGTGACGACGGGGACGGAGGACCCACGCCAGGCCAAGCTGGCACAGCCATCGGAGATGCCCTGGGAGGACAGCCAGGCGGTCTGCTCCATGCTACTTTCACAGGGTCACCGGAGCCAGTGAATCAGGCCGCGGGTGTAAGGGGGAGGCCCTGGGAAAAAAGTCATGGTCTTCTAGGGCCAGGAGTCATCTTAGTGCACATGAATACCACCAGCTCAGAGGTGCTAGGCTGTGAGGAGGCAGAAGCAGGGGCAAGGAGGCCAGGGGAGGAGGGCCCGGCCGTGGGAGAAGAGAGGCCCGGCGAGGGGACATGCGGCCAGGCCTGGGAAGCAGAGAGCCGCCCTCCGGGCCTCTGCACAGATGTGCTGTGACCGGCAGGCCAGGTATGTGACCTGGGCCTGTGTTTCCCCGCCTTCCCTCCGGTCGCACGTCAGAGACAACAGCGTTGCAGGAGAGAGGGTGCAGGAGCCCAAGGAAGAAGCCCGGCTCTGGACAGGCGCTTGGAAACCACCCAAACGTGGAGGAGGTGGGCAGTGCGCACATGTGTTTGGTGTTGTGAGGACACGTCCACGCCCACACACGCGCGCGGGCTGCCAGCGCCCAGCCTCAGACCCCTGGGTGCGCGGCCAGGAGGAATGAAGTCAGGCTCTGAGAATCCGCCCTGGACTCCCACACCCGGCCTGGGGGTCTGATCTCAAGCACAAGGCTTGGCCTTCCCTGAACCGGGATTTTCCATGGGCCGGGTCTAGCAGGGTGGGCAGGGGAACAAACGACGGGTGAGAAGGTACTGCGCCCTCCCCGGCCTGTCTGTGAGCCCTGATCCAGCCTGCAAGCCGCCCCCGCCACCCCCATGACCAGGGAAGGGACAGCTGGACGGTGCTGACAGCGCTTCGGTGGCCATGCTTGGCCATCTCCTCCTCTGCGAAGTCCTCCCTGGGCTCCGAGCCCCGACTGGGGAGGACCCGCCCATAGGTTCCCTCAACGCCTGCCCAGGCGCAGCAGGGAGGTGCAACTTTTTTTATGCCTCGTCGCGGCAGGGCCAGCATTCGGCTTGGCATCTAGTATATTACCTTCAGGGGAGAAATGTCTTCAATCCAAAATGAACCCTGGGGCTCGGGGGTAATGGCCAGAGGTCCCGCTAAGCACCAAGTACCCCCCCTCCCGCCACTCCAGACGCGGCCTTGCCCCGGCCAGTCCCCCTTGGAAACTCAAGAACTGGGAGGCCAAAGAGGAACCTCAGAACGCCCCCTGGCTTAGGGCACGGATGTCAAGTCCCAGGCCTGGCTCAGCCAGCAGGGCTATTTGAGGCCTCGGTTTTTCTCTGCCCAGAGGTGGAGCTCTCCTGGCCGAGCCGCTCTGCGGTCCTGCCTTCTAAGAAAAGCCGCCGCCGGAGTTTGGCCTATCGCTAAAGCGGCTCTCCTCCAACGAGTTCTCGGAGCAGCTGCTGCACAGCAGACGCACACCCTGCGGCAGCGACGCAGCAAGTCCCGGGGAGGGTCAGATGTGGGTGAGGCGGCCTTTCTCCCATCACAGAAGGGCCCTCTGTCTAGCTCCTGTCCGGAACTCCTGTAGGTCCTCAAACTGGAATTCAGCCCCCAAGTGGAGTGCTATGCCCTGGATGTGAGGGAGGGCTACTACGTGTGGGGACACGCCTCTGCCCTAGCCTGGAGCTCCAGCGGGCCCTAGAGAGGCAGGGGTCTCCACCCCTCCACCCAGCAGCAGCCTCTCACCCCAAATCAGCATGGCTGGAGACAGAGCAGTGTCCCCGTGCTGACAGAGGCAGAGGAGCAAAGGCTGGGGCTGCAGTACCTGGGTCCCTGGGCCCCGCAGTGCTCAGCCCTCGCCTGGTGGGCCTGGCACAGCCACCTGCGTGTGGAACAGAGAACAGCGAGTAGGGAACCAGGGCATTACCTGAAGCCTACAAGAGGCAAGGCTGGGCTAGAACGCACATGCCTGAGGGACTAAACAGAAAACCCTGACTGGAGCTGACTTTGGACCTACAGAGACAGAAGCAGGAAGGGGAATTCTAGGACATCAGAGGTTAGGCCAACAGCTGTCCAGTCCTGGCCAGACCACTAGTGGGCCCGTGCCAAGGTAGCCTGCCTGCTAACAGCACATGTGGAGTTGCTCATCCGAAGAAGAAAGGCTGCCCCATCTACTGTGTGCTCATGTGCAGATGGCTTGGGCTTTTGCATGATTAGGTCACGTCTTTGACACTCCCTGTACTCATGTCCACAGCTGCCTCCTGGGACTCTCCCATGGGGCCAAGACAAGGGTGACTGAGGCCCCGGTCCTGGGTGCAAAATTTAAGAGGGTGCCTAAAAACTCAGTAGCTAAGAGAAGTAATAATATTTGAGGCAATATCCGCCACCCCCTCCGCCGTTTGGCCGCACC
This sequence comes from Catagonus wagneri, assembly GCA_004024745.2. Taxonomy (NCBI): domain Eukaryota; kingdom Metazoa; phylum Chordata; class Mammalia; order Artiodactyla; family Tayassuidae; genus Catagonus; species Catagonus wagneri. The sequence goes on along the minus strand of PVHT021183629.1, from coordinate 17,344,764 downwards.
CATAGCATGCAGAAGTTCTCGACCAGGGATCGAACATACTCCACCGCAGTGACTGGAGTCACAGCAGTGACAATGCTGGATCTTTAACCCACTGAGCCACATGGGAACTCTGAGCCAATATGTTTAAAATTCAACATTGATGCATAAAAAAATCTGTGATGAACAAAACATCAAAATTTCAAATAAAGACATCACTGTTGCTGATTTTTCAGTCTGCCTCAGGCTCGAATACAGTTTGGCATGGCACCCTTACTGATTCTATTTAAAATCAGGATATTTTGTTCCTCTTTTTGGGGGCATTTTTTAAAATCTAAAAATGTATTAAACTATTACTTATCTCAGTTCCTAAGCTTTTTGGC
>PVHT021183629.1:17329661-17343405 GCA_004024745.2 Catagonus wagneri | reverse complement strand
CTGCTCATTCAGGCCAGGGTCACATATGCCCAGTAGCTGTGAACTCGCCACACCCCCAAGAGGCATCTCCTAAGGCCTTTCTGACCCTTAAACTCCCTTCTTCATCCTGGGAGGCTGGCAGAGGGGCACCTCCAAGTGTCGAGAACATGGCCTGATGGGAAAGAAGCAGAAGTGGGGACAAGGGTTCCTTTACTTTGTCCTCAAGTGACCCGAGCCAGGTCTGAAGGGCGCCTCCTTCCAAAGCCCTGTCCAGACCCACCACCTTCTGCGCCCCCGCAAGCCCGGGTCAGGGCCTGCCCAAATCCTGGCACCAATGACGATGCGTGCACAAGGCCAAGGCCAAGGCGGGAAGCATTTGGGTTTGCCGTTGCGGGCCAGGGTGGGGTGGTCCTTACTTAGGAGCTGGGAGAAGCTCCGGGTAAAGGGTCGGGGTCTGGGCGCCAGGATCTACTCACCTCGACCGTTCTGGTTGGGCCGGTACACGCTGCCCACACTGAGGCGGCCCTGCTGTGCGCCGCTGCGCTCCGAACCCGGCGGGGGCGCGTCGGAGCTGCGCACCGGCAGGTAGGGAGGCTCCAGCACGCGGAAAGGGGGCTGCGGCTCCACGGCCCGCGGCGGGCTGTAGGCCTCCGGCGGCATGTTGCCGTAGGGCGGGTACCAGCCGAAGCGGGGATCGCCGCCGTAGGTGCCGCCGTTGGGCTGCGCGGCGTCGGGGCCCGGGTCGGGGTAGGCCTGTTCGAGGCCCGCGGTGCCCTCGTGGTACAGGCTGTGCGAGTAGCGGCGGTCCAGGCCGTCGGCGGGCTGCGGCGGCGGCGGCGCGGGCGGCCTCTCCGGGGCCGGGTAGAAGCCCTGCGGCGGGTACTCGGGCTGCTCCTCGCCGCCGCCGCCGTACTCCTCGTAGCGCGCCCGGGGTTGGAAAGGGTAGACGATCCCCGCCGAGGCCACGGCCGCCGCCCCTGCGCCCAGGCCGCCTGCCGGGGCGCGGTAGTACACGTAGCCCTGGTCGTAGGTTCGCGACGCGGGGTCGTACGTCTCGTACTGGCTGACGAAGGGCGCCTGCGGGTAGGGGAACTGCTGCGGGAAGGAGGGCGGCTGGCGGTAGGTGGTGGCGAAGGCCGAGGCCGAGACCGAGGAGGAGGCGGAGCCCCCATGCCGTTGCTGGGAGACGGAGGTGCGGACCCGGGCCATGCCTGTGCTGTCCCCGACGGCCACTTCGCGCCAGTTGTCGGGCACCTGGCCAAAGCCGAACGGGTGCCGCGCTTGGCCGCGCACGGTGTCCGAGCCCACGCGCCCGGGCAGGGGCAGGGATGGGGCCTGCCGACGCCGGAGGCCGCCCTGACTGCGCCGCTGCGAGGTCTGGGGGGCCCCCGCCAGCAGCACCCGGGAGTTACCCTCGGAGCGCTGAGGCCCCGCCGGCACGTATTCCGAACCGGAGTTGAGCAGGCTGTACACCTGCCCGTTGTTCTCCCACTGGATCAGCTGCCGCCAGCGTCCCGGATCCGAGCCCTGCCCGGGCTGCGCCTGCTGCCCACGCACCAGCACGCAGAGGCAGGCGCCCCACACTAGGGCCCCCAGCTGCCAGCCGGCTGGGGCCAGAGCCATGGTGGCCCCTCTGCAGAGGCCCGATGGACCGAGAGGCTCTCGGGAGTGGCCCCCTGTGCCTGCTTCTCTTCCCACGGCCGCGAGGACGGGACGGCTCCTTGCCTGCCCAAGCTCTAGCTTTGTCCATCCTGGCCTTGTCCCGAGCGGGACGGATCCTCCGATGACAGCATTTCGAGGCCAAGGGGTCAGGGCAGGGCAGGGGCGTGCCCAGGGCTGCAGGAGGCTCCCTGCAGGGCACTGGGCAGGCAGGACCGCCTGGGGGCCTTACATGGCCAGCCCGGCACTGGCTGGCCGCTGGGCTGGCGCTTTCCCACTCTGAATGAATAAGCAACAGGCTGGGAGCGTTGGGAGGTTTTGGGCAGCCCAGTCTGCCTGCTGGGGCCTCCTCCGCGGGGCCCTATGGCCCGCCGGGTTTTAGCTATGTGGCCTGTCCCACAGCTGCTGTGCTCCCTCAGTCCCTGGACCTAGCTCCCAGCCAAGCCGCAGACCTGCCTTTGAGGAAGGGAATGAAGTGGGGAGTAGGAGGCGACCCCTGGGGACTCAAGCCTGATGACTGGGGCCCTGGCAGGCAAAACAGGGCTGAAGTGTCAGCACCACTCTGGCCATTTCTCTCTGCTTTAGACCTAGGATCCTTGGTCTCACCTGACTAGCTTCTAGTTTGGGTTTGAATGACTCCTGTCCACTCCAGCCTCTCCCTAGGGCTCCTGGGCTCCCATTCTCCAAAGCTAGGTGCTGAGACACAGTCCTCATTGGTGGGCTTTCTTGAGGGAGATGCTGAACCATCCTTTGATGCTTGACCTCAGGTACACCTTAGTTTATCCGGCCTGAGTACAAAGAAGATGGAGTTCCAGCCTTTTCCCTCTTGGCACTGCCCTCACTCCGCCCCGGGGCCTCGCTCTTCCGGTCTGTAGCATGGGAGTGTGTCCCTGTGCTGAAAGGAACTTGCGAAATCATGGGCGAGATCAACCGGCTGCCTATCACGTGTGGTTTCTGTCCTGCATCTCTGGCGTCGACATAGCCAAGGAATAACCTGAGTGTGCCCAGGGATAAAGTGAAACCTGGGGGCTGTCTCTGATATGGGATAGGAGTCATCAGGAGGCCCCATGTGCTGTAAGCACAGAACGGCAGAAAGGGGGATTCGAAGGTTGAGCCTAGTCCAGGTGCTGTGAGGAAGCTGCTGGGTGATCTCGGGCAACCGCCTTCCCCATTCTGATCCAGTCACATCTGATCAAGGGACGATTAGACCGGTTGGTTCCCCAAGATGCTTTGGCAGGTTCCGTATCCTCTTGGCAGAAAGAAGAGGGGCTTTGGAAGTCTGGGTGCTCTGGCCTCCGAGAAATCACTCTGAATGCCTCCCCGGGGCTGCTTTCTCCAGCCCTGGTCCCGGAAGCCGGAGGGCAGGCATTCCCCGCTTGTGCTTCTCCACCAAGGAGGAGCAGCCTGCCCTTGGGCTCTCCAGGTTCCCCTTCTAACTTTGAAAACTCCTGGCACCCACCTTTGGAGGAGACAGCGAGAGCGGACATTCCTCAGGGACCTGGCCCCTCACCCCCTCATCCCTGCCAGTTTGTTTGTCCCACCGCACTGTGCCTCAGATGAAGTTTGGTTCAGGTGACGCAGGGCACCAGTCCGCCCTCATGGTCCAGCCAGCAGCCATTCGAGGCGGCCCTCGGCTCCCCGGTGTGGGGTTTGGTCTTAGGCTCCGGACAGGACAGGACTCCTGTGAGGAGCAACTGGTTTGGCTCAGGACAGGAAGCCAGATGCCCAGCCTGGGCTCACTGAGGGCCGGGACCGGGACCGGGAGGGTTAAGCCTTCCCTCCCTCCCGCCTGCCCCCTGCAGTGCTGGCCTCAGCTGCTTGGAATCCCTGGGGTGCTGTAGGGCCCTCCCGCCAGCCAGATGGGCAGCAGCGCCAGCAGAGGAGGAGGGAGAGCTGTGGAAACAGGCCTCAGGGTACCCCTAGGCGGGGAGAGGGAGGGAAAAGGAGGGACGGAGGGAGAACAGAGGATGGCTGGGAGGTGGGGGAGTCCTACTGGCAGAGCGGAGGAGGCAGGACCCCTCTTCTCAAGCCAGGCAGGGGGCAGGGGCTGCCTGGGGGCTCTGGAGCTGTGGGGACCAGGGCACAGGCCATTGTGCTCAGCCAGCCTCTGCCTGGGAGCCAGCTCTTGGCGTGAAACCCTACCCAGTGCTGGCTCCTGCTCCTCTTTCTTTTTTCTTAATAAGGTCGAATCAGAGTGAGTCAGAGGAGCCAAGTTTCCTGTTAGGCTCTGTTTGAATAAACTCTGCTCTGAACATAGCTTGGGCCTCTGAACAGGCTCCTGGGGCCAGGGCTTTGGCCCTGCCAGCCGCCTCTGCTGAGGCTGGAGACCTGGGGTCCCAGGGTGACCGAGCCAAGGTCCTGGCCTGACCCCCAGCCCCTCCCTGGGGAAACCTGTTAAGCTCTCAGAGCCTCAGAGTCTTCATCTGTAACTTGGGGGTAATAATACCTTTCTCGTGGTGTATTTGGGAGGATGAAACAAGAGGATCATGAGAAGTACCCAGCACAGTGCCAGGCGTGTGGTCACTGTTTTTCCTTTCTCTAGACCAGCGAGGGAAAGGAGGGGTTCATCCCCAAGGGTGTCCCCCCCCATTTTCTCTGTCCCTTTCATGTTTTTATCTGCCTTCAGCATCCTTCCCCGCACTCCGCCTGGGGCCTGTCCTCTTCCCTCCTCTCCACTCCCCACCCCGCCCGACCCTTCTTCTCCCTTCCCATCTGGGTCTCACTAAATTGCTGACAAGACCCCCTCAGATCTCAGAGCCCCGGGGGGGGCCTGCCTGGCTCCACCTCTCCACACGCTGGGCAAGGCCTTCCCTGAGTAGCTGGCAGCATCCTGGCTTCCTTCAATTAGACCCTGGAATGTGGGCACCCGAAGGAGACCGGGGCGGTCTGCAAAGGAGGGTGCAGAGCTGGGGTCAAATGAGGACTTTTTGAGGCGCCGGGCTAGGCCGCGCTGAGCTGCCTGGAGGTCTGGAGGTGAGTGGGGTGGCAGGCAGCTCAGGCGCTGTCCCTGCGGGGCCGGGTTCACACCCGCAGTTTTAAGATCTTGCCATGTGGTTGAGGCTTGTCGCCAGTCCCGGCGCTAGGAACCAGGCGCAAGGGTTCTTGGAGGGCTGAGGCTCTGGGGCCGAAAAAGCTTGCTGGTAACGTGTGACTTTATTAGAGAACCTGATACGTGTTCGGCTCCGGACCAGGCTGTTCTGCCGCCCATGCGTTAGCCCTTGACCTTCGCTCCTGTGAGAGAGCTCCAGGCTCTGCAAAACCCGCTGGGGAGTGAGGAGGCCTCAGACCCCACCCACAGAAGGTTTAGGGAGCAGGGAAAGGCAGCGGGGCCCTTACTGCTTTGTGGAGGAACTGGCCGGGTGGCCCACTGTGGGTCAGGATGTTTCTGTGGCTGGGAGGAAAGGACGAGACAGGCTCTGGGTGCCCCTGCCCTCCGTGCCCCCCATGGAGCAGGGCTGGGTCCCCCCCACCCACTTTGATCCCCGACTGCTGAGCCCAGGCCCCTTGGAAAGGCAATTGGTGGGGTTTGTGCTGAACTGGGGATAGAAGCCCAGGCCAGGCAGCCTTGGACTGTGCAGGCCCCAGCCGCTGCCTCCGGAAAGCGGGCCGGAGGAAGCGCTGTGCGCGGAGGCCCGGGCGAGCTGGCACAGAACACGCTGACTCTGCAGGGAGAGGACCACCGAGTGACCACTGCCAGCTGGGCCCTGCGCCCGCACCCTCCCCCGCAGCCACATCTGGTGCAGTGGTGGGGGAAGCAGGGGGGTGTTCCGTCCCCAGAGCTGAGACAGCCGTGGAGGGGTCCACGGAGGGGGCCGGGGCCCTTTGGTTTGGAAGCGTGTCTCTCTCGAGGCTGGAACTCAAGAGAAGCCCGGAAGTGGGGGAGGTGAAGTCAGGGCCTTTTTGAGGGACAAGTGCGGTGGGGGCTGTGGGGAGGGGAGGAACCCACCCTTCTCTAGGACCCAGGGGAAGTCGGTGGCTCAGGCCACCTCCCCCTCTGTTTTCCCTTCTAGCTCTCTGGGGCCCCCTCCCCGCCCTGGTTCCCTGGGGAATTGGAAATACCAGAGCTGATGGAACTGGGTATGGAGGCAAAGCTCTGTGAGGCAGGAAGCCTCCTCGATGCCCTGATCCCCTGGGCCACCAGCCCAGACAGCTTCTCCCCTTCGCGACTCTCTCCCCCTCCCAAGAGGCGGGCGGGGCTCTGGGGCCTGCTGAATGCTGCCATTCCCCTTTCCCCTTCCGCCAGCCCCCTGTCCCCACTGTTCCCTGGTCTGGAGCTGGCAGAGGCCAGGAGGATCCTTATTACAGGATCCCTGAGAAAGGGTCCCAGCCCAGGGGCCTTCCTTGATGGCAGCTGGCGCCCACTGGGTGGGGGAGCCCCAAACCTCAAAAGGGTTGGAGGGGGTGCTTAGCCATCTCGAGGTTATGCCAAGGGGGTAAGAGAGTCCCCTGCCCTAAGGAGAGTGCTGGCGAGACCAGACAGGATGCCAGGCCCCTGGGCTGCAGCCCAGCGAACCCTGGAGAACTGTCGGGGAGACTGAGGCAGGAGCCCAGGGCCCTGACAGCACCAGCAAGGCGGAAGGAAAGCGCTCTTCTCTCTTTCTCTGCTCTGGTTTTCCTGCCTCCGGATCTTTAACTTTCATTTGGGTCTCTCTACCTCCTTTTTTTTTTTTTCTTTTCCCCCTAACCTCCCATTTTCTCATTCATTTATTCATCATGCATTCATTCATTTTCTCTCTCTCCCTGTCTTCTCTGTCAGTGGCTTGCAGTCTCTTGCGGTTCTGTTCTTTCATCTCTCTCTCCGAGTCTCATCAGTCTCATCTGTGTTTCCAGATTATTCCTTCTCTGTCCACTCATTCCGTCAGCGTGTCCCCTGGGGGCTGCTGCATGCAGACCCCATGCTGGCTATGGGGTCCCCAGAGAGCTCGCAGTCTGCCGGGGGTGACACAAGTAAAGAGGACAGAGTGACTGGTCTCAAGTAGAGGTGAATCACTGTGCTGACTCTGTGACCTCTGAGTCACTCAGTAAATACTTGTTGAATAGACGAATGAATGGTGAATTTCCTGTTCATATTCTTGGATTATTTTCTTTTGTAACAGACATCTGCTTAGTATCGATTGGTAGGATGTAATATATTTAGCATCTTTTCGTATATCACTCTGTCACATATTATGCAAGAAATTTTAAAAGTTTGTCATCTGCATCAATATTTTTAATACTTTCCTGATATACTGAAGTGCTTTGTTTTTAAGCTATCAAATTATTGATTTTTCCCCTCGGCCTTCACCAAGAATATATGTTTTCAATGAAATTTCCTGCCAAAATTTTATAATTTCATCTCGCCTTTTTTACTTAACTCTTTAATCTGTTTCATCGTCATATGTGGTGAGAGGTAAGAATATAACTTTAGAACAGGTTAGACCACTGTCCCAACACGGGTCATAAGTGAATTCCTAGTGATCTGAGAAGCCATCTTATCCTATACTGAATATTTTTTCTGTTTAACTAGGCTTTCTATTCTGTTCTGTCGGTTTGTCAGATTATTTTTATGCTGATATTGCCTTAGTTTAATAATTGTGATTTTAAGCTATTTGTTTATTTATTTTGGGCCACACCTGCGGCACGTGGAAGTTCCCAAGCCAGGGACTGAACCCACATCACAGCAGCAACCTGAACCACTGCAGTGACAATGCTGGATCCTTAACCCACTGGTCCACAAGGGAACTCTCAATCGTGACTCTTAAATAAGGGTTATTAACTGCGAGTATGTCTCATTTATTTGTTTTTTTAAATCATTCTGACCTCTCTGTTTTTTTATTTTTGCCAAATTAAACAAAAACAAAACAAAATATTCCTCTGAGGACTGGAATTGGGTTAAATTTATAGCTTAACGTAGTGATAATGAGCTTCTGTGTTGCACTGAGTGTTTCCATTTGGGAATATGGTGTAGCTTTCTATTGTTAAGGTCTTTTATTTTTTTGTCTTTTTGTCTTTTTAGGGCCACACCTGTGGCATATGGAGGTTCCCAGGCTAGGAGTCTAACAGGAGCTGTAGTTGCCGGCCTACACCACAGTCACAGCAATGCCAGATCCGAGCCGCATCTGTGACCTACACCACAGCTCATGGCAACACCGGATCCTTGACCCACTGAGCGAGGCCAGGGATCGAACCCGCAACCTCATGATTCCTAGTCCAATTTGTTTCCGCTGCACCACGATGGGAACTCCAGTTCTTTTAAATTGTTCTATCAGTGAAGTTTTCTGGATGAACATTGTGTTGGTGCTTCTTTTCATGAAACATGGTGGAGCTCCCACCGTGGCACAGATCTGCAGTGTCTTGGGAGTGCTGGGACATGGGTTCGATCCCTGCCAGACACAATGGATTAAGGATCTGGAGTTGCCGCAGCTGTCGCTTAGGTCCTGGCTTGGATTTGATCCCTGGCCCGTAACTCCACATGCTGCAGGGAGGTCAAAAAAAAAACCCACAAAAAACAAAACAACAACAACAACAAAGACATGGCAATGGCCTCTGTGGCAGGCAGTTTCTGAAATGGTTCCCAATGACCTCTGGTAGGATGTGGCAAAATGTGATGGGATGTTAATTCTGAGATTAGGTTGTGAAAGACGGCGACCTCTGTCTTGCTGGAACTCTCACTCTGGCCCTGCTATGAAACTGGCCGCCACGTCTTAATCTGTTTGAAGGTGGCATTGTGATCTGTGTTCTGGTGGCAAGGAACTGAGGCTCTCAGTCCAACAACTGTGTGAGTGGGCTTACGCCTTGAACCTTTGGATGAGCCCGAGCCCGGGCTGACTACTTGGTTGTAGCCTTGTGAGAGACCCCGAGACAGGGAACTCAGCTAAGCCACACCCAGGTTCCCGACCCACAGATACTCTGAGACAGTAAATGTTGCTGTTTTCAACAACTAAGCTTTGGGGGTAATTCGTTATGCAGCAATGGATAACTAATACAACGGCTTTATTTTTCTGCGTAATCTAACAAGTGGAGGCAGTAGAAAAGATAATAACTTCTCTGTAGTTATAACTGGCCACTTTACAAAACTCCTCTATTCTGATAATTTTGTGTTTCTTTTCCTAGTTTTTCTAAGATAATCATATTTGCACAAAATTATAATTCATTCACCTCTTGTTATATTTTTCTCTAATTGCTTTAGCTAGAGTCTTTAGAACAATGTTGAATAACAAGACAGAAGGAATCTTTTGTTCCCATATTTGATGAGAATGGGTCCTGAATTTCACCGTTTTGGTGTTGCCTGTGGGTTTGAGAGCTAATATTTTTTATCATGTGAAATAAGTAGTCTTCTATCTCTAGTTCACTAGAGGTTGTTTTATTTTGTTTTTCTTTTTTCTTTTTTATGGTCCTTTTTAGGGTTGCACCCGCAGCATATGGAAGTTCTTGGGCTAGGGGTCAAATTGGAGTTGTTGCCGCTGGCCACAGCCACAGCCACAGCCACAGCAATGTCAGATCTGAACTATGTCTGTGACCTACATCACACCCCACGGCAGTGCCAGATCCTTAACCCACTGAGCGAGGCTAGGGATCAAACCTGCGTCCTCACAGATACTGGTCAGATTCGTTTCTGCTGAGCCGTGATGGGAACTCCTTGTTTTGTTTTTAAATTTTATGGCTGCACCTGCTGCATTTGGAAGTTCCTGGGCCAAGGTCTGAATCTGAGCCACGGCTGCAACATATGCTGCAGCTCTGGCAACACCAGATCCTTTAACCCACCGCACCAGGCCGGGGATTGAATTTGTGCCTCTGCAGGAACCCAGGTCACTCAAGTCAGATTCTTAACCCACTGCACCACAGTGGGAACTCCTACTAAAGCTTTTAAAAGAAAATCAGGAATGGATAGTGAAATTTACCAATTATCAGAGTTTCTGTTATGGCTTAGCTGGTAAGAAGGTGACTAGTATCTATGAGGATGCTGGTTCGATCCCTGGCCCTCCTCAGTGGGTTAAGGATCCAGCCTTGCTGTAAACTGCAGCACTGGTCACAGATGCAGCTTGGATCTGGCATTGCTGTGGCTGTGGTACAGGCTGGCAGCTGCAGCTCTGATTTGATACCTGGCCTGGGAACCTCCATAGGCAACGGGTATGGCCTTAAAAAGAAAAAAAAAGAAAGAAAGAAATTTACCAAATATCTATATAGCATGTAAAATTATCTTTTTTTCTCCTTTGACCTGTTGCTCTGGTTCATCAGTTTCCTGCAGTTTTGATATGGCATCATTCTTGCTTTCCAGGAATGTCTGCTCAAGTTATCTTCTTTTAATAGTTCTGGGTACTTTCACTATGAACATCTTTGCCGAGTCATCTTTGCCGTAAATATTTACACCACATAACTAACTGGCTGTAAAGCAACATTGCCATAAAAGATAAAATAATGAAAAATAGGGACATTAAGGATGACAGAACCATGAAAAATGAATAATGAAATTAAAGACTTTACTGCAAAATACAAAATGTTTGAATACTTTTTGCTTTTTTCTTTTTTATTAATGATTTTTATTTTTTCCATTATATTTGGTTTACAGTATTCTATCAATTTCTACTGTACAGGAAAGTGACCCAGTCACACACATATATATACATACTTTTTCTCACATTATCCTCCATTGTGTCCCATCATAAGTGACTGAATGTCTTTTTTGTGTGTATGTGTGTGTTTTTGCTTTTTAGGGCTGTACCTGTGGCATATGGAAGTTCCCAGGCTAGGCGTGGAATTGGTGCTACAGCCGCTGGCCTACACCACAGCCACAGCAACATCAGATCCGAGCCGAGTCTGCGACCTATACACCACAGCTCACGGCAACGCCGGATCCTTAACTCCCTGAGCAAGGCCAGAGTTTGAACCCGCATCCCCATGGTTCCTAGTCAGATTTGTTTCCGCTGTGTCAAGAAGGGAACTTCGTGAGTGACTGAGTACATTTTAAATGTGTGTAGATTCGTGGCAGTCCTACACAAACAACTGATTTTATTTTGTGGGTTGTATCTATGCACTTATCTTCCAAGTCTTACGTTCATATTTTATACTTTTCCCTGATGATTTCTCTTCTCGTTCGGCATCTCACTAGTCTGGCTAAAATTGCCTCCTGCATCAAGAGGGGTATCTGTTAACAAATCCTAGGTGCGTACTTAACCTGAGCTCTGCACAGAGCTGCGAAAGCCTCTATGCTGCTGTTAGCTCTTGGCGCAATGTCACATGTCCCTCAAGTGTCGTGCAGACTTCTGTGGGAAAAGTGGACTCAACTCTGTGCCTTTCAGGCCCTCAAGGCCTCTTTCTCTTCCGGTGCGGTGTGTTTCAAAATAAGAAACCAGCTCCTGGGGCAAATCATCGTCATCTGTCAGCTCCATAAAGCCACCAATAATGTCACTAAACTGGAAGAGATGCTGACACATTTCAACCAGTGGAAACCAAACTGTCAGACCAAAAACTGTCAACCAGTTATTTGATCTTTCTCAGCAAAATTGCCTTACATCCAATTCATTATACAGCAAAAATTCTTGCAGCAAAAATGCTTTCGGCAAAGATTTCTCTGGCAAAGATGCTTACAATGAAAGCAGTGAACACATTCTTTTAATACATTGTTGGATTTGCTTTGGGTTTTAATCTGATTCAATTTTTATTAGGACTTTACGCGCATATAAAGGAGACTAGCGCACGCACGGCCCATGCCTTTGCTCTGTTTTTCTTCGTGCCGTTTGTCAGGTGCTTGAGTTATTCTGGCTCCACAAAAAGAGTGGAAGACTGTGTGGGTCAGGGTCCCGGCAAGAAAGTGTCCCCCGAGATGGCTGAGATCGAGTTGAATGAGGGAACTCCCCAGAGAAGCCTGGGGAAGGTAAAGAAAACAAACACGGGGTGTGAGGAACCCCAGGACTGGCACCGGAAGGCAGATGCTGCCATCCCCAGGGCTGCAGGGGCCAGGGAGGAGCCCAGAGAGAGCTGGCACCTTGGGGGACAGGTCCAGGCGAGACCTGAGGTTGGGGAAACGGCTACTGCCAGAGAGCGGGCCTTAAAGGCGGGAAAGGAGCAGGAAGGGTACAGCGGCCAGAGAGCAGCCCCTCTTGTCAGAACCCAGCCAGAGCTGGAGCGTCTGGAAGCCTCGGGGCTGAATGCGGTTTGTGGGGTCAGCCCCCTGGGGCCTGGGACCAGACAGGGAAGGATGTGGTTCCTGCTGTGGTTTCCGTCCCGTGGCCGGACTGTGATGGATACGTACAGAATCAGATGTCTCACAGATTTTTAAGATTCACCTCCGCATCTTTACACAGCAGGCTTCTCCATAGTTATGTGGTGGTTGTGGTGGTGGCTGACTATGATTTTGCTTATTCTGATTCGGCCGCACTTGCTGGGCGTCATCCCTGCGTACCGTCCCCCCGGGAGAGGCAGGACCACACTGGGCACGTGTCCTCAGTTCTGGAAGGTCACAGAGTCTTTTTTCCGTTGACGTCACTCGTGACGGAGCCTGGCAGGTTGTTGGACTTCGGAGGTCACAACCATGATCTCTCAAAATTCTGTAGAAGAGTGGTTCCCAAAGTGTGTTCCGCAGAGCACCTGTCTCACCACACAGCCCGTGGAAAAGGGTTTCGCCGTTAAACTTGGAAAACTGTGCTTGCTAATATCACTAATTGAACACGTGGTTTGAAAGCCCCGAGAAAGCCTTGTAGAGCACCTTGTCGAATGGCTTCACTCTGCATCTCCCAAGCTGGTTTTTTGACAGAAGCTTTTTCTCTACCATAAGCACTTCCCAGCATTCCACGGAATCTCTCTTCCAGTTACACATTTTTCAGAAATGTTGTCGCTGCTTCCCCCATTTTCCCCTCTGTGTGGATGCTTCCAGAATTATTTATGCTTAAAATGGACAAAATCCTGCATGGTATTTCTAAGTTTTTTATTAGTATTAATTTGGGAAGTCCCATCGTGGCTCAGTGGTAACAAACCCAATTAGTATCATGAAGATGTGGGTTTGATCCCTGGCCTCGCTCAGTGGGTTAAGGATCTGGCATTGCTGTGAGCTGTGGTGTAGGTTGCGGACGTGGCTAGGATCTGATGTTGCTATGGCTGTGGAGTAGGCAGGTGGCTACAGCTCTGATTGGATCCCTAGCGAGTACGGCGTTAAAAAGAGAAAAAAAAAGGGGATTACTTTGACCTAGATAAAAAAAGGAAACTTTTAAATGTATAGGCTCAGGCTTTCAATCAGCTCAGGAGTATCCACGTCTCCTTTCTTCTTTGATTCTTACTTTTGTTTCATCTCTTTGGTTTCTTCTTTGGGCTTCGGTGTCTCTTCTGGTCTCTCCCTTTGTTTTTATTTTTATCCCTTTGGGCTTCCCTCTGCCTTCTCGGAGGACTTCTCATATTTGTCTCCACATTTACAGATTCAGTTTTCTGTAGTTTCTTTCTTTTTTTTTGTGTTTTGATTTTTAAGGCCACACACGCAGCCTTAAAGTTCCTGGGCTAGGGTTCGAATTAGAGTTACGGCTGCCAACCTACACCACAGCCATAGCAACGTGGGATCTGAGCTGTGTCTGTGATCTACACCACAGCTCATGGCAACACTGGATCCTTAACCCACTGAGCGAGGGCCAGGGATCAGACCTGCATCCTCATGGATCCTAGTTGGGTTTGTTAACCACTGAGCCACGAAGGGAACTCCTCAGTTTTCTGTAGTTTCAATTCTGTTCTTTACTATTGTATTGCAATTTTAAATTCTGCTGCTGTCTTTTCAGTTTCTCTTAGAGCCTTTCTTTCTTTGTCCTGTATGGTTTGTTTTTGATTTCCACCTGCCTCTCAGGCAGTCACCTTCTCCTTTCATTCTTCCTGTCTTGTTTCTCAACTCTCCTTTCTTAGAGTTGGTATTTTAATTAAATGAGGCACATACAAATCGGATGTGGTCTGAAAGTTATTTATGTGTCTGTGATAAATCTTTTTCAAAGGGATTATTTTTTTCTGTCTTTTGAGGGCCTCATTCTTTTTCTTTTGTGTTACAGAATCTTTTTAAAGACTGTGTGTTTGCAAGTGTGTGTGTGTGTTTGCTTTTACTCCTTTAAAAAAATGAATGTTTTGTAAAATCTTATTCTTTTTTTTTTTTTTTTTT
>PVHT021183629.1:17227593-17320619 GCA_004024745.2 Catagonus wagneri | reverse complement strand
CACACACACACACAGATACACACACGCATGCATGCGCGCGGCCCTGGTCTTGCTTTCTAGACCCAGGTGCTCCCCGCTCTGGTTTCCCAGCTGGACGTGGGTCCCTGGCTCCTGTCTGCCTCCACCTTGGCGCCGTGCTGCCCAACTGACTCCCCTCCCCCTAGCGGACCCTGGCCTGCTTCTTAGAGGAAGATCAGAGCCAGAACCTGTGCTAGGAACCCACAGACCCGCTCAGGATTCCCTTACACCTGGAGCCACAGGGGCTGGAGGTGGGGACGGGCAGAGGCAGTGTGGCTCTCCGAAGAAAACGAAATCCTTGCATTGTAGCATTTCCAATTTCCATGGTGTAAATATTCTCACCACGGCTGATTCCAGGCTATCAAGGCTATGTGGCGGAATGCAGAATTGGGAAGCGAGGCCTAAGTTTGGTTCTTTCGAGCCAGTGCAAGCTGAGTTCAGCACACCACCAGCCGATGGGGTGGAAGAGGATTCCTTCCGCCCACCACGGCTTGGACGCTGCTAACAGGACTGACCCCAGAGCGGCCTCCACAGGGCAGGGTCTCCCTGGGCCTGCTGGGGCTCGCTCTGGGCCAGCACCACATTCCATCCTGGCTGCTGCTTCCTTGAAGCTGGCCTCACAGTGTGCTCACCTTAGGGTGGGGCAGGGAGCCGGAGGATTGACCTCCACAGCGGCCGAGGAAGGTTGCCTGTGATGGGGTGCCTGGGCTGGGCTGAGTGTACGGCTGTGTGTGTGTGGGGGGGGGGCGGCGGGGGGGATGTAGCCGCTGCTGGTGACCATGAGCATTTCTGTCACCGGAGTATGACGTTTGAGGCTGGAGGGGGTGGGAGGTGGTGCAGAAGAGGGAGGCAGACACGGGCCGGGGTCTGGAGGGCCTTGCAGGCTGAGTGAGGGAGCCTGCTCTTTTCTGGTTGGCAGCGACGAGAGTAACGTGAGCTCTTGCCTTAGTTCGGTTTTCTGGAAAACAGGCCTTTGGACAAGGATTTGGGTGAAGTCGTTGATTTTCCAGGTGATTCCAGGGAGCAGGTGAGGGAGCAGGGAAGCAGACAGAATGGAGAAAAGTGGAGAAAGTGTGTTAATGAGCAGGGTACTGCTGTGGGCAGTCCGGACCCAGACCGGGTGGGGCCCTTCTGATGTGTGGAACACACCTCACAACTGTTCAGTCTAGGGTGGGAAGTGGGGCTATTTAGCCACACAGCTCCTCCCTTTTTCGGTGGAGGGCTGTTCCTGGGGTGGCAATGCCCCTGGCACTCCAGTCTGACCCCGTATGTGGAGGCCAAGTTCAGTCCAGGGTCAAAAGTTGCCCTTATGAAGAGAGACCAAGCTGCCTAGGGCCTGGGTCCCAGGCTGGGAAGCAGCAGAGAAGCCCACGTGGTCAGCGTCTTTTGGGTGCCGCCTTTGCTGTGGTCAGCACGGGGGTGCTGGTGACTCTGGGGAGGGTAGGTTCAGTGAGTTAAAGGGGCCGACACCAGAGAATGGGACTTAGCCTTCGGGGGAGAGTAAGAGGCCACACAGAGAATATAAACTACTCTGAAAAGTAGGGACATCGGGGGAGTTGGCAGGGCCCTGGGGCCAGGGAAAGGGCGAGCCTCGTGCAGACGTGGGAGTTGCTCAGAGCCCAGGAAAGCAAGAAGATGGCCCTGCAGGAGCAGCAGCATCTGCTCCACCTGCTGCCAGGCCTGGGCTGATGGAAGTCAGGGGGGGCTCCCCAGAGCCCACTTCCCATGTGACCCCCACCCCCCGCCCCTTGCCAGGCTCACGCAGACTCAAACCAAACAGCCTGAGCCCTAGCTGACACCTCACGCTTCCATATTTCTCCTTGGACGTCACGGGTTGGCTCAGCACGACTAGTTCTGCAAGCGTGTATTTGATCGATTGGAAGCAGACAGGCCTCTGCTCTTCGGGGGAGCAGACCCCGTCTTAGGCGTCAAGGGGGTGAGAAAAGGAGACAGATGTGTCCGCATAGTCTAGGGGGTTTCGGCCACTCAGGGCTGGGGGCAGGCACCGCCGGGGGCATCGGGCAGCACAGTGGGGTCAGCGGGGAGACAGCTGTTCGGTCCGGGCGGGGGCAGCCAAGCCTGAAGGATGAGGGCTATTTAGAGGCAGAGAAAAAAGGGGTAAGTGTTCCTGGCCCTTGAAGACTTCCTACAGCCTGCTTCCGCCTTCTGGGTGACTGGATGCCACTCGCCCTGAGGACTAAGGAGCCACTGCCTCCAGAAGCTGTCCTTTCATAGCCACACCCCACCCCCATCCTTTGATGGGTCAAACGGCCCTCGTCGGGGAGGGTCACAGGGGATGCGGAAGGTCACCCTGGGCCTCCAGCCCCTGGGAAGAAGGCTGCTTTCTTAGGTTAGTTCCTTGCGGGGCGGGGGGGTTGAATAGCAGTTCCCTCCGCAAAGATAGCCGCTTCCTGGCACCCAGAACCCGCGAAGGTTACCATCCATGGCAAACAGGGCTTTGCGGATGTGAAGAAGTTAGAGCTCTCGAGCTGTAGAGATTAGTGCACATTATCCTAGTGGGCCCCAAACGTGATCCCTCGGGTCCTTATGCGAGGGAGGGAAGAAGGTCGGAGGAGGAAGCAGGGAGCGTGGAAGTGGAAGCCAAGGCTGGGGTGACGTGAGGAGGGGGCGACCAGCCAGGGAAGGCAGGCGGCCTCTAGAAGCTCGGAAAGACAAGGAGACCAATTCTCCCCTGGATCCTCCAGGAGGAACCGGACCTGCTGACCCTTGGACTTGAGCCCAGCAAGACTGGTTTTGGACTTCTGGCCTCCAGAGCTATAAGTGGGTGTTGTTTTAAGCCACCGAGTTTGTGGTGATATTTTTTACAGCAGCCAAAGGACACAAATACACCTGGGAAGCAGACTTAGTGACAAAGGTTCGCATGGAGGGATCTGAGTTGGGGGGCGCCCCTCACCTGTCGGGAGTGAAGGAAGCGGAGGTGGGTGGACCAGGGAGCCGACGGCGATAG
The DNA here is from genome assembly GCA_004024745.2 of Catagonus wagneri. Classification (NCBI taxonomy): domain Eukaryota; kingdom Metazoa; phylum Chordata; class Mammalia; order Artiodactyla; family Tayassuidae; genus Catagonus; species Catagonus wagneri. The sequence continues at coordinate 17,317,633 of PVHT021183629.1, read as the reverse complement.
AGTCACAGGTGATTCCACGTGGCCCTGCAGAGCAGCCCGAGATAAGGCAAGAGAGCCTGGCCTGTGATCCTGCAGTTCTCGGATGGGGCTGCCCCCGGCAGGAGACGTGGCCTTGGAGGAGAGCAGCTCACAGGGAGGGACGGCGAGCCCTCAGCAGCCTGCGCTCACCTGGGCCTGCAGGGTTCCCACCGCTGAGGCAGGCACGCCTCCCCGGGCCTTCTTCCTGAGGTCTGCAGGCCTGGCACTTGCACAGCTTTCTGACATCCTGGACTTCCTGGTCTGCCGAGGAACTCCGTGGTGTGTCTGCAGCTTTCCCCGAGCAGGAAATGCGGGTTTTGGTCTACCGCGTCTAGCCTGTTACTAAGTGCTGTGCATGCGCTGCTGACTTCAACCTTAGGAGCAGCATTAGCTATTGTCCCCATTTTAAGGATGAGCAAACTGATGCTCGGAAAGGTAAAACGAATGCCCAAGGTCAGGGCCGGGACGCTCCCTGGGTCCGCCTGGCACCTTCACTGCCCTCCTGTGACTCTGCTTCTCACCATCTGCCATCATTAGCTGTGTCATCTTTTTTTTTTTTTTTTTGCTTTCTAGGGCCACGCCTGCGGCATATGGAGGTTCCCAGGCTAGGGGTCAAATCAGAGCTGTAGCTGCCAGCCACAGCCACAGCCACAGCAGTGCAGAATCTGAGTTGTGTCTGTGACCTACACCACAGCTCATGCAACGCCAGATCTTGACCTGCTGAGCGAGGCCAGGGATCAAACCCGCAACCTCATGGTTCCTGGTTGGATTCATTTCCACTGTGCCACAATGGGAACTCCTTAGCTGTATCATCTTGAGCAGGTCACTTAACCTCTTTTGGCCCCAGTTCTTTCGAAAATGAATTCTAGGGCTCTGTGGTGCCTCCCTCCTAGGGCTTTGTCTTTTACTTGGCTTCCAGTGACACAAGATGTTTTGCGCCTGGGACTGTGGCCCTGCTGCTCTGAGTCCCTGAGCCCCGTGGCCTTGCCGCCACCCCCTGCTTCCCCTTCCTCCAGTCCCCTGGTAGTTCTGGGCTCCTGATCTAGAAGAGAAGGAGGGAGCAGCAGGGGACAGGTCTCATCTTTGACTTGTCACCTTTGCATTTTCTCTTAATGATGGGAATTATGCAGGACTGCTGTGAATGGTCATAAGGTTTGCGTGCAGGGGGGTTGGCCACAGAGGAGGTGGGGAGTTGAAATCCAGCCCACACCAGGCACCTCTTGCTTGGCACAAAGGCACCGTCTGCCAAGGGGCTGCATCTGCTCAGAGGGAAAAGCCTTTTAAAATTCGTACAAAAGCCACACATAGGTTCACAGTAGGGCTGGGAATGTGTTGGCCCAGCAGGAGCCCAGGGCTTTCAGCTCAGCCCTCAGACCCTGGAATCCAGAGCAGAGAAGAGGAGAAGCAAACCCCATCCAGCTCACAGCGGCGGTTCCAAAAGCCTCTGGGATCCCTCTGCGGGAGCTGCCCAGTCTCCCAGAGACACGCAGAGGGAGCCCAGGGTCTCCTGCGTTGCCCACCTCAAAGCCTTCTCCCTGCAGAGGGGCTATTTCCTTATTCATCTCTCTCTTTCCAGTCCTTTCTGTGTGGGCTCCAGACTAACGTGCCTCAAACCCAGACTTCACTGCCTCTCTTCCCTGGCTCAGAAACTTCTCGTGGTTCTGCCTTGTCCAGGACAGCATTCAGTGCACATCACACACACACACACACACACACACACAAGGCCAACAATCTCCTCACTCTTCCCTAATTTCCCTTTGCCTTTCTGTCACCTCCTGTCCCTAGATTCCAGCTTCAGACCTCTGCCTCCTGGTCCACTCTCCTCGCCCTCTCCTCTCGCTCTCTGAAGAGTAACTTTCCCAATGAGCTGCACAAAATCCCCCACTCATGCAGGGCAGAGGCACCATCTGGCCCTAGGTGGGGCTGTGGGCCAGCAAGCCACTCTGGGGGTGCAGTGTGGTGCCTCAGATACCCTGAGGACTGGGTTCGAAGCAGGTGCCCCGTGGGGCCTGCATCAGACAGCATCCTCCTGTGCGATGGGAGCTTCCCGGGCAGGACTTGGGGGCCTCATCTCGCTGGGAGTGGCTTCCAGGTCCCCCGGAGGCTCCCAGGGCCCCCCTAGCTGGGAGGATCAAAGGTAGAGAAACTGCAGCTCGTGGGGCTCCTCAGCCACTTGCTGCTGCTGGATCCCCCGGAAACTGCCAGCCTGTAACCCAGACAGCCAGCACACATGAACTGAGACTGAGCGCTGGAAGGTGACACATGTAACTCATATACACTGCCCCACACAGGAGCCACTCACAGCCACGTGTGGCTACTGAGCACTTGTCTTGTGGATTGTCTTAATTAGGATGTGCCGAAAGTGTGCAGTAATAATACGTGATGATATTATGGTTATATTGGGTGAGGAAAATCTTTTCAATTGTCTTTTTAATTTTTTAATGTGGCTTTTAAAATATGACAAATACAGGAGTTCCCATCGTGGCTCAACCGTTAACAAACCCAACTAGCATCTATGAGGATGCGGGTTGGATATCTGGCCTCGCTCAGTGGGTTAAGGATCCAGCGTTCCTGTGAGCTGTGGTGTAGGTTGCAGATGCGGCTCGGATCTGGCATGGCTGTAGCTGTGGCGTAGGCCAGTGGCTACAGCTCCAATTCAGTTCCTAGCCTGGAAACCTCCATATGCTGCGGGTGTAGCCCTAAAAAGACAAAAGGCAAAAATAAAATATTACAAATACATTTGTGGGTACCCTTATATTTCTATTGGACGCTGCTGGTCTTGAGTGTAGAAAACAGAGGCAAGGTCCTCGGACTGTCATTCACACCGTGAAACACGCAGTGCTGAGAGACGCCTAGAGACAGCGGCGGCCTCCGACGGGGAGCGCTGACTGGGGCGGGTGCGGAGCGCTGGCCCCGGCGCCGCCCCCCTGCGCGAGGGCATGGCTGGTGCAGCTGCTCCCCGGGCTGGGTGCGTCTGGGAACAGAGCCTCTGGGTGGGCACGCAGCCTCCTAGGTGTCTGAGCACGTGGAGTGTGCCGATGCGGGCCGTGGGCCTGGGAAGGAGGCTGGCAGGCAGACTCTCCAGGCAGCCCTCATCACCGAGAGGCAAGAGTCCGAGAGGCGACCCATCGGATCCTGCTCTCCTCAGGCCACCCTCGGTGAACTCGGATCACCATCTGGGCCATCAGGGTGATTACCGCCGCTCACAGCAACTCGTGGGCTGGACCATAGTGGGGGGGGCGGGGTAAGTGCAGTGGGGAGGAGGGGTTTCCCAGCTGAGAAAGGGGGTGTGGAGGTGGGCAAGGAGCTCACCCCGCCCCCCAGGGGTCTGGAGCTGTCAAGACAAGCTTTCAGGGCCCCCGCCCCCCATCACTCTTACGTCCCAAGCTAATTGCCGGTTCCCAGCCAATCTGCAGCCAGAGCGGAAGGCTCAGGACCTCTGAGAGTCATGAGCAACAACAGATTCCCCCTGCCCCTCTTCCAGCCCCCACCCCACCCCAAGCAGCTCTGGCCCAGGGGGCTTGGCTTCGTCCCCTGCCCCTCCTCCACCCCAGCCAGAGCACGGGGATCTGATGGGCAGAGTGGCTCTGTGCGCCGGCCCGGGTGCTTCCTTCCTGGGGCAGCCGGGCCTCGCAGTGGAATCTTGGCTCGTGGAGGAGGCGCGCCCTCTGCAGGATTAACGTGCAGTTGCAAGCTCCATGGGAAGGAGGAGGTGGCTTCTTCTAGGGCTGTACCTTGGGGCTATGGGGAGCCATAGGTCCTGGAGAGAACCTCCCTCCCGTGCTTAAAGAATACCTGAATAAGTGTGGTTAAAGAGTAAATGATCAGGGTGCACCTGACTGCTGGCCGTGTCTGCCCAACAGTTCCCAGTTCTGTGAGTTTGCTGGGCTACGCACACTGGTAGTCATCCATGTCACAATCCGTAAGGTAGGTCTTTTTATTCCTGATTTAGAGGTGAGAAAACAGAGGCTCAAAGAGGTGATGCATGTTGTCCAGGGCCGCACAACTGTTACCTGGAGTCTGAATCCAGAGCCCATGGACGAAACCGGCTCACTCTGCAGCCTGCTTAGGGTAGGGCCCCCGGGGGGGGCGGGGGAAGCGGAGCGGGCAGCTCTGGTGACTGCTGCGGTAGTGACGAGATGAAGTAAGGGTCATGGAGAAGTGGGGAGGACCTGAGTCCCGGGGCAGGGGTGGCAGCAGGCCGTTTCCGAGTTCTGAAGCCCCAGCAGCGTGCCCTGTGTCCTGCGTCGCCTCCTCCCTCCCCACCCTGGATAAGACAGCTCCCTTCCACCATACCTGCCTCTGTGGCCAGCCCCCGGCTCCTGGTGGAAGGAGAAAACAAACCCACTCATTCACTTGATTTTTTACTCTTCCTCCCATTTCACAGAGGGAGAAACTGAGGCCCAGCAGGTGTTTGTAGCTGAGACTTTGCCCCGGAGAGAGCAGTCAGAAGCTGTCTCCGAGCGTCCTCTAGGTCTGTGGCCGGGGGCCTCGTCCCTTCGCTCCCCATGCCTGCAGACCCTGTGTCTCTTCTTCTCGCTCTTTTGCTTTTTCCTCCTGTTCTGTTCTGACAGGTTCCCTAATATCCTCCTCTACTGAGCCTAAGAGTTCTGAGGACCCATCTTCCCCAACTCCCACTCATCTGTCACTTCTTCATCATGCTCATCGCGTATAGGTCACGGCAGTGACCTTCACCGCACCTAGGCCCTCTCGGCGCCTCTGTTAACGGCACTTCCACCATCACCTTCGCTGTCACCACCACCACTGCACTTCTTTCTATCGGCAGCATCACTGTCATCACCTCCCCCGTCTGTGACTTCCTCCACCCTCCCCTCCTTGTTGCCATCCTTTCTGCCACGGCCATCATCAGCGTTACCTCCGTCATCTCCATTTCGTCCGTAGCGTCGTGTCCTATATCGCTGCCGCCATTACCGTCACCGCTGCCGCCACTACCGTTACCTCTGTCAGACTTGCCGTCGCCGGCACCATGGCCGCCATCCCCTCCAGGACACCTCCGTCACCACCCCTGTTAGCAGGAATGTCACCCTCCCTTCCTCCTCTGTCATCTTCTCAGCTACTTCCAGCCCTATCGCTTCTGCTGTCATCTCTCCCATCACCTCCACCACCTCCAGCATCCCTGTCGCCACCAACTTTCCCCCCAGAGCTCAGAGTCTGGCATTGAACCGAGGACTTGGGCAAGGAGCCCTGTCAGAGGAGAACATCTCCTGCCTGACAGACACGCCCTCCCAGATTCTCAGAGAAGACCAGCAGCTGGCGAGGGCTCCTCACTGTCCCTCCTCTGCCCCTTCCTCCGGATGCTTCTGACAGGAGACTCAGCCTCCCCATCAGCCGTGCCAGTACCTGAAGAGACGGCCGCTGTGTGGCTGAAGGATCGAGGCCATTAATCTGGGGCTGCCCTTATTTGCATAATGATTGCATATATTTGCATTCTATTTGCTCCCAGCTTCTGTGCGCCCTCCTGTGTGGGTATTTAGGTGCCATTTGCATATCACTGCAGGTGAGGGTCAGGCCTGTGAGCCTTGGGCACTTAATTCCTTAAAAAGATTCTTGAAGAACTTGGAATGCCTAGGTCTAGAGTCACTCTGCTGAAGGGCTGTGAGGCGCGCGCGCGTTTGTGTGTGTGTGTGTGTGTACACAGTTAAGAGCCAGTGGCGAGAGGGCAGCAGGACTTTAGTAAGGTCCGGGGTGGAACCAGTGGCGGGGGACGGGGGCGCTGGCTGCAGAGCAAAGCTCTGGTTCTCAATATCATTTCAGGACAGTGCCCCGCACGGCCACTCCTATCCTAATCCCTTCACTTGCCCAGTGACCTTGGGCGAGTCCTCCTCACCCTGTGAGCCCACTCCAGGAGTTCCTGTGTTGTTCAGCGGGTTAAGCATCTGACTAGTATCCATGAGGATTTGGGTTTGATCCCTACTCTCGCTCAGTGGGTTAAAGGATCCGGCGTCGCCATGAGCTGTGGTGTAGTGTTGCAGATGTGACTTGGATCTGGCATTGCTGTGGCTGTGGCATAAGCTGGCAGCTGCAGCTCTGATTCGACCCTTAGCCTGGGAAACTCCATATGCTGTGGGCGTGGCCCTAAAAAGACAACAAATAAAAAACCCACTGAGCCCACTCCATCCAGTGTCTGCTCCCAGCCCAACAGTCCTGACTACACCCTGGAATCACTTGGGAAGCTTTTTAAAAATACCAGCGCCCTGGCCCCGCCCCCAGAGATTCTGATTTCATCACTGGGCCCTGGGCAGAGGTTACTATGAAAAGCTCCCTGGTGACTTTAATGTGCAGCCAGGATTAAAAGCTGCTGCTTGTAGCTCTGCCCTCCCAGCTTGCCCCCAGCCTCCCACAGCCTCCCTCGACCCACCTCCCTCATTTCCCGTTGCTGCTAATCTTTTCCTCACTGTGGGCTCCCCTAGCCCCAGGGTCTTACAGGACGGTTTGGATGCTAGCTCTCTGGTTGCAGGCCCCAGAAATAAATCCACTGCACGCTCCCCCCCGCCCCGGCCCCCGGCCGCGTGGCTTATGGCCCACACGGCAGGCTAGCATTTGGCACTGATTGGAAATTCCTGTCTCGCCTCGGTCTTGCCCAAGGTCATCTCTGTTCTGGGGCTGGTCCAGAGAGGGTCTGCCAGGGCCGGGGCGGGGGCCGGGGCGGGGCTGCTGGTCCAGAGAGGGGTCGGCGAGGGCCGGCCGGGGTGGCGGGGCGGGGGCTGCTCTTGCGCAGTTCTCCTCCGCCCCCCTCCTCCCAGACTCCCGTGTCTGGCTCTTTCCAGCCTCCCCCGCTTCGCTGCCTCGGCTTCCGTGCCCAGCGGAGGCACCGTAGCTCCTCTTGCCTCCGCTGATTTCCTCGTAGCCCTGGAGCCCCAGCCCAGCCCGCGGCCTGGAGAAGCAATGTCCGGAGCAGCCTGAGCGTTGTTGCAGAGCGAGCAGCAGTAAACATGGCTGTAGTTTGGCCCTCCGTGAACCCGCGGGCCCTAACAAGCGTATCTTGCGCAGGGGCAGCATGAGGGAAGCTGGAAGAGCCTCTGCACGTCCTCCCTCGGGATCCAGCCCTGAGGCATCTCAGCCCACCCGTGGGTGGGTCCTCGGCTGCCAGGGGAGGGGCGGCCTGTGACACGGGGCCTGCCCCCCAGGGGACCGGAGGGGAGACGGCAGAACCTGAGTAAGGCCGCGGGCAGGCGGAGAGGTGGACACGGGGAGCCGGCCCAGGACCAGTACTGTGGTGTTAACAGCGGGGGCTCTGGGCTGTCTGTCGGCCTTCGGATTCTGACTTGGCCCTCACTGGCTGTGCAGCCCCGGGGCCTCAGCTTCCTCACTAGTGAAAAGAAGGCGATGGTAGTGTCTGTTGAGGTTTATGGGAGAGGGAGCCTATGACGTGCTTAGCACGGGGCCCCGGCAGTTGCTCAGCAATGCTGCTCATTGGGGTCCGCGGCGGCGGCAGTGGGGGCGGCAGAGCTGGCGCAGCCCCTCCCGACTGCTGCTGACCGCCCGGCTGGGGCCCTGAGGGGGCAGCTCGGCGCCCAGCACTGACGAGCTCCGGACACACAGCCCCTGGCCTGAGTCCCGCAGAGGGACAAGGGTCAGAGGACATGGTCAAGCCACATTCCCTCCGCAGCAGTGACAGAACTGAGCGGCTGGTCTACACCGCGCAGAACTGGCAGGACTTGGTGATGACTGACGTGTACGCCTGCGTGCCCGCGGGGGGGGGGCAGGTGGCAAGTGCGGAGAGGGAGGAGGTAGTTCTTTTGGTCTAAATGGACCCGAATGGCTTTTTTTCTGAAAGGCAGGCAAAAAAGACGTTTCCGACATGGTTACATCTCAATCAGGTTTGAACAACAAAAACCACCAGGGATACCCTGAGGCTGCAATGTGTGTGTGTGGTGTGTGGTGTGTGATGTGTGCGTGTGTGTGTGTGTGTGATGTGTGTGCGCATGCGTGCTGGGAGATGGGGCCCAGGAAACACATCCATGAGAAGCACCAGCCTAGAGGATCAGTGCACAAGTACCGTTTGTCCCTTTGCCATGTTCAGCCAACGCTGATGGCTCTACTGATGCTCACCAAGATGGCCTTTAGTTGAGGAAGAAACTTCACATACCCTCCTATTTCACTACCTCCTCATTTTTCTAGAATTTCTCTTTGTTCTTCTCCCTTCACTTCCTTCTCCCCCTCTTCCTCCTTCCCCTGTCCCCTCGAGAGGCCGGTGCTCCAACCTCAAGTCTGACCTCTTCAGTGGGGGTGGGCCCTGGGCAGTGGAGCCTCCTTCCCTGTGTCCCACCAGCTGTGTCCTCCCCTCTGCAGCAGGAGGACTCCTTCTCCCTCACTAGACAAAGGTCTGGGGCTTCAGCCCAGGACTGGGCCCCACTGGCCATCCGGAGGGTGGGTGCATAGCCCATTTCCTTGCTCCCTCTCCGAGTCAGAAGCACAGACTCTGAGTCTCAGAGAACTTGGGTCCTTACACATGCCACCTCTGTGGGACTGCAGGTGGATGGAGAGCCATCTTCCCGGCTCCAGGAACAAGGAGTAGGTGTGGGGTTATTCAAGGTGGCCGGAGAAGGAGGAATGAATGACTTCCAGGGGAGAGGTTTCGAACAAGGGTGGAAGGAGGAGAGGTGGGATGAGGTCATAGACAGGATATAGCCAGTCCCAGATTTCATATCAGGCTCAGGACCAAGTTCTGGAAAGCTTAGATAGGGCCTGGATGCTTCCATTTACTTTATCTCCACACGCATGACCGCTATGACTCATTTAAAAATATATTTAGGTCTTGCTCATTGGAAGTGTGTAGGCAGCAGTCTTTCCAGAATGAATTTATCCCTGATTTCATCTCCACCGTGACTGCCGTCGCCACCAACACCGTCATCAATATCAAATCGGAGATGGCCGTGGTGGGAGTTCCCGTCGTGGCTCAGCGGTTAACGAACCCAACTAGGACCCGTGAGGATGCGGGTTCCACCCCTGGCCCTGCTCAGTGGGTAAGGATCCGGCACTGTCATGAGCTGTGGTGTAGGTTGCAGACAGGGCTGTGATCCGGGGATGCTGTGGCTGTGTTGCAGGCCGGCAGCTGCAACTCCGGTCCAACGCCTAGCCTGGGAACTTCCATATGCCATGGTGTGTGGCCTTAAAAAAACAGAGAGAGAGGGAGGGAGAGAGATGGCCATTGTAAACTGTGTTGTTGACAGAATGAAAGTTAGCGCCACCATCGCCACCACTGCCGGAACCGAAGTCACGCCTCTGCCAGGAGCACTACCGCTGACATCACACCTCTACCACCAACCCTGCCACACCACTGACACCAAAACACCACGAGCAGACAGTAGATCACCAACATCCCCATCGTCGTCACCAAAACTGAGTTTACCACCTCTGCTGCCAACACGACGCCACAGCTAACACCAGCGTTGCCGTCACCACCGTCCTTGACGTTCCCACCACTGTCCTCACTGACGGCACCACCGCAGTTGTCACTCACCGCCGCTATTACCAACACCACGGCTCCTCCCACCCGTCGCTATCCTCACAGCCATCGTCCTCGATTCCCCACCATCGTCACCGGCATCGCCACCACCGCCGCTAATTGCTATCTTCTCTCCTCGAACCACGTTCCTTTCCTTCAGAGCACAAAAGGAACTTGCAATTATACTTATTCTTTAAGGTGATTCTCTGGTTCCCACTCGGCTACCAGTGCCATGGAAACAGGGACCGTGTCTGTCTTTTCCCCGCTGTGGGATTCTCAGTGCCTGGACGTTGGGCAGCTCACAGTAAGGACTCAGTCACTGCCCATTGAATTAAATTATTTAGATCAGCACAATCTTGACACTGAAGGGAACGTCATCTCTAGGCTTTGAATGCGTCCCCTCGTTCTAGCTCTAGACTGGGCCTTATTGGAGAAAACTTACACTGGACGATATAAGTGACAAACTAAGAGAGGAGAAGCCTGCCCAGTGCGGTGGTGGGCAGAGTCCAGTCTGCAGCCCACCAGGCAGAGCACAGCTGATGAGCTGAGAGATGTCTAGCTCTTCTACGACCTTCATTTCCATCACTGTGTTACCTGGAGTTTATGTGGACCTGGATCGACTCCACGTCCAGACTTAATCCGGTTCATCTTTAAGAGAAATGGAGCTTTTCAGACATGCTCCCAGTAGGCCAGAGGTTCCTTGGAGAAAATGATGACCTCCCCCTTGGGGGGATCGCAGAGAAGGGAGCTCTGGGCTTCCCACCCACACTTCAACTTCTGGGCTCCTGGTGTAGATTTTGTAACAATAGGGCTCCGGTGATTTTAAAATCAGGTTTGAACACCATTGACCTAGAAGGCGAGTCCTTGGATTTTTTAGTTTGGAATAGATGGTTGGTGTTGGGTCTATGACCCAACCAAAAATCATAAGCCAGCCAACTCCTCCAGGACAAAAGCAGCATCAGGAAACGCAAGTTCAGTGTTTCCGTGGGCTCTTCTCTTCCCAAGGTCACAGTTAGCTCATCCAGGTGTCTTTCACTCTAGTCCTTTTGTAAAGTGGAAACATAGCTTCGTTCTTAGAAAATGGTATTCCACGCAGGAACCCTTATTAAAATAAACTGACCTGGGGACAGAAGCCCGAGGAGGAGCGCAGTCCGTGAATTTACCCGTGTGCCTTCCTGCCCAGCAAACGCTCCCTCTTCAGCCGTGTGGAGAAGACCCTGGTGGGGGAGGCAGAGCAGCCAAGAGACCCAGAGCCAGCCACAGATGGGAGACTGGCACCCGAGGGAAGGAGGCCAGACGCTAACTGGGGACATGGTGCCTTTCGGTGATGGTCACTGAGAGTGACAGGGTGGGAGCAGAAGGAGGGTGAGAAGGATGGTTGTGCTTCACCCTCAAGGGCCACAGGAGAAGCGGCAGATCCCTCCTGCCCATCCCCCAGCCCTCTCTGAAAAAGTGCAGCTACCGGGCAGGGTCCTCTAGATGTTTGCGTGTGTGTGCAGGTGTGCGCAACTGTGGGCACACACATGCAGCTGTGCACACTTGCCAAGCAGCTATGGGGGCACTCGGCCATCCCTGCCTCTCTGCCAACTCGTGTCCGTCCCCAGGGTGCCCCTCAGGGCATGGGCACGCTGGGGGTGGGGGTGCTCAGGGCTGGGGCGCAGTCTGGGGACAGCGGGCAGCAGGAGCCTCTGCTCCAGGGAGAGACCGCACAGCCCGGGTCAGGGGAAAGATGGCATTCTCTGGAGAAATTAAGGCTGAAAAATGGAGTTTAGCTTGCGGTGGCATTCCGGGCTGAGAATGAAGGGGCACTTGTGAGGGGGCTTTGAAACCAGGAGGGGAGTCCCTTGCGAGCCGGCATCTTTTCCTCCCACAGACTGATGAGAAACCCTGGAAAAACACCTTCACGCGTGACTGATGTGCTGGGAGTGAGGGCAGCAGTGGAGGGGGGAGCCCTGGGCCCAGGGACTTCGTAAGCCTGTTAGAGCCGCTGCCTCCAAAAGTTGATTTCCCCTTAACCATTTGCTTTCTGGTGCAAAACCACTGCAGCCTTGGAAAATCCTCAGCCACTGAGGAGCTGCTGACCAGAACAATCTCTTCCCGGCTTGTGCCCTCTCTCCAGCCCTTGCAGTCGCTCTTCTCATTAAACAGTCCTGTCTGTGCCCTCACACGTCCCCCAGGAAACACACTGCTCATCACAAATTGTGACTCCAGAAGGCAGTTTTCTTGCAGCTGTATTCGATATGCACTCACCCGAACACCCCATCAGACTCGACCCTGACCTCATCAGGACCTCGTCCTGCCCGTTGAGGGCATCTATCCTCTGTGAGTGTCCTCAGAGAAAGAAATCCTTTAATGGCTGAGGGACCTGGGGAAGAGGAGGGTTCTGGCTGGTAGGGGTGGGGGGACATTGGTCCGTCACTCTCAGTCTTCCGTCCATTCAGTCAGCGACCTTCTCCCGAGCCCCTGAGCGCCCAGCCTAGGTGCCCAGATCGGCTGGCATGGACACAGAGAACGAGGGACGAGGGCTGTGTTCTCAGAGAGCACTGTCTGCCCGGGGAGGCAGGAGTTACACCTGCACACGGAGAAGAGCCCACGCAGAGCGGCCCGTGGGTTCGGGCCGGGGGTGGGGGTGGTGCCGCACAGGCTGTGTCTCAGAAGTTGAACGCACGTGCCACGGGCGGGGCTTGGGAGACCGGGGAGGGCTTCTCGGAGGAAGAAGTGAAGGCGGACAGACAGTCGGGGTAACTTACCTCCTTTTGGATGAGCTCAGCGTAAACCACACAGGCAGCGGAGATCAGCTCGTCAGCGTCGAGGTCGACAAGCTTGTTGCAGGCCTATGCCAGGAGACGGTGGGGCGGAGGTGGGTCTCCCTGGGCACAGGCTGGCCCAGGGGGTGACCTGCCACTTCAAGGGGACAAGGCTGCTGCTCAAGGCAGTCACTGGGGCCACCTGATCTCTCACCAACTAGTTTGGCACAATGCCTGCAATGTTACCCGTGGAATTTTGTATTTTAGGAAGACTGCAAATGCAGGTTTCATATTGGGCTCCAGTAAGTCCCGGGGTTCCACTGGGTGTTTCGGGGGCTCCTAGAAGGATTCATTGTATGCTTGGGGTGCCGTCTAAGAATTTTTTGAACAAAGACTTCAGCTGCTTTTTAGAACCGCTGGAAAATTCTAGGTCTTTTGTCACAGGAGGGGCAAAGCCTAAAGGTTAAGAACTGTCCGGGGCCTCACCGTCCCCACATGCTAAGCAGGGGTGACGACGACGGTGTTATCGCTCCTCCGTGTCAGGCTTAAACGGGCCGGTCTGTGAAAGCACTCCGCCCAGAGCTGGGGGCCCGTCAGCCCTCATCTCTACTCCCGCCCCAGGGCAAAAGGGGCACGGGAGCCCAGGGCCCTCGCCGGGGACGGTGTGGGTGGCAGGGGCCTCCACGAGCTGGCGGGCGGGGCCCGACCCGAGGGCCCCCTCACCAGGAGGATGTGCTCGCCCGTCATGCTCTCCCGCAGCACCTGCTCACGCAGCATCTGCAGCATGCTGTAGGCCACCAGCACCTGGCAGTTCCTGCAGGGCTTCCCTGTCAGCAGTACCTGCGGGTGGCGGGCGAGCCTCAGCCTGGCCTGTGGCCCGAGACCGCGGACGCCCCTTAGGATGGTACGGTACCCACCAACCGCACGCCCCCGTCAGCCACGCCTGGGCCTTGCTGCTGATGCGCCCATTCATTCATTGCACCTCTGGGGTTCCGGGCGTTGTGCTTACTGTTGGGGAACTCAGAGAAGAGGGCTTCAGGGAATCCCTTTGCTAGGGGAAGGGAGGAGGGAGAGAGCAGGAGACAGGGAAGAAGGGAAGGAGGAAGGGAGGGAGCAAAAGGCGAGGCAGAGCATGAAAAGAATGACTGAAGAACTCTGTAGCATTTGAGTGGAGCTTTGGCAAAGCAACGGTTGATGGAAAGTCAACAATCCAGGGGTGTCACCAAAGGCCTGGGGGTGGTGATGGACTTGAATGTGGAAACCAGCAGGCCAGGACAGAGGGGTGAGGTGGCGAGGTGTGTGTGGGGGGTGTTGAAATGTGTGGCACTGAATGCCTGGCTGAGCAGCGGGCTGGATCCCGCAGGCGATGGCCAGTGCGCAGGGCAGGTGACGGGCGGTGGGCGTGTTCCGGGGCAGGTTCATCTGCCGATGCCCTGGGGACTCAGGTCAAAGAACTGCAAGTTCAGCCTGTCCTTGGGAGACCCTCCTTTTCCAGGGCTGAGGGCTCGGAAGGAGTGGGCACTCAGGCGGAGGGGAAGGTCAAGGAAGAGGCTGCTGGGAAAGAGAGCGCAGAGTGGGGCCACCCGTGCGGGCGGGGCGGCGGGGAAGCTGAGTGCAGGCAAGGCTGCCACCGCACGGGCCCCTCCTCCCTGCACTGCCCTGAGAAGGTGCGGCAAGATGGACCAAATGACGCTCTAGTGTCTTCCGGCGGAGCAGAAGCAGGGTCCCTGGCCCAATAAATCCTACTGAACGCCGTCTAAAGCCCGCAATGAAGGGAGGCAGGGAAAAGGGCTTGCATCGGGGTAGGGCCTGTCCCTCTGTCCCTGAGGAGCATCTCACCTCCCAGAGCCTCCAGACGTCATCGAAGGTCTTGAAGGCACGTTGAAAGCAGAGGCAGAACCAGGGGAAGAGGGACTGCACAGCCCCTGCACCCTTCCCTTCTGTGGGGAGAGAAGCAGGGCGCCAGCCGGGGGGCGGTGGTCAGGGGACCCGGAGATAAAGCGAAAGCACACAGAACGAGGCCAAACGGCAGAGCACACAGACTCCCTCGGGAAATTAAAACACCTGGGCTTTCACTTTTCCATCTGCCCTTGGAGACTGTTTGCGGTGGATCTGCGACTTTCCAGACCCCAACCCCATCCAGAGGAACTTCCTCCCGAGGCCTAAAGAGAAGACCCCTCCCACGCCTGCCCTGGTTGGGAGAGGGGTCCGGTGGCAGAGGGCGGCACTCACGTAAGTGGTCAGCGAACACGGGGTCCAGGAAGCTGATGAGGACGTCGAGCATGTCGAGGTTCTTGCCCACCCCGATGCCGATGACACAGCTGTGCTCCTGGGAGAGACGGGGTGGGAGGGAGGGGACCCCTTGAAAGCGCTTAGAAGACAGGTTTGTGTCATCAAATCCCAGCTCTGGAGGCCCCATGTGTGTCTGGCTCCAGGCTGAGCCCATGTCCCTGTATGAGTCTGGGTGTCGGCGTATGTGTGTTTGCAAACACACCCGTATCATGTCTGTATCGCGCGTGTGTGTGTATGGGGGGCATCTATGCCAAGATGTCTGAGGTGTGGCTCACAACGCCGTGAGCGCAGTTATTCCTCCAGACACGGACCGTGGGTCTGAGCCAATCAGGACAAGGCAAGGGCCGCATGCACGCGGTCGCAGGGACGGAGACGGGGAATAGGGGTGGGTCCTGGGCAGCCTCTCTCAGAGGAAAGGCTTTCCAGGAAGATGGTAACGGGGAGCGGCACCTTCCCAAGCCCTCAACCTCACAGGGTGGGGATACTGAGGCCCCGGTGCGCCTGGACGCAGGTCATGAGAAGGTAGCAGTGAGAGATCGGACTGAAGACAGAGGCCCGGAATGTCTGGCTGAGGATGGATTTTATTCGGGGCCTGTGGGGAGCCATGGAGGATTTGTAGGAGCAGAGCCATGTTTGGGGAGCGGTCTGCCAGGAGAAGTGTGCCCTCAGTGGGCCTTGCCAGACCCTTCAAGGTATGACGCGAGCTGGACCCAGAGCATCATTATCCTCCTCCTCAATCCCAGTGCCTGCCATCTCCCGTCCAGAACGCACCCCACTGAGGCTGGCATTGCCCTTGTCTGGGAGAAGCTCCTCTGGGACTCAGAGGGCTGTTTCCAGGCTGGAGGGAACGGCTGGGGCTGCCGACGCTTGCTTAACCTCAAGGAGTCGTTTAAGGAATGGGGATCCCTCAGCCAGGCCCAGCTCTCACCGTTTTCTGCAGAAAGAACTGGAAAAGCCAGAAGGTCTCGTGGTCATGTTCTACCATCAGCTGGAAGAGCATCACCATCTCATGGAAGCCCTGCTGGTACTCTGGAATGGAGGGGGCCGGTGAGGAGGGGCGGGCAGGGAGGGGCGGAGCCTGGGCTTGGGCGGGGCCAGGTCCCGGGAAGGACTTGAAAAGAGGGGGCTGAAGGGAGCCCAGCCCTGGGATGTACCTGCCTGGGGGTTGCAGACGTAACTCAGGAGCAGGATCTTCTCCAGCCTCTTCTTATCGATAAGGACATTGCCGAGGGGGTCTTTGTCATAGAGTTTCTGGAGGTCGTATGCTAGGTTGAGGGCAAGGAAGGGGGGTGTGTGGCTCCAGATCACCTCCAGCAGAAGGTCCGTGGGTGTTATTTCCCCCCAACCCAAGAGGGTAGGACCCAGGACATCCCATGAAAGGGGCTGTGAAAAAGGTACATCAGCCCACTAGGCGCCACCCCTCCCTTACGACCTTACTGCATGGGTTTTTTCCCACCTCCAGACCTTTGACCAGGCTGCACCCTTTGCCAGGGGTGGCCCACCCCCTGTCCAATTCAAGTCTAACCTAGTTCAAGGCCAGGGAGAGGAGATGTAGACAAACCAGCAGGAACAGCATACACCAAGGGACATAGGGCGCTGGGCGTTCAGGGGCACCCAGTAGAGATGGGCGGATGGACTGACCCAGGTAGAGCCGGCATATTCCTGGCACGTGTCAAGGCAGCTCCCGGGGACATGGGAACCCCCCACACCACCGCCATGGACGTGACTGAGAAGGGGCAGGAATGACGTGCAACCCTCCCCGCAGCCCAGCCCGGCCCGGCCCATGCCACGCCGCTCACTGATATTGCTCTGGGTCTCTGTGAAGTCCCGGTGCAGGTTTTCCAGAAGGGGCCGAATCTTCTCGTACATCTGGCATAAGGCCTCATAGTTCTTCCTGTGAGGCAGAACTGGGGCTGGACGAGGCAGCCTTCCCCTAAGGGTGAGCCAGGGGCCTCCGAGCAGTGCCCCGACCGAGGCGGTGCCCGCTGCCTGCCCTCAGCGCGGTCTGCGCCAGCCGCAGCCACCCTCTGGTGTGCAGAGGGGAGACAGGTTTAACCGCGGGGCTCTGCGGTCGGACCGCTGTTCCTGAATCCTGCATCCGCAGCTGAAGAACTGGGTATCTGCCCCTGGGGTCAAAACTTGGGGATATCACTTTGCACCTCTAAGCCTCTGTGTCCTCGTCTGTAGAACGGGGCCAACACTAGCCCCTGTGCCTCAGAACCGGAGGGGCTGGATGTGTCCATCATTAGAACGAAGTTAGGTGGTGTCGTGGGTTGCGTGGTGACCCCCCAAAAGATATATCCACCCTAACCCCTGGAACCTGTGCATGTGATCTTATTTAGGAAAAGGGTCTTTGCCGCTGTGATTAAGGATCTTGAGATGAGCTCATTCGGGATCTTGCAGGGGGCCCTGGATTCCCTGCTGCCTGGTTATTCTCTGCCGGCCCCATGTGTGAATCTTCTCAGCTTCAGTAAGACCGCACAGCCTAGGGATGGATGGGCTGGGCTGGGGGGCAGTGCGAGGCGGTGCTGGGATCGGGCCCACGTGGGCAGCACGCGGACTGGGAGACGGGGCTGGGTGGGCTGCTGCGTCCAGAGCGGGGCGGGAGAAGGTCCGGACCCCTGTCTGCGGACCCCGAGCGCCGTGGGGGTTTTGGCTCTCAGAAAGAGAAGTCCATTTGAAGGAAGCAGGCTGAACCTACCAGGCTGGGGTGGGCACCCAGTCCCACCTGCATTGCCACCTACCACCCCCCCCATTCGCCCCCCGCAAGATCCGGCCCTTTTTACCTCCTTGTGCTGTCCACTGTGAGCCGCTCGTCCTGGGAACTCTGCCATGAGTAGTAGCCAGTGAGGAACTTCCAGGCTTCCGTCCTTACGAAGGGGTGCAGACCCTGGGGCGGGGTGAAGGTGAGAGGTCAGGGCTAGCTGGATGCCTGCCCCGAGGGCCCCTCCCAGAGCCATGCTCGTCCCCTTGCCCACCGTGTCCCCTGGTTCCAGGGTGAGCCCCGGGGTAGTTCAGGACCGTACCCTTTCCAGGATGTTAACACAAATGAAGTCCCGTGACTTGGCCAAGTGACCGTTCTCGTCAAAGAAGCCATCCCACTCCGTCTTGTCGATGGGTGGTTTTCTCTTCACCTGGCAAGGACACCCCGTCAGCCCTCCGTTAGGAACCTTTGGCTTTTCTTCAAGTGTGATTTTAAAATGATATGCCCTGGATTTTGCATCGTGAATCAAAGTTCACAGCCTCTGCTTCACTTCTGAAATTTATCCTGGGGAAACTACTGAAGATATGTAGAAAAATGCTGTATGCACAATAATTTTCATTGCACAGTACTTACCAAAATGAAAAATGCAAGCACGCACTAAATGTTGTGCGATAAGGGAATAGTTAAGCAAACTATGGTTTACATGCTCAATGGGATATTGTGAGCCATTTAAATCGATGCTTACAGGGAATGAATAATAATCTGGGCGAATACAAATGCTAACTGAAAAAAGCAAAAAACAAAACTGTATATTCAATATCTATTCTATGTAGCATTGTCTATATGCATCTGTTATATATTGTAAAAACTGCACCTTATATACTCTTATATACTTTTATAGTGAATTAACCACTATAAAATCCTGTTAGAAAAAAGGCAAACCCCCAACCCCCCACAAAACAGTTATTATCTTTGAGTCATAGGATTATAAAAGCGATTTCCCCCTTTTTCTTGTATTTTCGTACCACCTTGTTAATGGAAAAATATAAAATAAGCACTAACTAAACACATTCATGAGCTCCATTTTACCTTTCCTAGAAGAGTGAAACAGTGCATCCTAAGGATTGGTTTACAGTTTACACAAAGGGTAGGGAGGGGTGTGTGTGTGTGTGTGTGTTGGGGAGGGTGGATGCATATTTGCATGCAAGATAGTTTAAAACTGTCATAAAAGACTAACTAGGGAAATTCCCGTTATGGCTCAGTGGTTAATGAATCTGACTAGGAACCATGAGGTTGCGGGTTCAATCCCTGTCATCGCTCAGTGGGTTAAGGATCTGGCGTTGCCGTGAGCTGTGATGTAGGTCACAGATGTGGCTTGGATCCTGCATTGCTGTGGCTGTGGGCTATGGTGTAGGCCGGCGGCTACAGCTCCAGTTAGATCCCTAGCCTGGGAACCTCCATATGCTGCAGATGCAGCCTTAGAAAAGGCAAAAGACAAAAAAAAAAAAAAAAAAGAAGAAGACTAACTAGGAATTGAGTTCCTGTTGGAACGGGAGAAGATTCCTAGAGGACTCTTGTATTGGAGAGACTATCTCGGAATGTCACATTGCAGACATGAAAGTGTGCTGACGGCCAGAGCTTGGCAGGTGACTGGACATGTCCCAACTTACCAGTAATATATACCCGAATATGCACGTGTGTGACTCAGATCTAAATATGCATACAAGTCACCTGAGCTTCCTAAAAATGCAGATTCTGACTCAGAAGATCTGGTGTGGGGCCCAAAATGACCCCTTTCTAACAAGCTCCCCGGGGATTGCTAATGCTGGTCCACTGACCTCTTGTATAGAAAGGGGTTAGAAATGAAACAGCACTGAAATTTAAAAACAAGAGCCCACAGACCTGAATTTGAGGTAATTTCCCCTAACTCCATGTTCGATACGGACGCGCATTGCACTTAGTGACTCATACATGCTTCCTCTTCTGAACCAAAATAGGACATATGAGCCCAAGAAGGTACAAAAAATCTTGGCATCGGTCTAACTTTGGGAAGCAGGGTCCGCCCTGATGTCACACCCCCCTCACTGCACAGACACTGTCCCCTGAGCTGACCAGAGCCGGGCACCTGCCCCCTGACAGCCGTCATGCTCTCCCAACCTGTACCTGTGAGAGACTGCGGCGCTCAGACGGAAGGAGAAGGGACTAGGCAGAGCTGGGCTTAATTATAAGAGGAGATGCATGGACTTCAGGAATGCGTTTCCTGGTGAGTGTGAGTCAGTTCGTCAATTTCTGCATAAAGACAGCTTCGATTTTGGTGGGGATCGCATGGAACCTATAGATCAATTCGGGGAGAACTGCTAATACTAATGAGTCCTCTGACCTGTGTACACAGTATATTTCTCCATTTATTTAGGTCTTCTTTAGTTTCTCTCGGCATTGTTTTGTCGTTTGGGATGTGTAGGTTATTCACATATTTTGTCAGATTCATCTCAAGTATTTCATTTTTTCAGGATGCTGTCGTAAAGGGTGTTATTTTTAAACTTTCAGCTTCCAGCTGTTCATTGCTCATTTATGCAGACACAGTGGATTTTTATGTATTGATTTTGTATCCTACAGCCTTGATAACCTCACTTATTAGTCCTAGTAGCTTTTCTAGGATAGGATTTGCCAAATAGGCCAGTGATCGGCAAACTACACCCCAAGGGCCAAATCCAGCCTCCAACCTTTTTTTTTTTTTTTAAATTTTAATTGGGGAGTTCCCGTTGTGGTGCAGCGGTCAACGAATCTGACTAGGAACCATGAGGTTGCGGGTTCGATCCCTGACCTTGCTCAGTGGGTTAAGGATCCAGCGTTGCCGTGAGCTGTGGTGTAGGTCGCAGATGCTGCTCGGATCCTGCGTTGCTGTGGCTGTGGTGTAGGCCGGCGGCTACAGCTCTGATCAGACCCCTAGCCTGGGAACTTCCATATGCTGTGGGTGTGGCCCTAAAAAGCAAAAAAAAAAAAAAAAGTTTAATTGGCACACAGCCATGCCCATTGACTCACCTGTTGTCTGTGGCTGCTTTCACCACAATGGCAGAGTCAAGTGCAGCAGAGATGTACGGCACATAGGGACTAAAGTACTTAATATCTTTACCTTTACAGAAAAAGTTTGCCGGCCCTGACATAGATGATCCTATTATCTGTGAATAAAGACAGTTTCACTTCTTCCTTTCCAGACTGGATGCCTTTTATTTCTTCTTCATGTTTTCTGCCCTGGCTTAAACTTCAAGGGCAGTGTAGAATAAAAGTAGTGAGAATAGACATCTTTGCTTTGTTCCTAATCTTACAGGAAAAGCATTTCGGCTTTCATGATTTGGTCTGATGTTAACCGTAGGCTTTTTTGTAGATGCCCTTTATCAGACTGAGGAAGTTCCCTTCTATTCCTAGTTTGCTGAGGGTTTTTAATCAGGAATGGATAGTTTGCATTTATTGAGGGGATCATACAGCCTTTTTTTTTTTTTTTTAGTTTGCTGATATGGTAAATTATGTTGAATTATTCTGAATGTTAAATTGTTTCTTGGATAAATCCCACTGGTGATATATTATCCTTTTTATACATCATTGCATATTATTTGCTACTTCTTTTTTTTTGGCCGCAGCATGCAGCAGCTTTATGTGAAATCTCAGTGCTCAGACCAGAGATTGAACCCAGGCCAGAGCTGTGAAGGCATCAAGTCCTAACCACTAAACAACCAGGGAATTCCTGCTACAATTTTATTTAGGATTTTTGCATCAATGTTCATGAGAGATATTAATCTATAATTTCCTTTTTCTTAAATAATGCCTTTGATTTTGGCATCAGGGTAATGTTGGCCTCATAGAATAAGCAGGGATGTATTCCTGCTTTTCAGTTTTTTTAAAGTATTTTGTATAAAAATTGGCATTATTTCTTCCTTCAGCATTTGGTGTAACTCATCAGTGAAGCCTTGTAGGCCTGGAGTGTTCTTTGTGGCAAGATTTTTAACTATAAATTCGATTTTTCATTAGATTGAAGAAAGACAGTGTCAGAAGAGATTATTTTTGACTTTTAAAATTAGAAATTTATAGGAATAGGACATTTTCCTTCTAATTCACTGAAAAAATAAAAACAAACAATATAGGAAACAACAACGAATCAATGAACGCTTAAAAACTATAGAAGCCCAAATAAATTATGGAAATAAATGCATTGAATTTCCTTATTAGTTGTGAACACTTAAAAAGCACTGATGATATTCTAAGCACCTTACATTTACCAACTGTTTTATCTTCACAGCCGTTGAGAAGGTAGGTGGGGTTGTGCCACCGTTTTAAATGTTAGGGAACCAGAGCCCTAGGGGGTTAATTAGTAATATCTGAGGTCACACAGTATATGTCAAAGCTGAGATTTGAACCCAGAGCTTTGTGGTGCAAGAGTCAAGGTGCTTAACCCAATGCCATGCCACTAGGGAGTGGAAAAGGCAAGGATTTTCAGCTGGAATAAAAAATAGATGCCCTACCCAAGCTGTTAACAAAAGGTATACCTTAAAATTGAATGCCATAGACAGATTTAAAAAATAAATGAACAAAGAAGTGGGAAAAGGGTCAAACACAATGAGAAGTGGCAAAGCAATCCAAGGAATATGCACAGAACACGATAATAAAAAGCTATAGCATCAACACAATGAGGCAGAGATAATTAGAAACCACGAAAGAAGGCTGGCGTCTGCTGTCTGCCTGGTGTTTGGAGAATTTGCATCACTAAACCTCTACCTGCAACAATTGGCCATCTGCCTGCTTTGCTATGGCTGAGGTTGCTTATAAAAAGCCACTGGCTTCTTCCAGCAAACTCCACTTCTCTATGACCCCGCACTTCCCTGTATCTCCCCACACCCAAGGAAACTGCAGGCCAACCAACCACAGGGACGTCTAAGACATCTGCTAGCAAGCCAAGGACAAGCACAAAAGGCCTGACCACCTGCAGAAGGCAGTTGGGGAGGGGGTGGATTTCCACAGGAAGTCCCCTCCCTCTCTTCACCAGTATAGCCACACCACCTGTCTAGGTCAGAAACCAGAGGATCTTCATCTAGCGTCCTTCAAAGTAATGGAAATTGTCAACTCAATGGCCACTCAAATCCATCTTCATCCTTCTATGTGCCACCAACCTGTGATCACCCCGCCTACAATCTGGGCACAATGACCCAGTCATCCAGGAGACCCTGGTGGTCCATGAGGTGCTGGGTACCCTTCAGATTGCAGTAGCTCCTTTCCTAGTCCCCTGGGGGAAAGCAAGTGTGAAAATCTGCCCCCCTTCCCTTTCTGGCGTGTCTAAGCAGGTTAAAGCCCCACCAGCAAACCCCTGGGAAAGCTTGCCATGCTGTCCCTGCAGAACGGGTCAGAAGTGGGAGCCCTAAATGCTTCAGCCTCTCTTACAGTTCCTGCTGCTGGAGGCCTTGGCTGCAGACAGACATCTCCCCGCCCTCCTTCCCCCTCTGCATCACTGGGTTCGGGATTTTCTCCAGTATTTTTACGAAAGTAGGAAAGCCACTGGAGGATAAAGAAAACTTTCCGTGAGGGTTTTTGATGGTATTTGCTCTGGATACTCATAGCAACAGAGCCCCCAGGAAAGTCTCAGTTCACCTGAGGGACAAGACACACTTGCAACAGTAACCATATCAGTGGCTCTTACCAAGGAGAGAGGGGTGGCTCAAGAAAGGCAGGCGTATCGAGTAGAAAGCTGGTTGGGTGGTGGTGGTGGGGGGACGTGTGACATTTGCAAGTCGCCTGGAGGATTGTTATCAACCCAGATGTGGAGGTGTATCGTCAGTATAGCATAGTTATTTTTTAAAATGGCTTAAAACGGTGGTTTTCAAGATTAGCTGCATTCAATTAAACTTAAAAAACAAAACAAAACGGAAAAGCAAAGTTAGCTGCCCATCAGGATCTCCTGGAGGGCTCGTTAGACCACAGAGGGCTGGTTCAGAAGGTCTGGGCTCAAGAATATGCATTTCTTTCAAGTCCCCAGTTGATGCTGATGCTGCGGATTTGGGCATCTCACTCGGAGACTCACTGCTTTAGGAGATGGACTCCTAAATCCTGGGTTTAAATACCAGCTCTGCCGTTTACTAGCTGTGGGACTGAAGGCAAGTTGCTTAGTCCCTGTGCCTCAATCTTCTCATTTATAAAGTGATGATAATAGCTTTATCTACCTCATAGAATTATGATGAGACTCAGCAACTATAAATAAAGCACTTAGAACAATCAGTCTACGTAATAAATGCTATATGACAGTTTATTTTATTATTATCCTTCTCTAAGTTCAGAGAAATGAAGAGAGATATAAAGGAAATTCAAATCAAGGCCTGCTAATAATTTGCAATAAAGCAATAACATTTAAAACTCCGGGGGAGAGGTGCCTGTTTTGAATTTCTGCTTTTTTATGTATCACTCTCTAAATCACTATGATTAATGAGACTTGAGATTGGTTAAGGTCATTATAATTAATTCCTATGATTCTGAAAAATACGCTGTGTGGAAAATTTTATGACAGAGGCTGAATTCAAATGAACAGTGCATCTTAAGTGGTCATGGAGCCCCCTACTAACAGACGCATTACTGCCACCTGGTGGCAGCATACCAAAATTGTTGGCAAAACACCAAGGAAAATTTATCAGCATCTTCAAGACTGAGCTTGCAAACCTAGAACTCATTAAAGTTAGAATGTCACATATAGACAAGAGGTAACACTGGCTTAGAGCAAAGGCCAAAAAGGGACCTGTGTTTTTCAGTCTTGTCATCTGTGATGATGGTGAGACCGTGGTTTAACCTGCCCTCTCCACCTTCTAGGCCAGTCAGGGTTCTAGTCCTTCCCACCAGACAGGGGAAAATGGCCCTAATGCAAACCAGAGGTCAGGGAGGGACGGATTCAGAGCCGATGAAGAACCCACCAGGATGAAGGAGGCCGACTGCCTGGCAGAAAGGCTGTTTTCGGGAGAGAGCGTGGTCATGGCCCCTGCTGGCTCTCTTCAAAGCAGCCTCTGACTGGAGCTCGCTTGGAGCTCTAAATGATGCTTTAATTAAGCTTGGGAAGGCGGTCTTCCTTTTGGGGGACAAGTTTCATTTCCAGGAGGAACTGGGCCTCTTCTGACCTCCCAGACTTGAACAGAGCCAGCCAGTGTGTGTCACAAAGCCCCTGGAATCCTCATCACAATGACCTTGGAACATGAGAGCGCTCAGCTTTAGAGGAAAGACCCCCCCCCCAAGAACCAAGGGGACTAAATCCCCCTGTTACCCAGAAAAATCACATAGGCTGTGCAGTGGGGGTTAGGCTTAGAGGACATGCCGACCAGCATGCTGGGCTGGTCAGGGAGGGCTTCCTGGGAGAGGTGGGCCGTGAAACCTTTCTCCTTATTTCTGGCTCTCCTTCCTCGGAGCTCCCTTTATGTGTTGTCCTACCGAACCTGGAGAACACCTAGAACAGGAGCTTTAGATTTCTTGGGTGCCGCTTGCAGACTCAGGTTCAGAAGGTCTGGGCTGCAGGCTGGGGACCTATATTTGGAAAAGCGCCCCGGGTGACAGCTTCGGTGTTAGGGTGGTAGCTTCCAGGGACAGAGATCAGTTTCCCTTGTGTTTATGTCCAGAGTACTGAAGACTGTGCCCGATTGACTGAATGAATAATATAATTGAAGAGACGAGTAAATGAAGCTCTTTAGATCCCATCTTACTTTCCTCTCTGTATAATTACAGAGATTTCTACACGGGACTCATCGCCCCTCCTACCCTGAGTTCCTTTAGGCTGGGGCCGGTGTCTGATTGTTTTCTGCTTTCCCCTCCCGGTGCCAGCCCGCCTCCTGGCATTTGGTAGGTGCTCAGTATCTGTGAATGCATCTGAGGAGCTGGTTCCTCTTGGCTTCAGCATCACCAGTTCTTCAGCTCAAGCATCGCTTTCCTTTCTGCTCAGGTCCCAGCCATTAAAGCCATCTGGCTCCATAGCATCCTTAGCCATTAGGAGAGGAGATTAATTAGACCAACCAAATTGAAATCAGGAGCTCGGAGCTGGAATTGGGACTCTGACCTCAAATTTGGATGTTCTCCCCTTCTGAGCCATGGATCCCCCAGCCATGAAATCGAATACAGTCAACCTCTGGCTTGCCCATCCTTATTAATGTAACGAATCAGCGTCCATATGGAAGTCTTCCGTGGACACAATTCACTGTCTCATTTACTGTTACTATTCTGCTAGCTTGCGGCACTGCAGGCGGCCTTTTAAATCAAAACGCTTTCTTCTCTGCCTCCCTCCACTGCTCCATCCCAGCCTAGGAAAGCATGAGAGCCTCTTCCCCTTGATCTGCGGCCCCTAGGTCTTCCCGGAGCAGGAGGAGGGGCAGCTTGGAGTAGGAAAGGTGTGGCAATAAGGATGGAGCAGCCTCCAGCAGCAGGATGTCTAGCCTACCTTCTTTTTCTTCTTCTTCTCCTTCTTCTTCTTCTTTTTTTTCTTTGCTTTTTTTTCAGTGCGGCATATGGAAATTCCCAGGCTAGGGTTCGAATTGGAGCCACAGCCACCGCAACGCAGGATCTGAGCCATGTCTGCCACCTGCACCACAGCTCATGGCAACACAGGATCCCCGACCCGCCGAGCGAGGCCAGGGATCAAACCCACATCCTCATGGATACTAGTCAGATTCTTTTCTGATGTGCCACAAAGGGAACTCCGGAGGACACCTTCTGCGTCCTCCAATGCAAATGTCCAGAGCAGCAGAAATGGCGAGGCATTTACTCACCGTTTGGTATTGTCTCTGCTTCGGTTCCTCCACATTAATGACGACAAGAACTGAGAATTAACTGTAATTTTGCCCCAAGAAGCTGAGGATCAGGCAGGGAGTTGGGAAATCTGAGTGCTAAATCCAACGAGACTTCTAAAATGAATATGATGGACGTAGATCATCTACTGAACTTGCTCTCACCTCTGACTCCCTGTCTGCAAATTGCAGATTATAACCCTTCCCCAAATTAGCCAATAAAGTTTGGTCATATTGCAAGAGCCTCATAGCAACCACATAGAGGCTTAATA
Source organism: Catagonus wagneri (assembly GCA_004024745.2). NCBI lineage: Eukaryota > Metazoa > Chordata > Mammalia > Artiodactyla > Tayassuidae > Catagonus > Catagonus wagneri. Next base: position 17,291,336 of record PVHT021183629.1, on the reverse strand, counting down.
GTCCAACAGAATATTAAGGACCTTGTTCTGAAGCAAGAAGGATTTTTGATCCCCTTTCCTCCTTTTTTTCTGATTCTTACAAGGGATTTGCATTTGTCAGTCTCATTTTCTCCAGGGCCAAATTGTCCTTACCATGTCCATTTATTTGCATAATTGCCCCAATTCTTTAGATTGCCCTGTATTACTTTTCTTTTATGCATTTCCCCCCTCCCTGATAGAAGGTCCAATTTTCTGCTTTAAATTTCTGTACATGGGGTTTCTTTAGGGCACAAAAACTCGGATTTTTAAATATTCTTCTTGGTATTAGAGTGTGGGCAAAGGTTGGAGAGATTTAGAATTTGCATTAAAATATTTCTATAAATAAGGTAAAACACAATGGGCTGATGTGGAAATATCTTTATTATGTGTTAAAATTAAGCACAATGCAATATAATTCTGAATGGTACAATCATACTCAAATATTTTTTACTTTTATTGAAGTACAGTAGATTTACAGTGATGTGTTAATTTCTGCTGTACAGCACAGTGATTCAGTGTACCTGTATATTCTTTTCTCATGGTCCTCTCCATTATGGTTTCATTTTTTTTAAGTTTAATTGAATTATGGTATATATATATTTTTTAAATGCGTGTGCATATATACTTTAAAATGCATATGTATTATACATGTATATATAATTTATACATACACATACATACAGTGAAGGAATACTATGTAGACTGTGAAATCTTGACTTCCCTGATTTAAGTAATACCTTCATGACTTTGGGAAATTTTCCTAATCTCTCTGTGTCTCAGATCCCCATCTGTAATATAAAATGTAAGACGTAATAAAATTGAAATGAGAATACAAACATTTACCAAAAATAATTTGCATTAAAGAATTCCCAGGGAGGAGCTCCCGCTGTGGTACAGCACCCTGGGAGCGCTGGGACGGACGCGGGTTCAGTCCCTGGCCTGGCACAGTGGGTTAAAGATCCAGCGTTGCTGCAGCTGCAGCTTAGGTTGTGACTGCTGCTGGGATCTAATCCCTGGACAAGGAGCTCTGTATGCTGCGGGGAGGCCAAAAATGAGAGAAAAAAAAAAATCCTAGGAGGGAGCACATCTTTTTTCCGCTGAGGACTCTGGCTGTTCAGTGACCCTCAGTGGGGAGGCGACAGGGCAGACATGGAAGGGGGGGTCTCTTAGTTAGACCCTCTCCCCACCGGAGCCTATTGGTCTGTGCCCTCTCCTCACTGCATATTTATTTGCAATTTGTGCTACAGTTTCCCCGAGTGTCTTAAACAGGAGTAGGCAGGGGAACTCCTGTGGGAATACACCTCGATCTCCCGGGCAGACGTGGTGAGAGGTGGAGGGTCCGGCAGGGGCGCTCTCATCTTGGACGCACGGCGTTCATGCCATAAGGCTCGTGGGCTTTGGTGCCAGAAAAAATCCCAGGTTCAGATCTTGACCCTGCCGCCCACCCACCGTGTGAACTTGGTCCCACCCGTTGGGATAGAGCGGCTCGCGCATTCTGTCTCTCTGCCTGGCCCCACGAGAGTGGGCCTTGGGCCTGGAACACGTCCTTGGCAAGAGACAGGGAGCCCTCGCAAGGTGCTCTGGATTTATCGCCCCGTAAGGGGGTGTCTTGCCCAGTTCCAGATTCGGTGCATGCTCCTTTGTTCTGCTTGAGTGTGCGTGTCTTCTGGCACCTGGCCAACAACCTGTCTTTTCCCGGTGGTGGCGGCGGGGGTGTGTGTGCGTGTGCGTGCGTGCGTGCGTGTGTGTGTGTGTGTGTGTGGTCTTTGTGGCCCTGGGGGAACAATACCTTTAACTGAAGCTGATCCTGCCCCGACTCTTCTCTGTGTGATTAAAGCGCCGTTCCCTCCAGCGCCTGCGTGAGTCGCGTCTTTCTGGGTGACCCTGACACCTGCAAACACGGAGTGGGTTGACATTCTGAGCTGCTGGTGGCAGGCACTGCTGTGCTATTCGCTCTCCCCCACGCAGGGGGCCTCCTTCCCTGGAGGCGGTAGCCAGTGCCGTTTGCTTGCCAGCATCTCTTCCTCTTTCTGCGTTTCAGAATCCTCGTGGGTCCTGGGGCGGGGGGCTGAGAAGACCCTCCTGGAACGGAAGGGTGTGCGAAGCGGCCAGTGGAAGGAGCTGGGCCGGGGCCGGAGGCCCGGGGCCCAGGAGCGGTTGTGAACCTCAGCTTCACCATTCGTATCACTGAGGCCTAGCATGCGTCTCTAAAAGTCTCTATGAACTAGACTTGAGTCAAGATGCCGCCGGCTTCCACGAGGCTTGCGGGAACATCAGTGCTCAAGTTCAAAGATCCTGTCAGCCAGACAGTTTCTGTTTCTCCGCCTTTCTCCAGGAACCCAGGGATCGTGATTACTATGAAAGCGGGGTGAGGCCAGTATTACAAACCGAGTTCACTCCAGTTCCCTTCATGTCAGGGCAGCGCGACACAGCCCCGTGAGACTTGTTGCACCAGATCCTGTAACAGCCATCAGGTGCCCCCTTCAAAGGACGCCTACCCCTGACTGTCTCGTCTGGGGCGTGCCAGTTCTTGGTGTCATCGCACGCGTTCTGACTTTATTTCACCGCAGAGCGCCACAGTCTTTTCTCTTCGCCCCTCGTTGTAGGGAACTGGGATAAGTTTAGGTTTTCAGCAGCCCGGTTTCTGCCCCTGCCCCAGTGGAGCACAGTGCTGGAGACAGCTGCACGTCATGTGTCACTAACAGGAGGGAAGCAGAGGGATGAGGGGGCCGGGGGAGGACACAGCCGTCTTCTGAGCACGTACTGTTGCCGTTCCCCCGAGAGCAGTAGCCAGCCCGGCCACCCGAAGTCCCTCGAGCTAATTGGAGCGCCACAGGGGTATTATGTGCTTTCGGGGTCATCGCCATCATCTTGGGGAGCCCCCACTTGCTCCACACCTCCCCCCAGTTAGTGAAGATGACACCTCTGTCACCTTCTATCCAGCTGTCATTCATGCCAGGAATAACTCAGAGGAGCAACTCTGGGTAGAAGCCACCACAGTCAGCAAAAGAGAGGCACTCATCCCCCGGCTGAGTCTGCACGAGCTCCCTCCTGCTCTGCAGGGGTCTTGCCCCCTTACGGGGTCCTCATCCTGGTTCTGATTCCTGCCCCCCAGCCCAGGGGCACCGCCGAGCACGTGACTCTGATTCCCAGTGAGACTGGGCTGCATCTTTTGTGCTGCCTTACCTGCTGCTCATTCTGTCCCCAGAAGCCCCCTCTGGTCCCTGGACATCCCAAGCACAGCTGCCTTCTGTAGGGCACTGGCTGTATGGCCCAGCCGAGGGGCTTCACATCGGTCAGTGCAACCCTGACCGCCCTGTGAGGGCAACAGAAGTTACTTGCTTGTCACCCAGCTGGTAAGTGGGGAGCTGGGAACCCACTAGCGCCACCTAGACTTGCTACCAGCCAGACCAGCTCTGTGTCACATCGTGCTGCCTCCCTTGTCCTGTGGGCAGAAGTGGGCACCTTTGGACCCCTTGCTGGCTCGGGGGACTGTGATCCCACAGCCCAGTGGGGAGAACCGAGTTTGCTATAACTCCTTGTCCAGTTACTCAATCCAAAAATGGAGTGTGCGGTGATGGTTGGGGGCAGGGAGCAGGGAAGCGTTACAACCTAGCATATGAAGAGCATGGAAAGAGTGAAATGGAGAGGAAAAAGGACATGGAATTCCAGCAAACTCCAGGGCCCGCTAATGGAGAGAAATAATGTAGCTAATTACCTCTCTGAAGGCTATGTGTTCCAAAATGAATTTTTAATGAAAAAAGCATGCATTTCCCTCCCCTGCAACTCAAATCCAAGAAAAAAGGGAATGCGCAGCATCTCCCAGAGCAGGCAGGAGCAGCTGTGTGTGTCCAGCTGCTCCACATCCCGGCATCCTGGTCCCTAAGGTGCCTGCAAAGCAGGCCTCCCACAGACGCCCCAAGAGCAAGCCGTGGGGACCTCACACACTCTGGCCTCCAGGAACAGCAGTGGGGACCAAGGCCTATAAATCCAACTCGGTCACCCCATCAAAGCTTAGGTTTCTTTCCAACAGCTCCAGGGGCCTTCTCTATGCGAGGACCCATCATTTCCTCTGCCTGTCTCCCCTTTTCCATTCTCCCCATCGGGAGTCATGAATCTTAAATCCAGGTGTACAAAGCTCCTTTTGAGAAATGAAGGCTTATCTGGGAGTCTGGGGAGAAGTGAGTGCTATTCTCGCGTCTTTCTAGGAGAATCCATAGGTGAGAATGGGGAGAGAGGAGCATGAAGTTTCAGAGTCAAGCAGACCTAGGTTCAGATCCCAGTCTTAAAACCTACTTGCTGTGTAACCCAGGCTCAGTCTCCTCACCCGTAAAATGGGGAAGCAATATTCAGAGTATTGCTGCGAGGTTGCGATAGTGTCTGCAAAGTGCTTGGCACCGTGTCCAGCACAGGCTGAGCCGTTGTCTGTGCTGCTATTATTTGCCCCAGAGCACATCCACGCTAATCTAAAACCTCCCAAGAAACTCTCTCTGAGGACCCCACAGCCTCAAGCAGCCCCTCTCACCTGGCGTGGCTGCCTGGGCCAGGCGGGACATCTGGGATCACTGAGTGTATGGTTGACCCTTGACCTCAGCTGGGATGTTTGGTCAAAGGCCCAGCTTGGGAGTCCCCACTGTGGTGCAGTGGGTTAAGAACCTGACCACAGCAGCTCGGATTGCTGCAGAGGTGTGGTTTCAATCCCCGACCTGGCACAGAGGGCTAAAGGAGCTGGCGCTGCTGCGGGTGCAGCATAGGTCGAACTGTGGCTCAGTTTCAGTCCCTGGCTCAGGAACTTCCATATGCTGCGGGTATGGGTGTTAAAAAAAAAAAAAAAAAGCCCCAGCTTGCCCTCTGATACAGAAGAGGGAGGAAGGCCAGAGCCAGCAGGAGGCTCCTCCAGGCAAAGGAGAAATGACCAAGAGGCTCAAAGTCCCACGGATGCCCAGCCCGTGTTGCCCTCAGGCACAGAGACCCCTACAGCAGCGCCTTTTAGCTGCACACGCAGCCCTCGGTGGGTTCACACCTGTCACTCATTCTCCTACACGAAATCCGAAACGAGGCACAGCACTCCTCAGATTCAGGACTATACAAGCGTCCCTAAAATGCAGGCCGCAGGCTTCAGCGTTCACTCTCCCACATATTCAGACCCACGGGAACACAAACAGCCCCATCAATGTGCCCACAAGCTCACTTAGTACGGATGCCACATGCGTGTACCGCCCCAGGCTTCCCCGAACAGAGCACATGGCCCATCCAGGCCACCTCGCTTCCATGCCAGACTTGCCATCTCAAGTGTGTACTACAAAGTGCACGTGTGTGTGTGTGTGTGCACGTACCCATGCTCAAACGCACCCACGCCCACAGATGCGCACAGCTGGGCAGGATGCCAGGGCGGCACCTCTGGGCCCCATCAGCCCTGGCAGCAGAGTGAGCCCAAGCTGAGGAGGCCAGCGAGGGTGCAGTGAGCAGAGGGCTGACTTCCTGGAGGGCAGAGCTCACGAGGGACAGGGCAGAGCGGGAGCCCAGGTGCCCGGCGTGACCGAAGGGGCACAGTAAGCACCGACACCCCCAGTCCTCGAGGCGGAGAGCAGGTCCCCGCTCTGGCCTGACCCACACCAGCCCCTCACAAAGCAGAGAGGCCAGACATTTTCCCTTCCCACCTCATTCCCTCTTCTTGCTCTTTTCTGGAACGATCCTATTCTGTAGACCCTGGGAGACTCTAAAAGCGCTGGTTCTGACCTGATGCGTAAGGCCGTGATCTGGAGACCACATATAGGAAGCTAATAACAGATTCTCAAAAGGAGACAGCTGGCTGATGCCTGAAACAGCCAGCCTCAGCTCATGGATCCTGGTTGGAGGATCAGAACTCCTGCGGCCTCAGTTCTCTGCCTTCGAGGCCTGCTCTGGGGGCAGAATATGAGTAGAGGGTCTTAAATAATTTAGCTGTTTCGCTAGCCCGGCAGAGAAGGGCTGCACCCGCGTGGGGTACGCCAGCGTTCAGGGCAGAAGAGGCTTCCCGCCCCGAACCTGGTCACCAAGCTGGTGTGATTATAAGCATCTGGAGGCAGAAGGTCCCAGGACGGCCCTCTTCCCACCCCCGCCCCTCGCCTGCCTCGTGTCCCACCCCCCTGTTCCCCCGGCCTGCCAGGGGCAGAGCCTGCACGCTTCTCTGCTTCCGTGGTCCTTGAGCAGAGCCCACAGGCTCAGGATGCTGCTTTGCTGGCAAAGCAGCTCTTTCCGCGGATGGGATTACACAGCAACACATTCGGCCGAGGCCTTGGAGGCCATCAGGGTTATGGGGCGGTCCTTCTGCGACAGGATCTGAGAAAGAGAGTTCTGCAAGCTGAACGCGCATTGCATCCTGACCTGGGCCGAGCTGGGCTCAACCACAGACTTTTTAACCGAGGACCAAAAACATTTACAGGAACTCTACTTCATAGATAGAGAAGAAATTAAGCTCCAGAGTGGGGCAGTAACTTGCTCAAGGCCACACAGCAGATCAAAGGCTCCCCCATGAGTAGAATCCAGTCTTCTACCTCCGGTACTCAAGTCTTTAGATCTCAGCAAAATGTGATGTTTTAAAGTCAGGCTTTCAAGAAAAGGAGAGGACGCACAGGTGGGGAGGGACCCTCGTGGAAGTTTAATGAAGGAGTCGGGGAAGCTCTTACTTTCTGGGGTGGACGTTCTTTTTCCTTGCCCTCCCTTGTGAGGCTGGGCCAGGCCAGGACCAGAAAGTGCCAGGTTCCGCCCATGCCTCGCACCCTGGGGGTGGATCGGGAGTTGAGGGGAGGTGGCAGGCCCGGGTCCCCACTGCCTCCTACTCCAGTCTTCTCCGGGAGCAGCAGCAGCTGCAGAAGCACGCGGTGCCGATGTGCGGAGAGGCTGAGATAAGGCAGAGGATTGATCTTTCTGCTGCTTCAAAGAAAACAGAAGCCGCCCCTGTCATGGCTGCTGATCAAAGTCTCGGCAGAGGATGTTCTGTGTGCCCTCCGCTCCCCGGCTCCAGGCCCGTGGGGGCAGGAGGCCCACCCCTTGTCACGCTGAGGCCTTCCTCCAAGTCTCCCTGCAAACTAGAGACCCCCCACCCCCCCAACCCCAGCCAAGGTCCCACAGCAACTACCAGGAGCCAGAGGTCCAAATTCCCCCTCCAGGCGGCAGCTCAGCCCAAGGTCATGGCCCGGTCTGCGGGACCTGATATTATCCTCGTTGTCCAGATGAGAAATGGAGGCGCAGAGAGGTTGAGTAAGCTTGTCCACAGCCACCAGCTGGTTAACTCTTGGGAAACCCTCCATTCTTATGAGGTTACATGGCCTTTGTCCTGAAAGTCCCCTGTCTGGTGGCAGAAGCATGCTTCTGCTTCTGGCACTGCCAGTTCACATGCAGAGCCCAGAAAGACTCTGAAAATAACCTCTTCAAAAAAAGGAAGGATGGGCCCTACTTGGAAAAATCCAGATTCTTTCATTTTTCTTTCTCTCTCTGGTGGGACAGAAGGCAGATATTTCCTGCCCCAACCCATACTCCATGTATCTGCAAAAATATGCCTTCTGTGTGAAAATCCTGACATGCTTGTTCACTAAAAACAGTACAAATTCCAAATCCCTTAGTCTGGCAATCAAGGCGCTGAAAAACTTTGAGAGGCCACGTGCCCTGTGATTAAGAGTGTCGGTTCCTGGACCAAACTTCCTAGGCTGGTTTGCCAGGTCCTCAGCCTCCTGGCTTTTAGGCCATGGATTATTTAGAAGTGTGTTGCTAAATTTCTAGTATTTGGGGGGATCTTCCAGATATCCTTGTTATTTATTTCTAGATTGATTCCATTATGGTCAGAGAATACATGATGTATGATTTCAATTCTTTTAAATTTGTTAAGATTTGTTTTATGACCCAGAATATGGTCCATAGTGAATGACTGATAAGCAACTTGAAAAGGTTATGCATGCTGCCTTTGGTGGTGGAGTGTTTAACAAATGTCAACTAGATTAAGTTGGTCGATGGCGTTGTTCAAATTTTCTATATCCTTGCTTATATTCTCTCTACTTTTCTATCAGTTTCTAAAAAAAAATGAGTGATGAAGTCCCCAAGTATAACTGGATTTGTCTATTTCTCATTTTAGTTCTATCAATTTTTTGCTTTGTGTATTTTGAAATTCTGTTGTTTGATGCATACACATTTAGGATTGTTACAAATTCTAGGTGAATTGATCATTTTATCATTATAGATTATTCCTCTTTATCCCTGATAAGTTTACTTATTTAGGAGTCCACTTTCCCTGATGTTTATATAGCCTTTCCAACTTTTAAAAAATAATACTTGATGGTATATTTTTTCATCCTTTTACTTTTAACCTATCAACATTTTTTTCAGATTTGTTATCTCCATTCTTTTTTTTTTCCATATAGGTAATTACAAACTATTGAGTAGATTTCCCTGTGCTAGACAGTAGGTTCTTTTTAATTATTTTATACAGTAGTATGTATATATTATTCCCATTCTCCTAATTCCTCCCTCCCCACCCTCCACAGTTTCCCCTATGGTAACCATAAGATTGGTTTTGAAATCTGTGAATTTGTTTTTTTATAAATAAGTTCTTTTGTATCATTTTATTAGATTCCACATATAAGTGATATCATGTGATATTTTTCTTTTTCTGTCTGACTTGCTTTATTCAGTATGGTAATCTCTAGGTCTATCCATGTTCCTGCAAGTTACATTATTTCATTCTTTTTCATGGTTGAGTAATATTCCACTGTAAATATGTACCACATCTCCTTTATCCATTCCTCTGTCAGTGGCCATTTAGATTGCTTCTATGTCTTGACTTTGTAAATAGTGCTGCGATGAACACTGGGGTGCACATATCCTTTCGAATTATGGTTTTCTCTGGATATATGCCCAGGAGTGGGATTGCTGGATCATATGGTGGTTCTGTATTTAGTTTTTTAAGGAACCCTCATACTGTCCATCATGGTGTTTGCACCAATTTGCATTCCCACCAACAGTGTAAGAGGGTTCCTAACCTATCAGCATTTAAAGTGAGTTTCTAATAGACAATATGTAGTCGGGTCTTGGTTTTTTAAATCTAACCTGATAATCTCTGTTTTTTAATTTTATGTTTAAACCACTTACATTTAATAGATTTATTGATATGGTTGGATTTAGGACTACCATTTTCTTGTTTGGTTTTGATTTGTCTCTTCTGTTTTTTATTCCTCTGTTTTTCCATTTTTGCTTTCTCTTGGATATTGGAATATTGTTTTAGTATTCCATTTTTATTTCTCTGTTGGCTTTTTGTATAGTTTTTTAAAGTGGTTGTTCCAGGGATTATAACATGCATACACAATTCTTCATGATCTACTTAGAGTTAATATTTTACCACTTCAAGTGAAATATATAAACCTTGCAGACAGTAGGTCCTTTTCTGCTCCTCCTTTATGCTGCAGTTGTTATAAGTAGTGCATAATTACACATTGAAATACACAATTCTTCATGATCTACTTAGAGTTAATATTTTACCACTTCAAGTGATCTATATAAACCTTGCAGCCAATAGGTCCTTTTCCGCTCCTCCTTTATGCTGCAGTTGTTATAAGTAGTGCATAATTACACATTGAAAACCTCAATATTGTTATAGTTTTTGTTTTTAACAGTCATGCACACCTTAAAGGACTTAAGAGGGGGGAATAGTCTATTATATTTACCCAGTTGTTTTCTTTTTGCTTCTTTTCTTTTATTCCTAAACTTCCATGTTTCCTTCTGGTATACTTTCTCTTTCTCTTAAAACACTTCCTCTAACATGTCTTTTAGAGCTGACATGCCGGCAATGAATTCTCTTAGTTTTCCTTTAACTAAAACTGTCTTTATTTGTCTTTTAAAAGATATTTTCACTGGATATAGAATTCTGGGTTGACTGTTCTTTTCTTTCAATACTTTAGAGATGTTCCATGACTTCTGGCCTCCATATATTCTAATAAGAAATCTGTAGTGATTTTAATTATTGTTTCCCTTTATATAATAAATTGCTTTCCTCTGGCTGTTTTCAAAAATATTTTCTTTATCCTTGGTTTTTAGCAGTTTGATTAAGATGTATTTGGATCAGATTTTCTTTGAATTTATCCTTCTTTTGGGGTTTGCTGAGCTGTTTAAATCTATAAATTTATGTCTTTTCACCAAATTTGGAAAATTTCCAGCCATGGTTTCTTCAGTATTTTTTCTGCACCAGGCCTTTTCTCCTCCCTGTCCAGGAACCCAAAGACATGAATGTTAGAGATTTTGTTTTCCCATAAGTCCCCAAAACTCTATTCATTTTTCCCCCTTTTTTTCCTATTTTTCAGAGTATATAATTTCTATTTTCAAGTTCATGGACTTTTTCCTCTTCATCCCCACTTTGCTATCCAGCTCGTACGGCGATTTTTTTTTTTTTTTTGTCTTTTTAAGATTGCACCCGTGGCTTATGGATTTCCCAGGCTGGGGGTCCAGTCAGAACTGTAGCCTCTGTCTACACCAGAGTCACAGCAATGCAGGATCTGAATTGAGTCTGCGACCTACACCACAGCTCACGGCAATGCCGGATCCTTAATCCACCAAGCAAGGCCAGGGATCAAACCCATGTCCTCACGGATGCTAGCCGGTTTCGTTAACCACTGAGCCATGATGGGAACTCCTCATAGAGTGAATTTTTTATTTCAGCTATTGAATTTTCAGTTAGAAAATTTTCATTTGGTTCTTTTTTATAGTTTCAATTTCTTTCCTGAGAGCTACTATCTTTCCATTCATTTCAAGATAATTCATCCTTACCTCAAGGACTGTATTTTTAACCGCTGCTTTGTATGATACATATGTTATATGACATAAGAGTCTTTACGTGATAATTCTATCATCTGGATCATCTTGAGGCCAGCATCTGCTAATTGTCTTTTCCTTTGAGAGCAGTTGAGAATTTCCTGCTTCCTTGTATGTGGATTAATCAGGGGCATTTTAAATATTGTGTAATAATACATAATCAATCCTATTTGTTTCAGACTGTGAGTCCTGATTTGCCTTCTGCTTTGGGTTGGGTCTGTGAATTCACAGCTCAAGGGTGAGTCTAGGACTTTATAGGGAGATATAAGGGGTGGCCTTACACAACTCTTCATGATGGCTCTTACATTCTCTGGCTCTCAGAAACCCTTTTCCTGATCCTTGGGCTAGAAACCTGGGGTTTTAGCCTCCCCATATTATTGTTGTTGTTGTTTGGTTTTGGGTTTGTTTGTTTGTTTGTTTTTGCTTTTTAGGTCCATACCTATAGCATGTGGAAGTTACCAGGCTAGGACTAGAATCAGAGCTTCAGCTGCCAGCCTACACCACAGCCACAGCAATGACACATCCAAGCCCTGTCTGTGACTTACACCGCAGCTCATGGCAATGCTGGATCCTTAACCCACTGTGTGAGGCCAGGGATTGAACCCACATCTTCATGGATACTAGTTGGGTTCATAACCCACTGAACCACAGCAGGAACTCTCAGCTTCCCCATATTGTTGCACACTTCCCCTGACTGGGCTCACCTTCAGGGTGAAGCAGTAAGATAAAAGAGAGAGAAAAAGTTAACAGAGTCCCCACCCCCACTCCCCCCAGGTGTCCCCTTACTTAGTTTCTCTGGCCAGACGGAAGGATTTTCTCTCAGAGTTTTAGGTCCTGCACCACTGACCTTGCAGGAGAATAGCTTCATGACTGGGGTTTTCCTTGTGACACACCCTGGACAGTAAAAAAGAAAGAACTGAGATTCTCCACGCCCCTCCCCCAACCCTTTGTCCTGCAGGGTCCCTGTCCTCAGTCCTCTGGTAGGAAAGAGGGGGTTTTTCTGGAACTCTTTCTATTTGTGCCCACTGCACAGCCTGCGACTCAGGCTTTCTTGAGTCTAAGCTAGGAAACAGCGGAGGAGAAAATATCCAGGAAACTCGCTTTCTTATTGGTCATTCTTTGAGTGTATGTTTCCTTCCCCAGTCCACTTACAGTTATTTATTTTTCAGAGTCCTTAGTGTTGTAAGTTCTTCTTCCTGGGTTTTTATTTGTAATCAGTGGGGGGGAGAGGGAGGAGGAATTGTGCTTACTCAGCCTTAGCTGTAACCAGAAGCCTGTAGACATGTACGATTAAGTAGAAAGTTATGGGAGAATTGGATTAATTTTGGAAATAGTACTGCAATATTTAAGAGGATGTGAAAATCATTGTACTTATTGATTTTTTCAGACTTACCACAGTTTTTCCCAGTACCTGATGCAAAAGTTTCACTTGTTCACTTAGACATTTAAGTTACTTAGGAAAATCAAATATATGAAACGTTCAAATATAGTCGAAAATTTTTAAGCAAATCTAATTAACTTGTAAATGGCACTGATTGTTTAAGGAAGTTCAGTTGTTCCAACTTGAGTTAATCGAACTTTAATTGAAGGAAAAGTGAAGGTCTCGTTCTTATTTTATTACATTTATAAACGGAACAATCAGATCAATAAGTGGAACTTGAAGAAAAGCTGTGTTTTCCTATGTGTATCCTTAGTAAATTAAATATTAATTTTTGAAAGGTAACTGTAGGAGTTACCTGGTGGCCTGGTGAATAAGAATCTGGTATTGTCACTGCTGTGGCTTGGGTCACTGCTGTGGAGCATGTTCGATCCCTGGCCTGGAGAACTTCCATATGCTGCAGGTGCAGCCAAAAAAGAAGGAGGCAGAGCAGAGAAGCCAAGCTGGAGACTCAGTCCGGTCCCCATCACGTGTGATGGCCGTTACCTGAAAGGCCTGGGGACAGGTGGATGTGAGTGTAGGCCGCCTGCTGCCCCAGCCCCGGCCGCAGAGACCCTGTGAGCTCCTGTCCCATGTTCGTTCCTGCTTTCCCAGGGGCACACGTGACCTGAGCATCTCTGGAATTTCCCTAGCTCCAAACATGAGCCTGGAAGTGAGGTTGACTGATGTAATGATATTGGCTAGAGGCTAAGATCAAGCTCAGAGGCCCCTGCCTCCCTTCCTGTCCTGTATCCCAGGAAGCTTTGCTCTCTGAGTCTCTCATCCTGTTTTCAGTAAAAGCTGGAGTGGACAGGTCTTCCCCTCTCTGGGTAATTTTGCCCTGGCCCATTTTCTTCCTTCCTCTTCGCGCCTGACTCTGGTAGGGAAAACACAGCTAGTCAGCATTCCTTCCCACTGGCCCAGCAGCAGCTGCCAGGAGAGGAGCACGTGTGTGTGTGTGTGTGTGTGTGTGTGCGTGTGTTTCCTAAAGATGGGCCAGGCTTCCCCCATCAGACACGCAGGGACCCTGCCTCACCCAGCAGAGCTTGCAGGAGAGATGACTCCCAAGACCAAGGCCTCATCAGTTCCCCTGGCAGGCTCAGGGAGTGGAGGATGCTGACAGTCAGAAGAAGCCAGGCCATGTCAGTAGCCACCATCCAAAGGCTTGGCCCGGACTGCCAGCAGGCCCTGATGCTGAACTCAGGGCCACAGCGGGGTGGCGGGAGGAACCAGGCCAGAGCTGGCAGCCGGAGGACTAGACACGTGATGCTCGGCCTTGGCAGGGAGTAGGGAAAAGGCTCAGCACAACCCCTCTTTAAACATGTGGGGAAGCTTAGGCTCAGAAGGGGACAGGGCTCTGCCAAGTGTTGCAGAGCAAGATAAAGACTGAAAATAGGTTTTGGAACTCAATTTGGTTTGCTTTTTTTTTTTTTTTTTTTCATCTATCATGTCACATTGTTCCAAAATCAATAGCTGGAAAGCATATTTATCTCTATTCATTGCCCACTTCCCAGATGCTTCTGGGTACCAGGCCCTGACCGAGCTCTGTGAGAGCTGGGAGTACACGAGCTTGCTCCCTCTGTGGCCGGGCCGGACCGGCTTGACCATTCAGGAGCTGTTACAGCCCTAGGGACTAAGAAATGTGAAAGAGAACCTGCTGCAGTAAAGTCACAGGCAGACTCCAGTGGGACATGGAAGAGGGTGGAGAGAGAAATGAGGGAATTTTGCTTTTGCTTGTACTTTACATCCTTCCCAAAAGGTCTAGGGAGGCTCTGAGGCTGTGCGTCCATTAAGGTTTCTAGGCTATGACCTGACCTTGAACGGTAAGTAGGATTTAAAGAGCACAAGACGGGGACAGGCGTGCCGGGAGGAGCGACCGAGCTGTGCAGCAACACAGAACGTGCGTGAAGACTCACGAGACCCAAGGAGGGTAGAAAGGGCGGAGCAGGAGGACACGCTGAAGGAAAGCAAGCCGCTGTTCAAACTCCCTATTTCCCAGCTCACTGTGGGTAGCACTGCGGATAAGCCCACCTCTCCAGAGGCTCCTCGCCTTAGCCTTAGTCTGAATAATACTCTATAACAAACTCCCCAAATCCAGTGCCTTGAAATAATAAGCATGTAACTTACCATCCTGGGGGGCAGCAATTGAGGCTGGGCTCTGCTGGGTGATTCTGTAGGTCTCACTTGGGCTAACTCACATCTCGGGAGCTCAGCTGGCTATTGGCTACCCCAGGCTAGCGCTGGCTGGGGCAACTAGGATGACTTGGCTTTGCTCCACATGTCTCTCATTTCCAGCAGGCTAGCGCGGGCATGTTCTTAAGATGCTGGCGGAGCACAGGCAGGCAGCCTTTGATGCGAAACCCTTTCAAGCCTACTGGCATCTCATCGGCCAAGACAAGTCACGTGACTGGGCTCAGTGTAGAGGGGCAGGAAAGGGTGAGGAAGACAAATGCAGAATCACACAGCAAAGGGCATGGACACAGACAGGGTGAAGCATTGGGCCGTGAATGTGATTCATCAGAGTCATTTCCACCAGCCTCCCTCGGCACGAGTGTGCACCCGCATCCCCGAGTAAGTGCAGAGCAAGCCTCCAGGACCTAGTTCAAATCCTAGTTTATCAGGGGGAGCCCTCCACCATGGCTTAGCCCCCAACTGAGCTCAACTTCTTGGTCCTGTGAGGGCTCGTGTGTGTGTGTGTTGTCACCTCAGTCAGATGGCAGGAACTAGTGAACAGCTCTCTGTTTCTTTGTCATCCCACCTTGCTGGGCTGTGGAGCACAGACGTGAACCAGACACATCCCCTGCCCTCCAGGAGGCCCAGTTCTCTGAAGCAGACACTTCCGCAAGCAGTGATAGCCCAGCATGACAAGGACCAGGACACAAAGACCACAGGGCACAAAGAGAGACCAGGGATAACAGTGGACCCAGCCCGGCAGCCAGGAAAGTCTTTCTGAAGAATGCAAAGCTTTTTAAAAGTTCAAATAGAGTTGATTTACAATGTTGTGCCAATTTCTTTTGTATAGCAAAGTGACTCAGTGTCATGGTCATGGTATATATCATGGTCATTTAATATATATAAGCATTTAGCATATATAAGCATATGTATATAAATATCATCGTGGTCTACCCCGGGAGACTGGACATAGTTCCCTGTGCTACTTTCTAGTAACAGTTTTCATTTACTGAGCCCAAACTCCAAGTCCATCCTTCTCCCTTCCTCCCCTTGGCAAACACAAGTCTGTTCTCTATGTGTGTTATGTATTATAGATAGGTTTATTTGTGCCATATTTTAGATTCCACATGCAAGTGATATCGTATGCTATTTCTCTTCTCTTCCTGACTTACTTAGTTTGATAATCTGTAGTTGCATCATGTTACTGTGAATGGCATTATTTCATTCTCTTTAGGGCTGAGTAGTATTCTATTGTAAAACTGTACCACATCTTCCTCATGCATTCATCTGTTGATGGACATTTAGGCTGTTTCCATGTCTTGGCTATTGTGAGTAGCGCTGCTGCGAACATAAGGGTGCATGTATCTTTTTGAATTATAGTTTTGTTTGGATGTGTGCCCAGAAATGGGATTGCTGGATCAGATGATAATTCTATTTTTGGTTTTCTGAGGAACCGCCATGCTGTTTTCCATAGCAATTGCACCAACTTTTGTTCCCATCACCAGAGTAGGAGGGTTCCTTTTTCTCCACAACCCTCTCCAGAATTTGTTACTTGTAGGCTTTTTAATGCTGGCCATTTTAACCTGTGTGAGGTGGTACCTCACTGTAGTTTGGATTTGCATTTCTCTAATAATCAGCTTCAAGAATGTAAAACTTGAGTGGAGTCTAGAAGCTAAATAGAGGAAAAGGAGTGGACCAGTGCTTTTAAGCAGGGCTGGGAGAATCTGTTGTCTGCAGAGAGGAGAGCGTGGGCAAGGGCCCGGCGGAGAGAACACGTGGGCATGTTCGAGGAAGAGCCTGTCTGGGCGAAGCGGAACCTGGGGCGGGGGGGATGCTGGGGCGAGTGGGGATGAGCCTGGAGAGGTTGACAGAGGCCGTGTCACCGCACCTTGGTTGTTGGTGCAGGATGGGGGAGGCAAATGAAACTGAGCTGGGAAGCCGGCTCTGGATTGAATGTGTTAGAGCACGTGTGACAACAGTCCTGGGGGAAGGGAGGACCCGGGTCGGACCCAGGCAGAGGTAATGGAACCAAAGAAGAGGCAGTGGATTAGAGAAGTGGTTTAGAATCTGTAGGACTCGGTGACATTTAAGGTCTGGCCCCCAAGGCAGAGACCTCTTGGGCCCGGTGTTCAGGAGCTAGAGCTGAGGGTGTGGGGTCCCCTGAAATCTAAGTGTTAGGAGGACTGGCTCTGGGATACTGTCCACTGGTTAGAAGTCGTGGGACTTAGACTAGGCTCCCCCGGAGGAGCCAGGGTTCCCCAAAGGTTAGGGTTCTAGCCTCCTGGGCTGGGCCTGGGCTGCAGACAGGCTTTGGGGCCCCCACTCTGCGTGGCACCCACCCGAGGGCCCCGGCCTCCCTCTGGAGCAGCTTGGCACAGCCTGTACTCCCCCGCCCACTTCTTCATCTTGCACATCCTGACATGACAGCTCTGCTGACAAAGAGCAGAGGGATCTTGAAAAAGCCACCGAAGAAAGGAAGCATCAAAGCCCCATCCCAGACCGGCTCTCTCTCCCCAGCTCCAAAGCCTGCTTCGGGCACCCCACTTATGTCACACGCCTGAGGGGGACTGACTGATGGCCAGGGAGGCCCCAAGTCGCATGTCACTTCCTCTGGAGTTTCAGAGGCAGCCCCAACCTGCCAGCCTCCTGATTCCCACCAGGAGAGGAGGGCTTACCCCACCTGCCCCCCGGGAGCCTTCGGCGCCTTCTCCCCTGACCTTGGCTGACGTCGGCTCGGGGAGCAGCCCCTCCTTTCCCGCAGCGTCCTCAGGCCCTGGGGGTCCCTTTGAGAACCGGTCACCTGCTGTGCCCTCAGGCCGAGAGCCAGGGCTTCGCTGCTGGCTCAGGGCGCAGGGGCCCAGCCTGTCTTTCCCGAAGAGGTGGGGCTGGCTCTCAGCCAGCTGCTCGGGGCCGTGAGGACCCTGGATCTCAAATTAAAATTCCCTGGGGGAGAACCACGCTCTGAAGGAGTCTCTCCTTTTTTGATTTCTGGGCAGGCGCTGGGTTTTGGAACAAGCCCTGGCTGCGGGATCCAGAGACCTGGGTTCCTATCGTTCGACCTTGGGAAACCTCTTTGGTCTTCATTCCTTCAGCTCTAGAAAGGGGCTGATAAGCCTCAGAAGGCCGGTCTGTTCCTAGAATAAAGTTAAGACCTCTGAAAAGGTCTAATAGTGCCTAGCACATAGTAGGTACTAAATTTAAAAAAAAATATTGATTCAATAATATGCAGAAGTTGTTTCCAAGTGTCTAGTATTCTCTGTACCTGAGGAAGCCCCAGAAGGGCCGATCCTTGAGGGGAAGGACCTTGGAGAGTATACAGGTGGGTCTGGTGGAGTGTCTCTGTCCCACACCCTGTGTCAAAGCACACGGGTCGCGATAAGCCCAGCCAGCAGGTACCAGGTGGGAGAGCTCGGTGTTAAGAACACAAGTCAGGCATCCAGGGCTGCGGAGATGGTGGTGTGGGCTGCGTGATCAGGAGGAAAGGAAGTGAGCTGGGCCGAGCACTTTGAAAGGCAAGACCTGTGGAGACATAAGACGTCCTCATAAACCCAGCCTGGTGTTGGCCAGGGGCCCTCCGGGGGGCGCTCTCCTCTGGAAGGAAGAGGCGTTAGTCAGTGAATGCTGGATCTCTTGATTGACAAGGGACATGTCCTACTGGTCTAACCCAGGGATACCAAAGAGTCCTACACTGGAGGCTCTGGGCCAGATCTCCCTGGACTCAGGGTAGAGGGGCAGCATGGCCTTGGGGCTCTGGGGCAGCCAGGAGCATTTGCTGCCCCTGGAAATTGCCGGCATTTTTGCTGCTGGAACTGGAAGCCCAAAGGAGAAGTCCTGGCGCCCGCAAACTGCATATGGGCCAGGAGGTGGCTAGAATGTGAATCCCCTTCTTGGCCTTGAGAAGCAAGCCCCGCAGTTGCTGGGCAAGAGGAGCAGGGCTGGTCAAGACGCAGAGAGGGGTAGGGAGAACCAGAGGAGGGCAGAGCACACCCGAGGCCCCTCCGGGGCGGGGCCTGCAGACTGCTTCCTCCCCGGAGCACAGCTAGTGCCTGCTCGGTGCGGTGGCCGGGGCGGGGTGTTTGTCAAATTGGTGCGATAAGAGAAATGTAGGGTTGAGACGCAGTCACAGAGAAGGGGAGGCAGGCAGAGAAGCGGAGAGGTGAAAAGATGTGCAGAGTCAGGTAGAAAAACCTAGAGAGATAATGGGAAATGGAGAAAGGAGAGAAAGAGAAATAAAACAGCAGAGATAGAAGAGAGAGAGGGAAGATAGTGTCTTCACCAAGTCCCAAAATAGCAGCGCCGGTGCCGGCAGCCTGCCCTGAGATGGCCCCTTAATTGGGGCTGAATTCAGCATTCTCTGAGACCAGCGCAAGTGTCACCGAGGACGGCATGTGCTGGGCCAAGGTTGACAGAAAAGGCCCAGCTGGAGCTGGAATGTGCACGGGGTGTGTGGCTTCCTGCCCCCCCGCTCCCCACACCCCCTCCAGCTCCCACCGTGCACCCTCAGCTCACCCCCGCATGCTGCTCTGAGAAGGTGGCTCAGCCTTCTCTGGGGAGGTCTGGGCTTTTCCCGCTTCCCTGGGCTGTGGGGAGAGGGACTGGGCCGAAGGAGCGGGGAGATGGTGGAGCGGAGTGGATGCTCATTGCGTCTGGGGAAGAGACAGTGGTTGGAAACTTGTATCCCTGGTGCTGTTATTTTAGGGACCGGTTACACTTGCGCAAACCAATCTCCACAGGCTGATTTGTCTGCTCGCGTCCTCTCTTCCCAAAGCCAGCACCCAGTTGTGTGGCCCAAGCAGCCATAATTTCAGGTACCACCCCCTCTCCAACTCATTCGCCTATTGCTTAGGGAGAGGGGCTGGTCTTGTGTCTTAAGGGAGTGCAGCCTCTGCTCCAGCTGCTGTAAAAGAAAATCTGGCTGGACTCCATTTCTCCTTAGGATAAAATCAAAATGCCAGCTATTCCTCATGCCATGAAGAATTTTTGTTGGATGCCAAGAATTTTCCAACAGCATGAAAATCAAGACTAGCAGACGGGGAGAGGCAAGCTGATTGGCTGTCACCCACCTCCCTGCTCTGTCACATGGAAAATTTAAAACTTTCCCTACGGACTTAGACCACATCTGTGCTTGCAATACTCAGTACGGGATTAATTTAAAAACATTCATTGGCAATTATGTGGAAGGTTCCCCAAACCCAAAAGAAGGGAAGCGAATTCATGTTTGTTGAGCTCGTATTCACATGCCAGATACTGCGGGGAACAGGTTTCCCTATGTTGCATCATTTAATCCTCATAACGGGCCTGTGATGTTTTTATCATCATTTCTGCTTCAGATATAGGAATAGTACCTTGAGGAGATTAGGTAAATTGCTCAAGTCCACCTGGCTGGTTAGTGAAGGAGCTGGGACCCAAACTCGCATCTTCTCGTCTTCAAAGCCCATTTGACTATGTCAGGTGACTCACAGACATCAGGGAAGGCCTGCTTCTAGAAGCAAGACTGAGGGCTACCATAGAAAGTGGAGTGAGCAGTCTTTAGGAGACTGGGGAAAAGCTGATAGGCAAGGCAGCTCCACTCTGCCTTAGTGGGCCTGGATCCAAGCAGTCAGGTGGTGGGCAGGGGTGTCAGTAGGAAGCCTAATCCTATGGGGCCAAGACTTTAGGTTGGATTCACCTGGAAACAGACTGTGAGATGATCTGTATGTAGAACATTTGTTGGGGTGTAGTCTCAGGGCCAGTGCTTTTTGGGAAGGAAAGGGAGCAGGGCTGGGCAGAGGGAGAGGCTGGGTGGCGGTGCAGTCTCAATGAAAGCCTCAGCTGATTCTGCAGGAGCTCTGAGGCTGGGATGAGCCTTTAGAGGGAGCTGGGCTCTCATGCCCTGTCATTGACCAGTCAGTCATTGGGCATTGGCTGCCCTCAGAAGGGGATATGACCTTGGATAAGGACAGATCCTTCAGTTGAGGCAGTTCCACTGAGAGCGGACATAATGAGAGCTGTCAAACAACCACCTCGCATCCACTGTGAGAATAAACCCTGTAAGGGCCGTCTGGCTGGTGCAGCACAGCCTCCACGACAAGGTTCTCAGTGATACAGTGGGACAGGTGGCTGGGGAAGACCTCCAAGCATAATTAGATAGTCAAAGACCATGGTTAAGGATTTCCTAGGGGCAAGGGTCTTACAGCTTATGGGGCAAAGAGAAGGAAGCTGGGATCAGGAATTCTGGAAGGCAACTTGAAGCTTGAATATTTCCCTTTCTGCTCCCTGTGCCAACAATCCCAGACAGAAAAGATACCCAGGATGGGATTCTGGAAGGAAAATTAAAGCTGAGGACAGAGTCCTCCCCTGGCTCACATCCAGAAAGACCTTTAGCGCCTAGCTCACTGAGAGGAGCTGCAGTGAGTAGGAGGATAAGGAGAGAACAGAAGAGACAAGTACAGGACAGGTGGTTCCATCTCAGGGCATCCACGTGCAGGCTGGGGCGCAGCCTCCTATGTGCTCCCAGCCTGTCTTGGATGGTTCTGCCAGATCTTGGGGTAAATGAATTCAGAGAAGGGAGCCAGCAAGGTGGGAAAGTCAAGGAGAGAGTCTCAGAGTGGAGGAGACTCGGGATGAGCCTTGAATAACCGAGACGAGTCAGGCAAGCAGCGATCCACACCCCTGAAATGTCCTCTCACATCCCTCTGCTCTGCGACCTTGGAGAAATGAGGCGGTGCTCACCCAGAGCTGGACCGTCTCCAGATTAAGAAGTGACCCAGAGAAGCACCTAGTCCTTTCTTTTTTTGAAATTATTTTTTCCATTATAGCTGGTTTACAATGTCCTGTCACTTTTCTACAGCACAGCAAGGGGACCCAGTCACACATACATGTATACATTCGTCATTCGTTTTTCTCACATTATCATGCTCCATCACAAGTGACCAGACATAGTCCCCAGTGCTGTACAGCAGGATCCCACTGCTTATCCATTCCAAAGTCAATAGTTTGCATCTATTAACCCCCAGTTCCCAGCATCCCATCTAGTCCTTTCTTTTACCTTTTTCAACGCTCTTTGCCTTCCCTGGCACCCTGGATCTGTCCGCGGTGCTGAATCTCAGGGGGCTTGGCCAAGCCTCACCTTGGGAGGACCAAGACGCCAGAGTTTTAGTTTTTCCTTTTACAAGAAAGCAGCAAGATGAGCCTCTTCATAGTGGGCTTGCGTATGGGGGCTGCAGCTAACACCAGGCGATCTGCCCCTGGGCTCTCCTTCGCTGGGCAGAGCAGGACAGGATAGGTATATCTGTCCAGTCTGATGAGCAGAGCACAAGGCCACATCCTTGGTTCCTCTGAGCAGAGCGTAATGTGGGCAATTAAAGGCTTGCCGCCGAGGTAGCTCCTTTTTGGCAATGGAACCATTTTGTATCTTGATTATAGTGGAGGTAATACAGGTTTATACATGTGATAAGCTTATAGAACTATACACATACAAAAAACAAGTCCATGCAAAAACTGCTACAAACTGAGTAAGGTCTGTAGTCTGGTTAATTGCATTGTACTAATGTCAGTTTCCTGGTTTTGAAATCACTCTAATTGACTCCGCATTCCCCCATACCATCGGGGAGGCTGAGTGACAGGTGCTTAGCATCTTTTTATACTATTTGTGCAACTTCTTGAAGTCTACGGTTATTTCAAAATTTAAAAATTAAAAAAAAATGCATGTGCCCAGTGGCTAGGCCTGCTTAAGTTCCTCTTATCTGTTGCCTCTTGTTCAGCCATCTAGATCCTTTAGAGCTCAGCTCGAGGTTATTCTTCTCCAGGAGGCTTCCTGATTACACGTGCCCCCTTCTAGGTCTCTGTAGCACTTACGCTGTGAACTCATAGCCAGGCCTCTGTCCTCCTTACTTCTGTGTGTCCGTTTTACCTCTCAACGGCACTGAGAGTTCCCTGAGGGTGGGGGTTGGGGTTTATCTTCTGGGTCTTTCATCTTCTTTTCAGATCCTGAGGATACACAACGGGTGCGAAATTATCACTTGGTGACAGACTGATAAATATCTCTTTCCCAAGGGACCCAGGTTTTCCCAAGCCTCTAATCGCCTCCCTCCTTCCATAACTCCAGTCCAGCTTTGCAGCAGCCTGTCTCCAACAAACATACGCAGAATTGAGAGAACATTGAACTTGGAGCCACAAGCGCTACAAGGTCATGACCCCTTACTGAATATCCACATCGTGACGGTGCTTAACGTGCACTGTATCTAATCTGAGCTTCATAACAACCCTGCAAATAGGGGCAGACACACTCTAGAGAGGGGTGGAAGGGACAGAATTGAAAACCAAGTTCTGTTTCCCGGCTCTGCCACCTACAAATCGTGTGAACTTGGGCCAGTTGCTTAGCCTCTCTGGTCTTCATCTGTGAGATGGGAGAAGAGCACCTTCATCACAGGGAGTTTGTGAGAGGTGATGAAATAACCTTCATAGGTTTGTTTTTCTGTGAATTCCTCAAAGGCAGGGCCAGGCCTGAGATGTGGTGGGTATCTGCTATGTGCTGTTGAAGTAACCAGTGAGTGACTTAATGACTGAAAGAATGAGCAAATGCTTTTCAAGTGCTCCCTCAGATTTGAGCCCAGGGCAGGAATCATCTAAATGTTAGCTCCTTCCCTGCTCCTCTTCATTCCACCGCAGCCCTTTCTGGCATGAGTTCCCATCCAAACAACGCCAGGATGGTAGAGAAGCTGCCAGTCCCTTCTGGTTCCAAAGGAAGGAAAATGTGCCCTTTGCAGTCTGGGGAGTTTAGACATGGGAAGATGGCACGCCCAGGCGGTGCTCCCTCTGCCCCTGAGCTCATTCTTATAGGCCGGGCGAAGGCTGTGCGACCCGGTGACTTGTAACATGGGTGGTGGCTGCTCAGGGGCCCTACTCAGGGCGCCTAGAGTGTGAGCTCCAGGGGTGAGGCCCGCAGCCCCAGCGTTTTCCCCCAAAGCAGCCCCATGCAAAGGGGTCAGAGAATCCAGGGAGGCCTGTGGGACACTCACTTTTGGGGGAAAGGCACTAGGGCCTTTGGGCATCTGTGTGCCTGTCCCTCACCCAAAATCTTGGGATCCAAGCTCGTGAGAAACCCTGGATAGTATTAATACAAGTTTCAGAAAGTTGATTCCTCTCCAAGAAACTGCACTAAGTCTCGAAACCCCTAAGGGTGGGACTTACTACCCCCTGGGTGTGGCCATTCACTGCTTGCCCCAAAGGGAAGGGCAAGAAGGGCCATCCCCATATTTCTGGAATCCAGGGGTGCTTGAGCCAAGCTGAGACAGCAGCGACCGCATAGCTGAAGGCTCCATGGCCAGTTATTTTCACTGCAATCCCTGGGCCAGAATCTTGCATTTGCCTGGAGGGTGTCAAGCTGATAGGTTAACCCCTTGCGGGGGCGGGTGTGTGTGTGTGTATGAAGCAGCTGTAGAATTCCCACTAAAGTGTAAATGATTGACAGGCTAGGTTCTTCCCTGTCTGATCAAGGCCTGGCCTACTGGCCCCAAACCCAGAACTCTGTGGGGCCTTGCCATGCAGTTTTTTCCTCCAGGGTTGTTTGCATAGATGGATAGACAGCATATCCCTGATGCTCCCTCTGCCCTTGGCTCCAACATTCCCACCTCCCTTTTGGCCCCAGGAGTGACCTTTTGTGTAGGATCATTGGAGTTTAATCCATATCCCCGTGGTTTGACGTAGTTCCCCTCGGAACTACGCAAGCTTCGCTCCTTCTGCCGGTTCCTAATTTCAGGACTAAAAAGAATTCCTGAAACTTTTAGGGCCCTTCTCACAAATCATCCCCTGGGACTGAACATGTATGGAGCCCGTATTGAACATGTCCCATTTTCAAAGATGAGGAAGCCACGCTTGTGCAAGTGATAGCGAGACCCTGGCAAGGCTGGGTCTGAACCCCAGGGCTCATAGCTGCTGCTCCTGTGCTCAGCTTGGGATCCCTGCCCCTGCCAGCTTCCAGTCTGCCAGCAAACACCGTCCTTTCCCCCCAGGTCTTCCAGTGGGAGCAGGGCTAGTCTGTGTCAGCCACACTTCAATCTTTCAATTTTAGAAAAAAATGTTCAGTGGAATGAAGGCCCAGGCTGGGCCCCAGATGAAGCCCAGTCTCTGGACAGTCAGGCTAGGTTATAGGAGCTAGGGGTTAGAGGGCGTCCCAAACGGTGACACAAACATGGCCTTTCTCTTTGGTTTTGAAGGTAGGAGAGGACGTAGAGCCCTATCCCCATGGCTTTACCGTGTGTCCTTCTCTTCCCTCGGGACCTCGCCGCTGGCCAAGTGCTGTGGGGGAGGCAGAGGCAAAGCCCCTCCTCGGGGTGCTCCTGGCTCTGGATCAGCCTCGCACAGGGAGCAGTTTGCAAGCACATTAGTTCCCTGTGGCCGCCATGACAAAGTATCGCACATCTGGTGGCTTAACATGGATTAATTTTCTTATGGTTCTGGAGGTCAGAAGTCAGGCACAGGTCTCACTGGCTAAAATCAACATGTTGGGGGAGTTCCCATTGTGGCTCAGCAGTCATGAGCCTGCCTAGTATCCATGAGGATGCGGGTTTGATCCCTGGCCTTGCTCAGTGGGTTAAGTATCCGGCGTTGTAGGTCGCAGACGCAGCTCGGATCCCGCGTTGCTGTGGCTGTGGCATAGGCCGGCGGCTCCAGCTCTTATTTGACCCCTAGCCTGGGAACCTCCATATGCCGCGGATGCAGCCCTGAAAAGTAGTAAATAAAAATGAAATAAACGTGTAGATAGAGCTGTATTCCCTTCTGGAGGCTCTAGGGGAGAATCTGTTTCCTCGCCTTTTCCAGCTTTGAGAGGCTGCCGCGTTCCTTGGCTCGTGGCCCCTTCCTCCATCTTCAGACGTAGAAATGCTAGCCACGTCTTTCTAGCACAGCACTCGGACACGGGCTCATTTGCCTTCTGCTTCTCCTTCTACCTGTGGTGCCACTGGGCCAAGCGGTATAATCCAGGGTCAGTTCCCTATTTTAAGGTCAGCTGTTTACCCACTTCAATTCCATGTGCAACTTTAATTTCCCGTTGACATAATAATGAAACATATTCACAGGTTCCAGGAATTAGGACGTGGATACCTTCGGGGGGCAGAGGGGATTAATCTGCCTATCATACCAGGTAAAGAGGCAGTGTTACATTCAATATCCACCAGTCGGAGCTGGAGACCCAGGTTCTCAGTTTGGCTCGCCCCCAGCCGGTGTGTAGCCTTGGACGGGTCCTTTCTGTCTTGGGCCTCAACATCTTTTATATTCAAAAAGTGTGAAATGATAATGGCTGTACTAGTATGAAGTTGGGCTCTGAAACAAGACGCCCAACAATAATTCAGTGGCTTAAAAAAAGATAGCCTGGGAGTTCCCTTCGTGGCTCAGTGGTTAACGAATCCGACTAAGAACCATGAGGTTGCGGGTTCAATCCCTGGCCTTGCTCAGTGGGTTAAGGATCTGGCGTTGCCATGAGCTGTGGTGTAGATTGCAGACGCGGCTCAGATCCCGCGTTGCTGTGGCTGTGGCTGTGGCAAAGGCCAGCAGCTACAGCTCCTGTTAGACCCCTAGCCTGGGAATCTCCATATGCCGCGGGTGCGGCCTTAGATAAGGCAAAAAGACAAAAAAAAAAAAATAGCCTGTTGTAGCAATCCAGGATGACCATTCTAGGTGTACGGTTCCTGCTCTGTGTGGTCATTCATGGTTTGAAATTCTTTCTCTGTCATAGCTTGGGGCTTTGATACTCAAAAGTCTGGTCCCTGGACCAAAGCATCAGCATCACCTTGGAGCTTTTTAGAAATGCAAATTCCTGGTTTCTACCCCCAAAGTTATAGAATCAGAAACTCTTACGGCAGGGCCCAGCAGTCTGTGATGTAACAATCCCTCTGGGTAACGCTGATGTCCTCTAAACGCTAAGAACCGCTGCTCGAGGGCACTGTACTCATCTGCTTGGTTGCAGCTGCGTCCCAGGCCTGTTTGAGTTTGGGCCTGTGGGAAGGGTCAGTGACGGAGCACACCTCCGAGGCTTCGCGACCCAGGCTTAGAAATGGCACAGACTATATCGCTATTGGTGAGAATTTGGTCCCGTGACTACGCTTAGTCGCACAGAAGGTTGGGAAATGTAGTCTCTATCTGAGCAGCCGCATGGCTAACTACGAGTCTATCATTTTTGGAGAGAGAGGAGCATGGATTTTGGTATATAACTAGCAGTCCCCATTATAATTCCTTAATTCTTCTCCATCTCATAGGAACAGTGAGAGCTGTCCAGATCACAGGCCTCATCTAAAAAGCCAAATACACCTCAGAGGTGTGTCCTCCTCTATTCCAACTCAGCCATTGCCTCAGTTGCCTGGCCATCCCGGTGGCAGTCTCCAAGGTCATTGTCCCAATTTGGAACGAGAGTGAGAATAGGAGAGAGGAGGAAATGGCCTTTCAATGTTTTGGTCTGCTTGAGTCTGAGTAGACCAAAGTTGGGGTTGGGGGACCATGTTTAGGATATTGGACATACTTACTCTGATTTGCCGCCTTGGAATCCATAAAACACTGGAGGTTTTCAAGATATCCTAAGGACAGTGGGATGGGGACACTGGTTACTGCCCCTCCCCACGCCCTGGTATTTACCGAGTGTTCGCCATGTCCCAGTCTCTGAGCTGTGTGATGCATGAGAAAGTGACACCAGTTGCTGAGGATTCAGGAGATGCTCAAAGCTTTCAGTGGGAAAAATGAGGAAATAGCTGTGCATCCACCCCTCCCTCCCACCGCATCATTCTAGGAGCTTAAGGTAAGGCGAGAGGCCTCTTTCTTCGTATGGGAAACAGCCTAGAACAGGGCACAGAAAGCCTGCCTCCCCTTGGGCTCAGAAGCCCAGTGAGTGTGCCTCCTGGCCCTCTCTCCTCAGTCACATTGCGCTCCTCCGTTCAGATTTTCTGACCGAGTCACGGGTGCTCTGGTCATTCACTCGCAGATGGCCTGTGTTTTTGTACCTCTCTGGCCAGTGCTGGCTGAGCTTCTTGCAGAAACACTGCCCCGAGCTGAGCTGTCCCGAGCTTGGCGCCGGGCTGTGACTTCTGCCGAGCAACTCCAAAGAATGTGCCTGCACTGCCGCGGCTGTCGGGGAAGATGCTGCCCGTTGGGCAGCTCGGTGTACCCTAAGTGATGGCTCTGGTGATAAACTCTACTTAGAATTTAGTGACAGGGATGTGTTTGTGTCTCCCGAAAAGCCAGCCTTTTGTTCTGGCAGGGAGAATGCTATATCCTTTTGGTCCCACTTTGGTCTGAGCTGCCAGGAACCTTGGAACTAAATTTAATGATTGATTGCAACAACCTCAATATTTCAGCCTGGGATGTAGTTCTTGTTTCCTTTCCTATTCACCAGAGCTTCTCAAGGAGAGGGCTGGAGAGGCCTGGAACAGAATCCACTGGCTAAAGTGCAGCTTACTGGTCCCACCTCAGACCTACTGGATCAGCATCCTGGTGAGGGTGGGGGCAGGGTGTCCCTCTGCCTCCCAAGTCCATTCGTATGTAAACCAGAGACTTGGAGTCAAGTCATATTGCTCTCCTGTCTCAAGCATCCTCTGGTGACGGTATGCTTGCCTTCAAACGACCTCAAGGTGTGTTTGGAAGCAGGAGGATTTTGAATTATAAATAAAGTCTGCCATGGAATGCTATGCAGCTGTGAAAATGAATGAAGGGGCTTATTAAGAAATAAATGGATCAAGATATTCATTAGGTAAGAAAAGAAAGGAGCAGAAAAGCGCTATCGCATGCTATTTTTTTGTGTGAAAAAATAGGGGATAAATGAGAGTACCTGTTTGGTTTTGGTTCTTATAATAGGCATAAAGAAACTCTGAAAGACTTTGTAAGAAATGAATAGCAGTTTGCGGGGGGAGACCGGTGGGATCTTGGGAACGAAAGAAAACCCTTCACTATATACCATTAATGTTTTTTCATTTCTAAACTATGTGAAGATATTTTAGATTCAAAAAAATTGTCTCTGTCTATCTATCTCTGAGCAAAAGATGCTGCCATGTCACGACCATGTCACCCGTTTTGTTAAGACGTGTGTTTGGTCTGCGCTGTGTGAATGCTTACCTCACACAAGTCCATCCCAAGTCGGCCTCCGAAAGGGCCCCCGAGCCCGTGGCTTTGGACAGAACCAGCTCTATCCTCAGAAGAGTGCAAAGCAGAATGAAAAAAATTAGAGTGAAAATGGTTCCCAGCTTTTAGGAACGTCTGATGTTCAGTGCCCATGCTCAGCAATGTTTCACCATGATTTTTGCCTGTCCAAGGGGGCCTCTTGCTAAGACAGGCTCCTCTGAGGCCATGTCAGAACGACCAATCAGAATTTGGGGATCGAGTCTTCTGCTTCTGACCTTGGTTTGCATCTGGGTCCTCCCCGGGACTAGCTGTGGTCCGGCAAAAGGTGGTTTGAAATGAGAAACTTGTGGGAAGCAGGATGGCAGAGGTCAAGGCCGATTATTCAGATGAGAAAGAAGAAGAGAGAGAGAGTGACAAAGAACGAGAGGACAGAGGAGGACTTCCTGTTATAGCTCAGCGGGTTAAGGACCCAGCGTTGTCTCTGTGAGGATGCAGTTTGAATCCCTGGCCTCACTCAGTGGGTTAAGGATCCGGTGCTGCCGCAAGCTGAAGCACAGGTGGCAGAGGTGGCTCAGATCCGGTGTTGCTGTGGCTGTGGCGTAGGCCCCAGATGCATCTCCTATGTGACCTCTGGCCTGGGAACTTCCATGTGCCACAGGTGCAGCCTTAAAAGGGAAAAAGAGAGAAAGAGAAGAGGAAAAGAAAGGGGCAGAAACCAGCTGTGAGGCCCCAGAAGGCCCTCCTTAAAAAGAATAGTGCCTTTGGGATCCCCCCAAGATGAGAGGTGACTAAGCATCACCTTCACCACCCCAGCCTTGGTCCTTGGCTCCAGCTTCTGTCCGGGGCGCTGGAATGCCCACCTGCTGCCAGGCTTTGCTGCAAATGAGCTGAGGCCTCCAGGGACGTGCTTACCCAGTTTTTGAGAGGGAACAGCATTAGAGTTCGTTCCATCAGGCCCCTTCATTTTACAGAGAAGGTGAGAGATTGTGGAGAGTGACTTCCTGCAGCCTGGACCTGGGGTTGCCATTGTCCCCCCGGAGCCATCAGGGCTGAAGGGGGGGGGGCTCCCCTGAAATGCTTATGTTCCTGGGGGACCCCACAGGTAAATCAGGAAAGGGGCCTTATCTCCTGTTCATCATACAGTTTACACTCCGGGGGTCTGTTCTCCCAGGTCAGAGGTAGGGGCTGACCCCAGGAGAGGGGCTGTGCCATGGGGTTGGGGGAGATCACAGAGAAAACGCCTCCCCCACCGAAGGGCGGTAGGTAGGCAGACACACACGTCTTGGATCATTAGGAATGGCCAGTCAGGGAGACAGAGATGTTTCAGGAAGACTGTCCCTAAAAGGGAGAGAGGATGGCATAAATTATGACTTAACACCCCCCAATAAATCCTGATCTGATAGTTCAGTGTTCTAGCTGCAGGCATAAATGCTGAGCCTCTGACGGACGGATGGATGGTGTGCTTGAAATGATGGAGCGCGCCTCCTGCGTCTCGCCAGGCTCCCAGCTGATGCCGGCCCTGTTTTATGCTCAGTACCTATAACAAGGACGTGTCCCGCAGTGAAAGATGGTTCAGGGATGGCAGGACCCACCTGTCTCCATTATGTCTTCTTTGGCAAGGGAGGACCCCTGGGTTGGCCTTGGGGCCAGAGGAGCTCATGGTCCTTGGCAGGAGAGTGCGTGGGGCAGAGGCCTCCTCTCACGCTGCGTACCCCTCATCACATGTGGCCACGGCTGGGGGCGGGGAGCGACTTCGATCCCTCACCGTTGGCACGGCAGAGAGGGCTCGTTTAACGCCATCTCTGTGGTTTCATTTTCTGTGGCTTGCAGTGGTGGGGCGGGGGGATGTGGTCAGGACGGGGGGAACATGTTCCATGGACCCCAGAGGAAGAGGCCTGAGTCCTTGGCCATTTGGATCTGGAATTGGCTTGGAGATGGATCCACCCACTTGGAGAAATTAATGGCTCCCTGGGCACAGGCTCTTCTCACAGAGAAACGTCTGATGCCACAGTGGCTTTGGACCCCCTGGGATCTGCCAGGATTTCCGTAATCCCCACCCTAGACCTTAGTTTTGTGCTGAAGTTCAGAAAAATCTTCCTGAATATTCTTTCCCATCTCTACGCACTTACCTGTACACTCAGCTCACCCAGGATGCAGTCCCAGCCTCTAACCTTTCAAGTCATTCTCTCTTGTCCCGCCAAAGGTCAGGTTCATGCTCGGCCACATCTAAGAAGCCCGCTCTGATGACTCTGGTCTACACGGAGGGAGTTCTTCCTTCCCCCGGCTCCTGTGCACTCACCATGGGAACCACCTGTCACTTTGGGTTAATCCTAAGTCCCTTAGATCTGATTGCTTCATAGGGTTCAGTTCCTAACAAACCTATAAACCTCTCAGCCTCGGCAGTGGGCCCCCGGCCTGGCCAGGCCTCGCCCAGGGTAGATCCTTGATAAAAGGGAACTGAATGACTGCCTTGAATGGTAGGACAGGTCTCTTCCCTCCCACCAGGCTGGGAGGTCACCGAGCATAACGAAGCCGCCTTCTCCACCAGCCCGTTGCCTGGCACGGAGCGCTGGCAGAGGATGCGGGGAGAATGGGGGCCAATAAAGCTGTGCTCAGTCCCACGAAGCAAAGGCTAAGCTGGCTCTCTCGGCAGTGGTTGGCAAAGCAAGCCGGCTCCAGATGTCGGTGCCAAGACCTTGACTTAGTGTGATTCTCGCATGGACCTCGGACACCCCCGCCGTCCACGAGGGCCTGAGCGGACTCTCCCCAGGGCCTGGGGCTTCTGTCCATCAGAGCCTCTAGGAAGCCCAGGGCCGGGTGGCCTGCTGCTTCCTCTGGGTTTCGGGGGAGGGTGGAATCCACACCTGCTCTTTTCCTGGTCTCACCGAGGGCCAGCCCAGAAGAGGAAAAGGGGTTCCTTGGAGATGTCACATCCAAGCACTGGGACATCCGCCTCCACGGGGGCCTAGCTGGCTCACTCTCTCAACTCTGGCCTCTGGGGCTCGCTACATACTGAGCCCCCTTCGCTTTGTCCTCTTACCAAGTGGCGTCTGTGCAGACTCTTCCTTTGACAGTAAAGCCACAGCTCTCGGAGAGGTCAGGTGGCCCGGGCCCCAGTGTCCGAATCTGTCCAGGAGGAAGTATGTGTCCTGGGGGAAAAAAGACGAGGTCACACTTATGCCAATGCTTAGCTGCCCTCACCTCCAGGAAGTTCATCCTTGTATCCGACCCAAGTCTCTCGCAGCGCCGCCCAAGCCCAGTTTGCTCCCCCGTCCTCCACGGAGCTTGGCTTCTGTCCTCAGGCTCCCTCCCTCGCCTCTTCTTTGCCGGCTGTGCGGCCAAGATGGGGTCATCCCGTGACCTCGGTTTAAATCTCAGAGCCTGGGGAACGGCTTTTATCATCCCGCCAGTCGGTTCCATCTGTCTTAATTACATTTTCGATTTTGTCACTTACCGTCACTTCTTATTTCCTTCAGCGGCTGAGCGTGGCCACGAGGACCCGGGTCGGGGAGGTCCCTGCCCCTTCCAGCCACTCGGCGGTTCCCGGCTCTGTCGCTCAGGACTGGCCAATTGCTGGCACCCCCGCTGGGGCTCGCTGCAGAGCGGGATGAATAAATCGCCACCCTCACCCTGCACCCCAACTAAAGAGCCTTGGCTGTAGCCCAAGGCTCTGATCCAGGACGTCCCCGCTGCCAACTCCTCCAGCCAGCTGCCCACCCGCCGCCTGCCTGTGGGTTTCAGGGTGACCTGGGGCTTGTCTCCAAAACGCTGCAGGAAGCTGTGAGGGCACCAGACTGCCCTGGGCTGGGCACCTGCTCCAGTGGCCTCTTGCCTGGCTCCTTCTCTTTCTGAGCTTGTCGTGAGCAGTGAGGCAGCTCATTTCACCCCCCTCGTCGACCAGAGGCACAAAGGGCCTGAATGACAAGTTTGGGGGGAAGAGTAAGGAGACGGCCCAGAAGTAAAATGGCTTTGAAGGCTAAGTAGGATATAAATGAGGAAATGAAACTTCTACTCTGATAGCCCTTAATTATGGTTTATTATCCAGGGAAACTAATGAAATCGAGCTCACGCACAAGGGGTCAGTGAGTTCGACACTCGTTCCCCATCAACAGCCAAGTCCAGACTCTGCTCGCAGACTGAGCCCTGCCACTGCTCCTAGACTGAGCTGTGGTCCTTGTCACAGACTA
This sequence comes from Catagonus wagneri, assembly GCA_004024745.2. Taxonomy (NCBI): domain Eukaryota; kingdom Metazoa; phylum Chordata; class Mammalia; order Artiodactyla; family Tayassuidae; genus Catagonus; species Catagonus wagneri. The sequence continues at coordinate 17,258,624 of PVHT021183629.1, read as the reverse complement.
AGCTGTGATCCTGGCCCCAGGGTGAGATCAGCGCTAGTCAGAGACTGGTCCCTGTGCCAGTGTCATTTCTGATCCTGGCCCTAGATGATTCCTCTGTGCTGGACAGCCCTGGCCTGGCCTGTAAATGAGCCCCAGCGCTGGCCATTTGGGGCCTGACTCCACGTCCTGAACACATACTCCTTCTGAGTATGTGAAGCTGGTCGGGCTTGCTGCACCCCCAGCGCTTGGTACACAGTTCACAGAACTGTCCTTCTTCCCCGGGCCGCAGGCCGCCTAGAGGCGCCCCTCTTGAAAGGAAAATGCTGGGTGCTTTTCTGTGGAGGAGCCACAGGGAGGGGAGGGGGCCAGCCAGCAGCAGCCACCGCTCCCAGACCTCGAGCCTGTCACTTGAGGGCATGCATCCCCATCCTGGCTTCAGAGTCTCGAAGCGAAAGGCCCAGGGACGCAGGTTCCCCCCTGGGGGGCGATGCCCAGCCCCTCGCCCTGCACACCTCTTGGCCGCCACCCGTGCTCTGTCCTGCTGCAGATGGAGAGTCAGCCCCCCACCGCCACCCCCCCAGTGAACCACACGCCTCTCTCCTCCTGCCCCTCGAGCTCTCGGGACAGCTGGCCGCTTGGGTGCCGCTGTGGGAAAGGGAGAAAAAAGCGGCCTCCACTGGGAAGCCTTCCGCTTGCTGTCCGTCTCCGGCCAGCCCCCATCTACAACCTCCCTCTGCCGCAGTGGCCCTGGCCACCCACAGCCCGAATCCTGCTTTGTCTGTCGGTGGCATATTTATTGCCACACTCATAACGGCCAGGTGGAACCGCTACTCCGGGAACGTCAGCACCACACAGCCTGGAGGTGACACCACCGAGGCCTCGTTTTACAGTTCACGGTGCTGTGTCGGGACGTAGGCTTTGCTGCTGAAGCAGGGACTTACACGAGACAGACGTTTGCGTCTCCTCCACGCAAAGGTCCCAGCTCCCCTGGCGCTTCTGTGACCTCTGTCGTGGTCCTCTGCCACCCTGGAAGGCTGCCTTCACCATCACCTTCTTGTCCCAGCCGTCGGGGGTGAGAGTGAATACTGTCAGCATTCGGCACCCCCGCCCCCGCCTCGTTATGTTTTCCCTTTCTCGCAGAGCCTGGAAGCCTCATTACCCAATTTCTCTGAGTCCTTTGAGAGTGGGATTCTGGTTGTGACTAGTTCCAGCCCGTGAGCTTCACCCACATTCAATCTGGGAGGCCGAAAGAAGGCTGAGACCATTCTTCCTTAGGCCCATGGGAGATGCCACAGTGGCTTCATTGTCAGTGCACTGCTTGGTCACCTTGTGTCTGCAGGTGGCTGTGACATTGGAGTGGTGTCCTGGGGCGTCCTGACCTCTGATTTGTAGCTGCCATGATGTGATCAGAAATCCTAGGGAGTTCCCCTTGTAGCTCGGTGGCTTATGAGCCCGATTAGTATCCACAGGGATGCAGGTTTGATCCCTGGCCTTGCTCAGTGGGTTAAGGATCTGGCATTGCCATGAGGTGTGGTGTAGGTCACAAACGCAACTTGGATCCTGTGTTGCTGTGGCGGTCGTGTAGGCCAGCCGGTGCAGCTCCGATTTGACCCCTTCCATATGCCACAGGTGTGTCCCTCAAAAGAGAGGAAAAAAAGATGCTCCTGGAGTTCCCTTGAGGCTCAGTAGGTTAAGGACCCAGTGTTGTCACTGCAGCGGCTCTGGTCACTGCTGTGGCTCGGATTCGATCCCTGGCCTGGAATTTCCACAGGCTGCGGGCGGGGCCAACAGAAATAGTGCTCCTTCATCTCCATCTTCTCCAGCTTCCCCCCGCCTGATTCTTGCCGGTACCGCCTCCTCCAAGAAGCTTTTCCCTGACCCCAAAAGATGGACCAGGTACTTCCTCTGGGCCATGGACCAGGTACCTCCTCTGGGCCAGGCACCAGTGGGGTTGGCGCCCCCTGGGGAGCTTGTTGGAAATGCAGTCTCAGGCCCCACCCCGGACCTCCCGGGTCAGAGCAGGCAGTTCAACAGCATCCCCAGGTGACTCCTGCACGTTCAAGCTGGGAAAGCGCCGCTCCCACCCCGCTGATTACGTGGCTGGGGATCACCCGTCTGGGGTCTTTGGTCTCCTACCAGACTGTGAGCTTGTTCTAAGGGCAGGAAGCATTTCTTGCTCTTTTTATCCCCTCCTTCCTTCCCCAGTAGGGTTACCAGGCTGAGCAAATAAAAATACAGAATGCCCAGTAAAATTTGAATTTCAGATGAACGACAGATATTTTTTTTTTTTTTTAGCAGAAATACATCTCATGTGATACTGGGGGCATAGCTACACTACCCAATGATTTGTTGTTTGGCTGAAATTCACATTTAATTGGGCATCCTGTATTTTTATCTGCAACCCCACCGCAGCCCCTGCTCAGTGCCTTGACCTGCACAAGACAGGTGTTCTAGCCTTGTTTGATGAACGGAGGTTCAGAGGACGTGCTAATGTGAGTCTCACTATAAACCAGAGAAGCTTGCCTGCCAGTCCACTTCCCAGGGCTGCCGCTAAAATAAAACTAGTGAAAGTGCTTTAGAAACGCTCAAGCTGTACACAAATGTGGCTTGTTATTATAGTCATCACCACTGCCATCATCCAAATGGCCCCAAATACATCTAAACTAGACTTTGTGAGCTTTTGTGTATGTCAGTAATTCTTTTATATTGCTCAGATCAATCTGGATTTAGCACATTAGGGCAGGTGACATATTATTATAATCATGTTATTACTATTATTATTGCCACTATTGATATTGTTACAGTGTGCCACTTTATGAATCACGGTGATTATTTTCCCTGCAGAGAATGTTATGTTCCTGTCATTGGCTTCATTGTAATAATGATACCTGAGACCATCCCCAGGGCTCTGAATGGCGGGTGCCTGGAGGCCCTGCATCCCTTTTGGAAACCGGAGTGTGCCGGCCTTGGATCCTTCGGGGGAAACAGAGATGCAAGGTTAATTTCTGGGTCAGAATCTAGGTCAGCTGTTCCCACCGTGTGGTCCTTGGACCAGCAGCGCTGACAACACCTGGTACCTTGTTAGAAACACAAATTCTTGGACTGCACCCCAGACCTCCTGAATCAAAAACTCTGAGGGTAGGATCTGGGAATCTGGGTTTGAACAGGCTTCTGGGGGATCTGATGCACCCTAAACGTGGGAATCACCGGTCTAGGTGGTTGGGAGAGGACTTGGTGCTCCCAGATCACTTCTAATCCTGCAACTATCATTCTGCCATGTTCACCAGGATCTAGGAAGACCGGGCCACGGGAGTGAAGGGGAGAGCATGGGTGCCCAGAGAAGGGGTGATATTGGCTGGCTTGGTATCAGGCTCCACGGCCAGGGCTCTCCTTCTATTCACAGGTTCCCCAAGGGAAAAGCGAAGTTCCACTGGGATTGGGGTGGGCGGAGCACTCTAAGCAGAGGAAGTGTCACTTGCAAAGGCCCTGGGGCTTGGCAGCAAGGGGCAAGTTTGGGAAAGAGTGGGCTTCCAGGCTGCTGGAATCTGTGATACGAGTAAGGACGGTCTAGAGAGATGGAGCATGGTGGCCCTCGGATGCTACAGGACCCTGCAGATTTTGTTCAGTTAGTTTTTGAAGGCCTCGGAAGGTTTTTGAGCAGAGAGGGCCATCAGCAGCGCTGGGTCTGTGCAGAATGGGAACGGTGAGATAAGAAGCTGGGAGCACAGCAAGGGGGCTTCCGTCAGGTGTGACTCTCACGGTCACCTGGGTGGGCCCGGAGGCTGCACAGCGTGCTGCGTGTGGCCTTGACTCCAAGAGGAAAGTTGGTGTCCTCCAGAAAGCTGTCATTTTTCACTCACGGCATTAAAAAACATAAATAAAACACCTGCCCTGGCTGGTTGGACTTGGCAGCTCTTGCTGACTAGGGAATTGGGATCTGTGACAGTGACTGCCACCAACAGCCATGACCGCTCCAGCAATCCTGGGCAGATTTTGGGTCTCGGGCTTCCAGGCAGAAGCTTTGATCTGGCTGCAGCCATTGCCATGGACATTTGTGAGGGTTGTTGTTTTGCAGGGGGGTGGATGGGGATAGGGACGTAGAGGGGGCCTGACCGCAGGTGAAATCTCACCCTGGCCCCTCCCTAGCCAGTAGGGAGGAGGCTGCCTTTGGACATGGTTCTGTTAAGGTCTGGAGAAGGAGGAAGCGGGATGGGAGTAGGGGTTGGAGGTGATGGAGAAGGAAAGAGCAAATATTTATTCTTCTCCTCTCCCCCTCTCTCTTTGCCTTCACCCTGCCTGCTCTGCCTGCTCTGCCTCAAGGCACAGAAGGCGTCTGTGCTCTTCCTCTGAGGAGCATCAGAGAATACAATGCCTTATATTCTCTTGAGGACCAGCAATTTGCAGAGCACAGCATATGTGACTTTCTCATAGAAGGTGTTGGCCATGGAGGCAGCAGTGGGGTCTCCTCCCGTGGCTCCACAGGAAGGAGACATAGCTAAGAGGGTCTCTGGCAGGAGAGCAGGGACATGGCACACCCCCAACTGTTAGGAGACAGTGCTCATTCTTGAGTGCAATGGAGCTACCCCATGGAGACACCCGATAGCACTGTGTGTGTGCTGAGGGGATCCCTGCATGGGGTCGGCCCTTGGATAGCAAGTAGGACAATTGCTGTGAAGGTGACTCCACTGTGCCCTTGGGCTGGGGAGACAACTACATACACAGAGTCCCTGGCACAATGGTACCTGATAAATGCTTGCTGACAAACGAATGTTCCATAAATTGGCTCGAGGGGCCACTGTGACCCAGGTTCTTTTCTGACCCTGTGGGGCCCTCCCCTCAATCCCTTGGAGACAGGGCCATGGATGCTTTCTGTGGACATCTGGCCTCACTCTCTGACGGGGGGTTCCCGGGGATGCTCCACGTACCCACTTCTTCAAGCCAAAAGGTTAGATCTGGGGCTCTTCTGGCCGCTGCAACCAACCCCCACTCACGTAGTAGGAATGCGGAGCAGATCTGGTGGTGGAGACTTACTGGCCCCGAGTCACGAAGGGAGTCAGGGACACAGTTAGCACTAGAAGCTGGGTCATCTGACATTCACACTAGAACTTCTCCCACTGAGTCGTGTTGGCAGTCTCCGGTACCACCCCTGGAGAGGGGACGGAAACTTGCCTGCAAGAGAGCCCTGACATCATGGGGCCAGGACTCCAGGGTTTCAGATCTCGCTGTTCCTCCATCCTCCTGACAGAGGACCTTGGGAAAGCTACTCCTCATCCCTCTGGATGGTTCAGGCTCTTAAATTACATCACCGATGCCTTGAGAGCAGTTGCTCGGTGTTAGGTTTGCCGAGGGAGGAACGCGCAAGGCCAAGTTGGTAAAGCAAGAGAGATTTATGAAGGCGTCAGCGGGGGACGGGCTGAGCTCAAGATGCCGCCAGCCCCGACCGTGAGGAGACGCTGGGCTTGTAAAGGATCGGCGGCGGGAATCTGTAGCTGGAGTTCATGACGGGAACGTGTGGCAGGAACAACGAAGAAGGAGGAGGAGAAGGTCAAGGGAGGGGCAGGGGGCGCAGTCCCATGACAGAGGGCGGTTAATCCTTGTGGGTGCTTAATCTATGCAGACAGTTGTTTTCTGCAGGTCATTGTTTCTTGTGGCCCAACTTGAGCACCCACACTCCAGGAGAGGGTGTCCACAGCAGGTCTCCAAGGTGAACAGCCACATTTGGCGGGTGGGGCTGTCTGTCTTCATCCTCCTGGAAACCTGTCACTGGTGTTAGCGATTACACCTTGGCCAGCATAATGGTTAAGGGCACAGAATCTGGAACCAGACTGACCGAGTTCACGTTCCTGTTTTGAACTTAATACCTACGTTGACTTGGGCAAATCTCTCAACCTCGCTTGGTTTTTTCTTTTATCCCAAAATAGGGATGCTAATAATACCTACCTCATAGGGTTGCTATGAGGATGAAATGAATTTCTTTTTGTCAAGGACTGAGTACGATGTCTGGCACACTGTGAGAGCTAGACAAGAATTTAATGTAATAAAGTACTGTTGTTGTTTGGGGGTCCCTAGAAACCGAGCCCAAGACAGGGTTTGAGGTGCATGGGAGCGGGGGGAGGGAAGGAAGAAGAAGAACGTGGGGGAGACTTAAGCAAGGGTGTGGCCTCAGCTGCGAGATGGAAAAGCAGCTGCTCCACAGAAGCAGCCCCACCCGGAGGCAAGGGGCGGGGGTGAAGGAGAAGGTGCAGCCTTTGCCTATGCCATTCAGTGCTTTCCCACAGGCTGCTCTGAGTGCAGAGAGTGGAAGTTCCCACGAGAGATGAATTCTATTTGCCAAAAGCAGTTCTAGAGAAGAAGGAGACTTTCAGCCATTAGCTGCTGCATTTGCTGCAGCCCGGCAATGGGTGCATAGACCCAGCAAAAAGGATGCCCGCAGGGCACTCACCGGTGGTACTAGCTAGGACCTCTCAGATCCCTCTGTGCGCCCCTGAAGTGGGGCGGAAGTGGGGGGTGGGTGCTGTCCTTGGTCCTGATTCTCCCCCTAGTACTTCCAGCAGGGCTGGGCTTCCTTTCCCACTCTACTCCCAGCAAGAAATCAAAACTCTCATCAAGGACTGGAGAAGTTCAAGGGCATTCCTGATCCTTTACCATTTTTGTCAGCTCCCGCTTCCCCCTCCTAGCAGTGGGCTTTCCCAAGGACCCCTGAACTCAGGGGGCTCTGACTCTTGGCACTCAGGCAGGATCCAGCTAACTGGTGATAGCTTGGCCTCAGTCCCTCCGCTGACCCCTGGGTCCCTGTGGTGGGTACTTAAACCATGTAGAAATTTCTATCACACCATGAGCACCTCGGAGGAAAATCGGCAAAATTAATTGGAAATTAAAGTCACCAAATGAGCACTGAATTAAGAAACCATTAACTCCAAATGACTGCTGGAAGGGAGCGGGAGTTAATTACAAAGGCTGCCTGGTTATTTTGTGTTTTAGCATCCCAGTTTTCATCTTAGATCCTGATGTCTGAGTCTGATTAACATTCTATGGCTGTCAGTGTTGATTTTGGTGAGATGCACAAGCCTCCCCAGGTAGCCACGGGCCAACTCAGGCAATGAGAAGCCTCCTCCTCCTGCCCGATGGATGGGGCCTCCCCACAAACTCCCCGCTGGGTGCACGGCAGCCTCTTCCAGAGCTGCCCCTGCCTCAGTAGCCTCAAAGGGAAGCCATTACCAGTGGCGTCCCAGGGAGTCCTTACCCGCACATTGTCATTGCATAATGGGCACCACCATCCACCTCATTAGGCTCTGCTGGGGATCAGGATTAAACGGGATAAAGTGGAAGAAGCACATGGCTTATTAGCCCGGGGGGCTGTGGGAGAGAAGCGGGCTGCTCACAAGAAAACCTCCCAGATGTGCTGCCCTGAAAAGCAACTCTGGGCCAGCTTCCTCCCCTCCCTGGGAAGGGTCCACAGCCATAGAGATGATTATAGGTCGAAGGGTCCACGGAGGCAGGGGGTTTTGTTATTTTGTTCACGGTTCCCTCCCTAGGACCTAGGTCTGTGCCTAGAACAATAACTCTTCGAAGAATGAACGAGTGAATTGGAACCCCCAAGAAATCTTCACTCGGTCATTGGCAGAGGGAAAGGAACTGTGCGCAAAGGCCATCCAATGGCTGGGAGCCGGGGTATCTCAACGGGAGAATGTGGTTGAGGCCAATTGTGATATATATACCACTGATGCTACAGCAAAACTCGTCCCCCTCAGGCTTGTCTTGCATCCTCATCTCCCTCCCCCAGTCTCTAGCTTGTGTCCCAGAGTAAATTTTTCTAAAATCTCTATCTAATTATGCCCCTCCCCAGCCAGGTATTCTTCAAGGACTCTTTGCTGCCTACGGAGTAAACTCTAACAGCATAGACGGTCTGCAGCCTGGCACTGGAAACTCTCAGAGATGCATAGTTCCAAGAGCTTCCCTCCCAGAATGCGCCTCCCATGGGAAGCCAATCCCAGCCTCCAGAGCCCACTGTGACCCTGAGTTCTCTCTTCTGCCACCTTCTTCGTGCTGAGCGCAGCACATAACCAGGCGCTGTCCAATATTTAGACTCTTTATTTAGTGCTCTCTGCGTGTGGTTTTTGTCTGTCCCCATGTTGGGGACATGATTATAATCTCCTTGAGCAAATGGATTAGCACGTTCTTGGGGTTCCCACAGAAAACGCAGGAAAGGGCTGAGAACATAGAGATCTCATTATGAAGGAAGCTGGCTACTCAGTCAATGAATTCATTGGCTTCTCCTTGTATTCCCCCACCACGTTCTCTTATCACAGCTCTCAGCATATCTCTGCCCTGTAATTCTCACACTGTCTTGCAAACATTGATTTTTTTCCACCTGGCCTCATCCCCCGGTCTGTGGGATCTTAGGGAATAGGGGATGAATGCCTTTCTCCCTGAATTCCCAGCAAGAATGCCTGACACCCTCAGTAAACAAGAGGTGATTAAAACGATACCTCCCTGCCTCTATTTTCTTATCCCACCCACGGAGGGAGCCTTATCTATACCTTCCATTGCATTCCTTTCATCTCTTACTCATTTATTCATTTGTTTGTTCAGCAACTGCTTATTAAACATTGACTATGTGTCAGATACGAAGCTAGGTGTTGGAGGCAGAGTGATGAAAAGACAGGCAGTTTAGACATCTTCATTTCTTTCTCATCTAGTGAGTTTCCCGAGGTGGGGAACTTGCCTGAATCCGCTCCATGGCTCCAGTGCTTAGCATGGGGCTTAGCACATACCGTGTTCACCAAGTGTCTACTGAATGAATGAGTAATGCACCTACCTAATTGGCTTCATCCGCCCCTTTTAAGCCTCCCATTAGTGGTCTCCCATTAGTCCTATGAGATTTTGAAGGGATTGGAATTGCTATAAGGCTGAAGTGGAAGAAGCCACACAAAGGCCAACTCACTAGGAAGATGCTTTCATTTGATAAACGTTTCCTGAAAATGTCCCTGCCCTCAAGGAGCCCAGAGTCTAAAGGAGAAGACAAAGCTAAACAAAGAGAAATAAGCCTTGCAGGATACGTGCGGGAACATAGGGACAGTAGGACACTGGCACAGGAGCAGCACTGGCACCAATGAGAGGGTGATGTCTTCTGTCCTAAAGGTGGGGAGAGGGTTTCAGAGAAAAGTGGATTCTTGATCTGGGCAGTGAATCAGAAGTGTGCCTTGAAGCATCCCACCTTAAAGACCTGGGACATTTGGAGAATTTCCGGTGAAAGCTCAACATTGCTGACCTTATGAGATAGAAGAGAAGGTGCAGGGGCAGGCAAGAGTGAGGCTATATTGGAGCCTAGAGCCTAAGAAGCACAGGCTTTATCACATTAGCTGAGAGAGACTCAAACACAGGGCTTCAGAAAATGAAAGTCCATGTGGGAGAAATAATATGAATCCAGCTGGGCTGGGGACTGTGCTTTATCTATATCCCTTGCCTGGCCAGCATTCATTCACCCATCATTGGGTAGGACCATTTTCCTCTGTGGAACAGCCCTCTGTGCAAGTCTGTCTATCCAGTGGGCTTACCTACCCAACATTTACCCCACCGCATAGCCCAGCCCTGACCAATCACAATATTCCACTCCCCTGGCCAGTGATTGGCTCAGAGATGATCATGTGATACCACCCAAGCCACTGAGACTCAGCTCTGGGCTCTTTTGTTAGAAGGAAGAGGATGTCTCTTCTGCTAAGGCTGTTGAGAGGATGAAGTTGTTTGCAGCCCTCTGCCCACCACATGGTAAAGGCCAGTCTGAATGAAGCCACTTTTGAGGAATGCAGAGCCAAGAGATGTCATGCAGCTGAGTCCTGGGGGGATCACATGATAGCTGGGAGCTCTAATTTGTACTTCTGGACTTTTCAGAGAAGTTTTTTAAATTTGTCTAGTTTGGATCAGGCTTATGTTATTTGCAACTAAAAAAGTCCTACTACCCTGTGAAAGGTTAAAAAGAAGTATGAATTTCCTAGGGGTGGATACTGGGTTCACTGCTAGCATTGTCTAGACTAGAGGCTTGGCTCAGGGAAGAGAAGCAGAAGACTGTTGTTCCTAAGATGGTTAAGTTTGGGAAGAGGCCAGAGAACACCACTGAGTTATTATTATTTGAGGACAGTAGTTTGAATGTGATGAGATGGATCTAGAACTCATACAAGTAGGTAAGTCTGTTTCTCCAGGAATAGAGGGAACTAGGGAAAGACCCAATTCTGAGTTGGGGTGGGGGGGTAGGAAGTAGGGATAAATGGAGCTATCAATAATACGAGATTGTGCTCAGAACAAAAATATTCTGGCCCCAAGGAAATAAACTAGAGCAGTGGTTGGCAACTTATTTCCTGTAAAGAGCCAATTAGTAAATATTTAGGCTGGGTGGGTCATGCAATCTTTGTTGCAGCTGCTCAACTCTGCTGCTGCAGAGTAAAAGCAGCTGTAGACAACAGATCAATGAACGAACATAGTTATGTTGCAATAAAACTTTATAGAAACAGGTGGCACACCAGATTTGGCTGTGAGTCATTGTTTGCTCAACCCTTGAACTAAAGAGTATAGACTGTAGGTTGGCTATAAACAGAGCCATGTAAGAGCATGTGTCTGGAACTCACAAACCATTTTCAATTTATCCCTACTTTGCCTACTGTAGAGTAATTCCTCAGTGGGGTAGCAAGGGTGATGCTGGGGTGGACTGTTAATTCTCCCAAGTCCTGTAGATCCTGGTGTAAAAATTCAGTCTTGATGTCGAAAAGAGAAAGGCATCAGGGACAGCAGATTGTGTGAAGTAATGGCCAGTACCAAGGTCAGTGCCACCCTCAAGGATAGTGCCACTCCTTGGAGGGCAAGATTGGTTTGGGAGCAGAGAGAAAAGTCCTGTGATCAGGGGCCAAGAAGGACACCTTTGCATCTCCTACCACGAGGATCCAAAAAATGGCCTGGATATTTTGAGAAGTGTTCTGAGAATCTGGGTGCTTTGAGTCCACAGGCTGACCCCTGGGATCATGCAGCCAGTGAGAGTGACCCTTTTTTCTAAATGACCTAAAAATAAGCCACGATGCCATGCTAGTGTATCTAGGTAGTGTGAATGAAAGGGGTGCCTGGAAGGGATCTTGGGAAGTCACTTCAGCTCAAGGTGTCTCCTCCTCTTTGCCTGTCAGACGGAGGCAGTCATCACTGCCCTGCCTTGCTCACAGGGTCAGTACGATTCTCGAATGAGACAGCGGGCCGAGAAGCGCTGTGAGCAGCAGAAAGTACAGGTGGGAAGAACTCAGTCTGAGCGTCCAGCGCAGCCTCTGACCTGCCGTGCCTCGTGGCCTTTTTCTTTCTCATCGTTATCAAAACAGTCTTTTTCTTCCAAGCGATGCAGAGAAAGAGTCAAAACTAGTTTCAGCCTTACTGCCCATGGCAGGCAGTGCCGGTTACTCACCCAGCATCCACCCCACCTACCAGTCATTTCTCCCACTAACAGAACTGAGGCTGTGGTCAGGGTCAGCCTCCTTTCCGAGAAGGCGGCGGGTTTCACTAAGGCTGTCACAGCAGTCCCATCTCCCCTGCCGAATTTGGCTTTAGGAACGGACGGTTGAGCAGATCTGGCCGATGAGATGTGAGAGAAAGATGGTGGGGAGGCATGGATAAATGAGCCCACACTGAGTTTTTTTTAAATACCTAAAGGGAACGTACAGGAAGAGCTGATGTCTCTCAGAGTAACAGAGTGAGGTTAATAGTAGCAAAGCAGAGCCAGCGCCGGTCCTGGAGCCCCTGGAACCCGCCCACCTTTGGGCCTCTAGTTGTGTGAGATGCTGAAACTCCTTACTGTCTGAGCCAGGTGGGCCTGAGCTTTCTCTTACCTGCAGCCACGGGCATCCTCACTGGCTGTCACCGCTCCTGAGGAGGCGGTCTGGGGGCACCGGGTCCTGCCTGGCTCCCACCCCTTCCTGGGGCGTCTCTTCTACTCGCAGTTCCCCCTCACCTTCTCCCAGGACTCCATCTGGAAACAAAACTGACAAGCCATATGCTCCCCAGGCCCGCGCTCATCTTTCATTAATCCTCAGAGGCAGAGGGCCGGAACGGCGGTGGGGGGACAGGGCTGGCTGCAAGAAGCGTGGCCTTTATCTCCCCCGCCTCCCCAACCCTCAGACTTAGAGAATTTCCCCCTCCACTCAGATGCCGCTCCCACTCAGTGCTTGGGGACAGAGCATTTTCAGGGAACTGTTTACTCTGACTTGGACCAAGAATGGAAGAAGGGACGTTGTGACTCCTGGGGTATGTGCTTAAGAAGAGCTGGCAGCTAAGGCCCATTCCCTCGGGAGTGCAGAGCCAGGCTCAGGCCCTTAGAGTCTGTCTTGGAGTTCTGGTCTGGGTGGGTTTGTCTAAGGCGGACAGCTCAGCTCACTCCTGGAGTAAAGCCACTAATCAGGACTCAGCCCCTCTTGGCTCCGCCGGGCATCAGCTCTCCTTGAACAGAGGACTCTAAGAGCCAGTGGATGTTCCAAACCATAGAGGATGTGGCTGAGTGGGGGGGTGGGGGGTGTGTAACATGAGAGGGACAGTGGAGAAGGCTCAGGACTTGCTCACAGGATGAACTGAATCAGGTGATCAGAGGCCCGGACTGAGTTGGCAGAAGCGTAAGGCACAGTTGGGCTTATTCAGATGAGAAAGGGAATGAACCCCAGCTTTAGAGACAGGTAGGTGAGAAGGAGGATAAGATGAAGAAAAGGCAAGGCACGAGGTCTCAGGCCAAGGCCGAGGAGGATGGGGTGGCGTTCCACTTCCTAGAGGGATAAATTCTGTTGACCCCAGTCCCGTCCTACTAATGGCATGGGCTCTTCTTCCCAGCTCCAGCCCAGTGCGATCCATTCCCTCAGTTGTCTTCCTCTCGCCAGCAGACTAAAGTGCCTGGGGAAACGTTTCGGGCTCTGCCGAGGAGCTCTGCTGGGAGAGGAAGCGTGGCCTTTGCGCCGGGTTGGCTCGTCCCTCCAGCCGCCAAATAATTGCAGACAGCCACGCACCCCTCCTCAGTCATTCTTGCTCTTTTTTTCCATGTTGGCCGACACCCAACCAGCCAGCGTCTCTCACCCCGAGAGCCCCCTAACTCTCCCCCCACCTCCAGTGTCTTCCTCTTTCCGCTGTTGCCTCCACTCTGGAAACCAGAAGGATCTTTCTAAGGCATGAATCCAAGCACATCGCCCTCCCATTTAGAACTTTTGATGGATCCCCATTACCTTCAATTGAAGTCCAATCCAGCATCCTTCATGTGGCTTAAGAGGCCTTTTATTATCCTGCTCTGCTCACCTCTCAAGCTTCATCTCAAAACAGGTCACTTCTTGAATTCAGTGCATTTTCCACATCAGGTCCTCAAATAGGCCTTGTTCTCTTTCATCTCTGAGCCTCTCTGCACAGACCTTTTTTTTTTTTTTTTTTAATAAGGCCACACCCGCGGCTTATGGAGGTTCCCAGGCTAGGGGTCAAATCAGAGCTGTAGCTGCCAGCCTTCGCCACAGCCACAGCAACGCGGGATCCGAGTCGCATCTGCAACCTACACCACAGCTCATGGCAATGCCGGATCCTTAACCCACTGAGCAAGGCCAGGGATCGAACCTGCAGCTTCATGGTTCCCAGTCAGATTCGTTTCTGCTTCGCCACGATGGGAACTCCTGCACAGATTATTTTATGCCCTACAAATATCCCTTGTCTTCTCTCCTCCCCCCCCCCCCGACCCCGTGCTCCTTGCCTGGCTGTCCCCGCCCACCCTGCAGCTCTTACTAATGCAGCTTCCGCCCGGAAGCCGTCTTGATATCCTGGCTCAGCCTCGCTCCCCTCCTTGGGATTTTCCTGGTTCCCTGTGCTTATTCCCATCAAAACATGTCACTATACACAGCGGTTGTCCCTTTCCCTCTCTCCTGCCACCAGCCTCTGAGGGTCTCAAGTATTAAAGTGAAACATGAAATGTCCAATATTGGACCATTCTGACTTACGAAATGGGCAACTTCGTATGCTTCCACCAACACAGTGACGTGACCGTCTCGTTACCTGTTGGATCCCGGTGTCCAGCGCAAAGTCCAAAACACGATGAGTGCTCAGTAAATGTAGCCCGGCGTTTTTCAGGGTGACTTCGGTTTATGTTGTTGTGTCCGATACCCAAGAGAGATTTAGCCGAGGTCTCTTTGGTTATAGAACCAAGGCGTATAAGGAAGGGGTCTCCTAGGGTCATTTGATTCAGCCTTCTGCCTCGTCTCGGCACTGGCGCCCATGGGAGAAGTATCGGGGGTTGCCTGGGCTGACTTTGCTTAGAGCTGTCCCCAGCCTGAGGAGTATTCCAGCAGGGCCTAGGATGTGTTCTGAAGCTGGGGGACACCAACCAAACCTCGGCTGGCCACAGATGATCATTAGTTAGTGAGAACATTCTAGTGTTTCTTTGACCAACGAGTTCAGCATGCCTAGTACAACTCTGCAAAGCCAGGCCCGGCCTTATAGACTGAAAATCTTAACATTGCACAGCCCCAGTAAAGCTCTGGAAACTGGTAGAAGACATCAGAAAGCTTAGATTCGATATTCGGACTCCCTCGTTGGCATCTCACATCGAACTGCATAGGTTGTTGGATCAGGGATGTGGCGTTCACCTGCCATTCCCGGTAATTTACACGTCCGCGTCCCCAGTTAGGAGTGTGAAATGGGACGGCACCCTCCTGGTAATGAATTATAGGATCCTCTCTGCTTTCATTGACTGTCTTGTTTCCTTTTCCAGGGCCTCCTGCCTCTGATAAAACCAAGAGCCCCGGGCGTGCACATGAAATCTGATCTATGGGTTGATCCCAGTGCTGTTGCCTCAAGGAGAGGAAGACAGCCAGTGGGCCTGCCAAGGCGTCCTGTGATCTTCAGCTGAACATGTGCCCCTGCGGTACCGTGGGTGGTTTGGCAGAGGCTCCCCTGCAGCCAAAGCTGTGCTGGCGTTGATGGTGCAGAGCATGTTGTCCAGGTACGTGGGAGGCGAGACGGACCTTACGCTGACTTGCGATCGTGTCACATCTCTGTAGGCCCCGGGGTCCCCATGCACTTTTCTCAGCTCACACACACACTTACCCCCTGAACACACATCTGTACACACCTGCACCCTCCTCCAGGGCCACGCCCATTTTTCTGCCAGGATTGGTGAACTACACACTGCTTTGTTCTCATGCATCTCAGTCACAAAGGGGATCCGATTTGGACGGATCCTGGGAACGCCAAGGGCTTGCCGTCTCAGGGCTCTTGGTCTCCCTGGCTTTGCAATCTCGGTGCCTATCTCTGCTCCCATTGGGGTGGTCCAGGCAAGAGAACCAATCCTCTCCGGGCTCCCCAAAGGAACACACTTACACTTGAGCATCAGTGAGAGGTGTATAGTTTACTGAAAAGTTTGTGGGGCACATAGAGGGGCGTCCGCATCACACACGTCAGGAACATCAGGACCCGTCTGTGGGAACCCTACCTGCCTGCCTCCATCAAGGAGTTCTCTCTTGAGCCCACCTCACTCCAGCCCCAGCCTCTGTGGCCGCTCTCTCCTCCTCCGGGATCTAACCACCCCCAGTGGCATCTTTGGCCCTCTGGGCTCCCGTGCCCACACCTGCACAGACAAGCCCAGCCAAGAGCCCGGCAGACGGAAGGCCTTTCCTGGGGGACAGCTGTGGATACAGAAATTCTTTTGTTCTGCCTGATTCTCTAGTTGTGACCACAGTGTCCTGGCACCTCCAACTCGCCACGCTGCCTTAGCACATCCTCTGGATTATTTGCTAGCTCTTCCCAGAACTCCGTCTCTGGTCCCAGCAGTGTCTCCTCCAACAGACTAGGGTCAAGCCCCTTCCTTGCACCCAGCTAGGCTCAGACCCCAAGACCTCGCACCTGTACACAGCCCTGTACCTCTGACAGGTCACATGCCTTCCCCTTCCCTGCTCCTGATCTCGCCGGGGAGCTGGACACGGAATAGAGGGGCCGAGTAACGGAAAGAACGGTTTATGCTTGAAGCCCCGGGGAGCTGCGCTGGAGAAGAGGGTGCGGTAGAAATGGGATCTGGAGAAAATATGGTGGCAGTGAAGTCAGGGGGGAAAGAGGAGCCACTTGGAGATTTCTGTAGTTTAGGACTAGGGCCGTGGCTGTCTACACTAGGGTGATGACCCTGAGAACAGACCAAAGTGGACAGCTAGGAGAGCGGTTTCCATGCTGCAGGCTTGAAACCAAGTGGGTGTGTGTGAACAGTTGGAGTTGAGGGAGAGAGTAGAAAAACTTAAAAAAAAAAAAAAAAAAGGGAATTCCCGTTGTGGCTCAGGGGTAACACACCTGACTAGTGTTCACGAGGACTCAGGTTCAATGGCCTTGCTCGGTGGGTTAAGGACCTGGCATTGCCGTGAGCTGTGGTGTAGGTCATAGACGTGACTTGGATCCCGCGTTGCTGTGGCTGTGGCTGTGGCTGGCAGCTGTAGCTCTGATTAGACCCCTAGCCTGGGAACCTCCATATGCTGCGGGTGCGGCCCTTAAAGGAAAAAAAAAAAAGCAGAAAAGAGAGATTGACTGTCAGGTAGTAGGAATTTCAAGGGTCCAGGAGGGAGAAAAAAGAAAAAGAGAAAGCAGATGTTAGGACAGATAGAAGAAAATGGAGGGAGATCCAGAGGCAGAGAAACAGGGAGAAATCACAAAGGGAACCATGGGACCTGCCACGGGACGGGAACCTGCGCTCTGGAGCAGCTGCAGGGCAGCCCAGCCCTATCACCAGTCCCTCCCTGCAGAGCCCAGAGTGGTGCAGCTCGGGGGGCAGTGTGGATCCTGCTGCGTGTCCCAGCAGGGGCCTGGGCCCTGCGGGCGGGACTGATTCACTCACAGAAGAGACAGCAAATCGCAGAGGTTAACTTTGAGTCCAGACTCCCGCCCGGAACCTGCCTCTCCACCTCGCCCCGCCCTGGCCTGCCTCTGAGCCCCTTTCCGGGCAGCGCCTGCTTGAATTCATAAAGGAGCTGGAGCCTGAACCCTCCCTGGGCAGAGGAGAGACTAGGGGCCCAGGAAGGGAGTCAGGCTGTCAGCCTTGGAGAGAGAAGCCTTGGGGCGGGTGTGCAGGGAGCTGGGGGCACACAGCCTGCGACTCCCCACCGGTGTGATCCCTCGCCTTCCCTGAAGATAAAGCCTCAATTCCTGGCCCATCGCCCAGAGCCCTGCATGGATAGGCTGCCTTCCCACTGCCCGCCCTGGGCTGAGGTGGGGGCGGGGGCCCTCCTGCTTCCTCTCCTAGAGGGAGGGCCCAGCGGGGGCCGGTACAGGCCCAGGCATCCCCACTTCCTCTTCTGTCGCCAGGCGCTTCTCCCTGCCTGGGACACCTCTCTTATCTACCTTCTTCAAAATCAGAAAAGGACGGAGGCTGTGACCCACATCAGGGGCCTAGAGAGTCAGGGAGCGGGCAGGGTCGGGGGGTGGCTCTGCGAGAAGCTCAGAGCTAAAGTGCATCACACCAGCAGCGTCCCGAGCAGTGACAGGTGACGGGCCCCTGTCCTCACGGCAGCCCTCACACCCGTTCCTGTTCTAGACACCCCCACCACCCCCTCAGCAGCCTGGCTTCCACCTCCAGGACCTGCGGTGACTCAGAGATGGATCTGGCACTAAGACGTTTCCTTTTCATTTAACAAGGAAACAAAACAAAACAAAAGAAAAAGGATGTGGGAAGAGAGAGTGTTTAAGATGCCCTGAGCTAAGAACCGCAGCCATCCTTTAATGCCAGATGCTTAAGTCCGGGCAAATGCAGGGCCTGCTAAGAGCAGCCCCCACGTGGCTGGCTCAGCCGGGAGGAGGCAGGGTGCTGAGTGCGCAGGCCAGGGTGCGAGCGTGCCCGAGGGACCCCTGACACCAGCCCTCGCTCAGGCCCAGCTTCCCCTTCTCTGACCTCCAGGCCACCCGTCCTGAGCTCCCTCTTCTCAGTAGCGCAGCCCCTTTTTCCACAGCTCAGGGGCGGCGGAAGGAGCCCTCAGCCGAGGTCAGGGGAACTGCTGCCTGGCTGAGATCCACTGAGTGGCTGAAAGCAAATCGCTTCCCCCCTGACCTCAGGCAGCTCTTCTGGCGGTGAGGGCGGCCGGGGCTGGCATGGAAGGTGGATGTATCGGTTACTAGGGATCTGGGGTTATTACTGGGCCCTGTTTTCTTTGTCCCCTCTGTGTGCATCTGGACATGCCTCACAGCGCCTACCCATAAAAACCGCACACGTGCCTTTAGTGATAGGTGACGTTTCTAAATGGAGTCGGCGCGGTGGTTATGGCAGGCTCGGTGACAGCAGGTCCTGATCCCTGGGACCTGTAAATGCTACTTTTGTAGATGTGATTCAGGTAAGGCTTTTGAGATGGGAGAGTGTCCTGGAGTATCTTGGGGGACCCTACCTGCTGTCCCTTGTACCCTTAAAAGAGGAAGGCAGAGGGAGGTTTGGAGTGACGTGGCCACAGGCGAAGGAATGCCACGGCCACCAGAATTTGGAAGAGCAAGGAATAGATTCTCCCCTAGAGCCTCTGGGGAGAGTGAGTCTCTGCCAAACCCTTGATTTCAGCCCAGTGTTGCTGATGTCAGACTTCTGGCCCCCAGGACTGTGAGAGAAGCCCTTTCTGCTATTTTAAGCCACCCAGGTTGTGGTCATTTGTTATGACGGTCACAAGAAACTGATATAATGATTTCAAACAAATCAGAGTCACAGTGGACTAAATGCGTTGTTTGCAAACCTGAAAAGCCACGCGTAGAGGTTCTGACAGTGCCCCTAGCCTGAGAGCTTGGTGTTATTTAATGTGCCCAGTTTGCAGAGGAGAAAACTGAGGTCCAGAGAAAGGCACGGCTATCCCAAGATCACAACAATAGTTAGTGATGGAGACAAGACTAGAACTCAAGAAACTCAACTCTCAGCCCTTCCATGGCCCTAGGCTACCTCCTCCCAGGCTTTATTCCGCCCTGTGGGGGAGGAGAAGGGAGTGTCTAGGAAAGTCTGATGAACCAGAAACGTGAGGTTGGGGCCAGGCCAGGAAAAACCTGGAGCAATGCATCCCAGAGCTGAAAGCTTCTCTGATTGATAGACAGTACAGATGTTCCAATATTTATTTTTCTCACTCAGAAGCAGCTTCCAGAGCTGGTGAGAAGTATCCAGTGTGATTTATAAGACCTTAAGGAAAAGACTGCATTTATATACCCCGCGATGGAGATCAAAACTGGGTGCCCAGTTGAGACAGGCATCTGGTGGGGAAACTGACAAGGGAAGGACCGAGGGGACCAGCGCCAGAGCCAGGGCCAGCGAGGGGGTGAGCGCCAGCCTCAGCGCCCTCAAACTTCTCAGCCTTGCCAAAGCCCAGCCCTTGCCAGGAGTAGTAGGACATGTGGGCAGATGTATACAAGCCGTGGCATGTGTACACTGCATGCACACGTGTGTGTACACGCCACACGCACACATGCACACACATACACACACCGGCTGGAGCCAAGCCCGGGCAGCCAGAAAGAGCTAGCCATAATTTATTAGCTGACCTTTGGGTCACACCTGAAGACCAAAAGCCAAGTGGAGTGTGTTGCCACCATTTGTTCTCAGGGCATCGCAGCTGTAGCCTCCATCCCCGGCATGAGCTGCGACGTGGCCGGGCGTCACACAGCTTCCTCTCTCCCCGGTCCGCCGCGCCCAGCCTGCCCAGCGCCCCCCTCCCTGGGCCTGCCTCCGTTTCCCCTCCCTTACATGATGCTGCTGGACCCCCAGCACAGGAAGCAACAGATCCAAATCCCTGTGGACAGTCACCAGACTCACGTGCCCCAGGATTTAGAAAACACTTTTTATTTTCTAACTGTTTTTAAGGGGAGAGACAAGGTTGCAGCTTAGAGGGGGAAGTGAGGGCTCGGTGCATCTGTGGACCTGGGAAAAGGAGCTTCTCGGACCTGAGCCTAGGTCTTATTTCTTCAGCATCCATCTCAGAGAGACCAGGAGCAGGAGACAGAGACCCAAGGAAACCAGCCCGGCAACCTGGGTCAGAACAGAGAGTACAAGGCCCACGGCAGAAGGTGGGGGCGCGCCTGGACCACTGGCCCCTTGGCTTGGAGCAGGCGGCTGCCAACGCGGCACAGCCACCTGGGGTACAGGGACCAGAGGGCAACGTGTTGGGACCCAGGGCAGAAGGACTGGCGCTAGGGAAAGGAGTGGTGGTTTCCATGATTCTGCGCGGAGGCTTGGTTGTGCTGTTGCTGTTTTTCAAGAACCTCCCTAAATGGCCTGGAGGCGGGCCCAGCACCAGGGGAGGCCGGGAGACAGCGCTGGCTGTGCGGGGCCTCGGCGGGTGCTGCATTCAGAGACGGACCAGACCTTCTCCCGGGGCTGGGACAGGTACAGGTGGACTCAGGACCTCAGCTCTAGTCTTGCCTGCCTCCCTTCAAAGCCCGGGCGCAGACAGCTTGGCTCACGGCGTGGAGGCTCGGCCCCGGCTCCCACGGCTGGGGCGGTACGTTCACTCAGCCCAGTGTCCGTCCTGCCGTGTCCGGTGCCCGCTGTCCACGGGTCTGTCTCCCCGCCAGGCTGAGACGGTTCCTCCCTGGCCCCGCGATGCCCGGGCCAGACATGTACCGGAGCATGCCTGGGGAGCCCCCGTCTTGGGGGAGGCTAGGGGATGCCCACCAGGGGCCCCCGAGGGAGACTCAAAGGTCCCCTCTCCTCTAGAGTCTGGGAGGCGCTGCCTTTTGGGTGACGCATGTTGGAAACCTGATAGGAGCCAGTCAGGCGCAAGGGGGATGGATGTTCCCGGATCATGAAGCGCAGAGGTGGGAAGATCGGGGAGCCGGAAGCCTTGGGCAGCTGGCCGTGAGGCTCCTACAGCGCAGGCTCCCTCTCTTGGCCTCTCCGCTCCGCTGGTTGAGGCTGCGGGCCTCCTTTTCTCCTGCTAGGCTTCTCCGCGGCTGGAAGCTTGCCCACGGGCTGCTCCAGGGTTCATTGTGCCGAGAGCGCTCTGCGGAAAAGAAGGAGCTCTCTTCCCTGGGTTCTAAATTTTCAAATCCCAGGGAAGGACGCGGAGTGGCCAGGCAGCTGGCCCTTTGGGTGGGAAGTTGGGTAGCAGGTGGGACTTCTATGCAGGTTTCCATGACTGGCAGCTCCCTGAGAAGCAAGGAGAGGGATGGGGCAAAGCCGGTAACTTAGATGATCTGCAACCCCCACCCCCACCACCGCCTCCTCTGAGCTGGCAGGTGTCAGGAGTTGGGGGGGGTGGCATAGATGGGAAAGGGGTACAGGTGGCATCAGAGGCTGTCACTTCTCTTCCTGCCTTGTTACCTCTCAGATGGGCTCTCAGCCCTCTCTTTGGCATCTGAGTTCCTTAAAAGATCCTCCCCCACGCTCCGACCCTTCCTCACCAAACCCTGCCTCCACTCAAGGAACTTCACGCACTGCAGAGCAGTTACGAGTGGGGTCTCTGGAACTAGACTGACTTCAAATCCCGGCCTTGCCACTTCCTGGCTGTGTGACTTTGGGCACGTTACTTAACTTCTCTGTGTCTTTGCTGTAATGAGAGTTAAGCAAACGCAGCCATGTAGAAAGCATTGGAGCAAAGCCCGACACACGTAAGCTCTCAGGAAGTGTTAGCTATCGTCCTGGCACCTAGGTTTGCACCACTCACCCCCTAGGGTGCCCCTCCTCTTGTCCAAATCCTCCCCACCCTAAGGCTCCCCAGGCCACTGAATGGCTGCGAACACTCCTCTCCCGTGGCTCTCAGGGCTGGGCGTCTGTGGGAAAGACCCACTTTCCCAGCTGGTCCAGGCCCCCTTCTTGCGGTGCACTCCATCCCCAGGGCACCCTAGCAGGTCTAGGCACGTGGGGGTGTCAGGAAATGCTTAGACTCCCCTCCCCTGCAGGACAGGACAGGTCAGCAAAGGGAAGAAGCGGCTATTGGCGACCCTGGAGAGCAGCACGGATGGAGGCCCGTGGAGCTAAGCAAGCGCAGCCGCCACCCTCCCCACCCCGGGGAGGTGGGGTCAGGAAGTCCCTGTACCTGCAACATCACACCTTCACCCATAAAAATAGCTGGCACATCTCAGCAGCCTGGGCGTCACCTGCTCTGGGAGGCGACGGGTTCTGAGTACAAGTCGGCACCTGCCGGGTGGATGACACCGCTCGGTTCTGGCCCCAGAACAGGGACGCCTGCACCGCCGGTCGAGGCCTCTGAGACTAGGAGAGATGGAGAGGCAGCAAGATGCACTGGGGCCGAGTCCAGACTCCCCAAACTGAATTCGGGAAACTGGAGCCGGTCCAGGTCCCTGTATCTGATCTTGCCCTGGCTCGGGACCTGGGTCCTTGCCCCTGCCTTCGTCCCTCCCGCTCCCGAGTCTGTCTCAGAGCTGGGGTGCCCAGGGCTGCGCAGGCAGAGGCAGCACGACAGAGGTTTAAGGGAGACAAACGCAGATTAGTCAAGGACCATCGGACCCAATTACATCTCCAAGGAGCCTGGCAGCGACATAATTGAATCTTTGGGCCATTCTGGACTGGATGCACTGGGCTCTACTGCCTCCCGCAGGGCCTCCCCTGGGCTCTGGCCACAGAGGGGACCAGGGCGCCCCACCTGACTCTGAGTCAGGACCAAAATGCCTGCCTACCGGTCCTTCTGGGCTCAGCAAATGGCCTGGGGTGAGGAGGGGTGTTTGCGCGCACTTGCACCCTGCGGGGTGCGGACAACGGCAACTAGCAGGCTGGGTCAGTCTTGGGTCCAGGACCCCCCCCCCCCAGGTCTTTTTGTTCCCCAGCAACTAGGAGGTTATGAGAAGCAGCAATGGCTTAAAGAAACACCCTGAACAGCCTGGCGCATGCATGCATGTGTGTGTGCGTGTGTGTGTAGCAGCAATGGCTCATGGCAATAGTCTGAGTCTCATGTGCTCTGAGATGTGTGTGTGTGACTGGGCCCGGGGCTGAGTGCTCATAGGTGAATGTGGAATAGCCTGTGACAGGATCTGGTGGGAGCGTGTCTCTGTGTGTGCCTGTGAGGGTACAAGCTGGGGAGGCTTCCTGGAGGAGGAGACAGTGGAGGAGGCTCCTGGCGCCCATATCTGGGCGAGTCCCCCTCATCCTCATATCCATCTCTATCCCTCCTGGCAAAGAGTGGGGCAGGATGATTCCAAACGCCAAGTCTCCTTAACTTGGGGCCTCCTTACAGCATTGTTT
Source organism: Catagonus wagneri (assembly GCA_004024745.2). NCBI lineage: Eukaryota > Metazoa > Chordata > Mammalia > Artiodactyla > Tayassuidae > Catagonus > Catagonus wagneri. The sequence goes on along the minus strand of PVHT021183629.1, from coordinate 17,235,472 downwards.
CTTCCCTCAGAAAATTTGCTGAAGCAAAAATGATGTTCGGCTTCAGCAGATATGAAGCCAGTTTGCCTTCCCAGAGCTCGCGTTGGAGGGAGGGCGGTGAGGAGCCTGGGGCCGTGGGAGACCCATGGGGGACCCTTCATTGGCAGTGAGGACCCTCTGTGGGCAGCATCGCTGCCCGGAGGGCCTCGATCATCTCTGCCTTTGCCTGCGCTGTGCCCTCTCCCTGGAAAGTTCTCCCTTCCCTTGCCCACCCACTCCCTGCCTTCAGGGATCCGCGACCTGCCCCCTCTGGGAAGCCGGCTGATCCCCTGCCCGCCGCCCCCACAGCACCCACGCCTTGCCCAGCACCTGGCCCGGCTCCTCTGGACAGTGACTCTCCGTGTCTCCCCCGCCAAACTGGAGTTTCTTGGGGATTTTTTTTTTTCATTCTCTAACCCTTTAAAAATTAGCACTCTACTAAGGGCCACTTTACAAAGAATGCCTCTTTTATTCCTCAGAACAGCCTGTGAGCTCTGTTCTCATCCCAGCATCGCGTCTTATACAGGACACGGAGGCTCGCCCTGTCTGGGGGAGAGGCGGGCCTCGAAGCCGTGCCCCTCTGACGTCAGCGCCCAAGGCCATCGCTCTTATGTGATGCTGCCTCCCTGCAGACCGGAGTTCTGGACCCAAGGTCCAGAGGCCTGAGGTCCTTGCTGGAGATGCCACTTAGCTCTGTGTCACCTGAGGCCTTGGCTTCTTTAAGCATAAAATGCAAAGGCAGTTGCCTCCAGCTTTAAAGATCTGGGCCAGTAGCAAGAAAGGCAATAATTGTGCCTTTGAGTTGGCATTTTGTTGTAAAGATTATTCCTTCTGCTTTGTTTGTTTAATCGTGGCCTTCTGCCCATGGCCTCTGGATGCCTGAGAGCGAGACCACTGTGTTTCTTCCCGGCATTTTGGAGCAGGGAACAGAGCCCAAAGCTGGGCTCTCAGACACTGGCGCTCGGCTCCCGCTCTGTGTGGCCTGGGCTACCCAGCCCCAGTCTGGTGAGCCAGCAGAGTCAGATGGGACCTGGCCTCTGCGGGACAGGCCTGGCCGACGGCAGGCAACTCCCCCCTTCACCCCATCTCTGAGGGACCTCTCATCCTGAGTGACCCTGAAACTCAGGCCGAATCCTGCACAGATCCTCCCCAGCCCCTCCGGGAGAGGCAGGAACCCAAGTCCCCAGCTGGGCAGGCAGGACGTGGGCTGGCTGCCTGAGCACCCAGCTGTGCCCACACCGCCCCTGGGTGCTCCCAGACAAGCCAGCCCACACCACTTAGGTGCAGGACAAAGGAGCCCTGAAGAATGAATCGATGGGCCCCGAGCCGCTGCCTCTGAACGCTTCCCACAGGGCGAGCATCCCCTCCTCCCCGCCCGCCCTCCTCCTCGTTCAGTCTCTGCTCCCTCTCCCGCCCTCGCCTCCTCTTTTCTGTTTTCCCCTGTCTCTCCCACACAGCTGCCTTGTGAGAACTCCAGACGATACTTCACAGCCTTGAAGCAGAGGGAAGACCACAGGGTCGAAATTGTGCTGTTTGTTCTCAATCAGAGAAAATTCTCACTGGAGACCATTCCAACTCGGGTCCCTGAGCCCCCGTCTGCAGGGACCATGACTTTATCACTAGCCTTTAACCTCTGGTTAAAGTCTCAAACATGGCTGGGAGTTCGTTGAGTTGTAAAGGTACCCACTACACGCGCACACACACACACACACACACACACACACACACACACACACATGTGCATACATGCACGTGCTCACAGGTGCACATCACACCCCAAATGAACAGGCCAGAGGCTAAGAGGATGGATGGGTGGACGCCCAAGTCGTGAAAGGGTGGGTACCGCCACGGGTGGACAAATGAAGCTGGCTGGGTAAAGGAAGGCGTGATGATTGCGAGGCTGGGGGAGAGCAGGTGAGGAGAAAGCAGGTGGACAGAAAGACGGAAACAAGTGTTGTGCATTGTCCGTGCTTGGAGTTGCTGGTGAGCCCACGGGGGCTGGGCCGAAATCCTTGCAAGGTGGTCATGACACGCCATTGTGGACGTGGGGACCAAGAGATGACCTAAAAGTTCCTTACTGGTCAACTCGGGCAGCTCCCATGATCCAATCCATCTCTGAACGATCTCGGGCCAACAGGACGGGAGGGTGGTTCAGTCAAGAGACAGAGGCCACAGAGAGGTGAAGGATGTCGCAAACTTGGGTAAAGGATCGTAGGCTTTGCAGACGACACCGTCTCTGTTGCAAGTACTTGACTCTGTGGATGTAACACAGAGGCCGCCACAGAGCACACGTAATGAATAAGCAGGCTGCGTTCCGTTAAAACTTTGTATCGGAGGTGCTGGAATTTGAATTTCATGTAATTTTCACATGTCATGAAATGGAATTCGTCTTTTGATTTTCAATCATTTAGAAACGTAAGATTCGTTCCTAGCACACTGGCCATACAGACAAGCAGTATTTGGCCTACGGGCTGTAGTTTGCTGAGCCCTGGGGTAGAGGGTGCTTGAGACAGATCAGGGCCAGGGTAGGGCGGCAGCATCAGGCGTTAGACAGCAAATCTCACAGCCACCCCTCTGCCTCTAATTCAGATTCCCCGAGGAGACTTCTGATCATCTTCTTTTGTAAATTGCTTTCAGGGACAGAAGATAGACCTGGGAGTCTGTGAGTGCCCAGACCCCTCAGAAGTTCTGTTTCTCACGATTTACCAACCCAGCATTTCTTTTTTTTTTCTCTTTAGGGCCGCACCTGCGGCATATGGAGGTTCCCAGGCTAGAAGTCGAATCAGAGCTGCAGCTGCCAGTCTACACCACAGCCACAGGCAACACCGGATCTGAGCTGCATCTGCAACCTATGCTGCAGCTTGTAGAATACTGGATCCTTAAGCCACTGACCGAGGCCAGGGATCAAACCTGTGTCCTCACAGAGACCATGTCATGTCCTTAACCCACCGAGCCACAGTGGGAACTCCCCAGCATTTGACTTCTCCTGTTACTTGCCTGCTGGGAGAGACTCTCTTCTGCCAAGACAAACTTCCGCTCCACTTGAGTAGCGTTTCTTATTATAAATTAATAAATTGGCGTCGGGGTGTGTATATAAATATCAGTCCCTGCGAGCTCGGTAAATGTAAGCCTGTCACAGAAGATGAATCTCCTTAGCATCCCGCTCACCAAAGCAAAGTCCTGTGGCTCCAAGGCTGGCAGCCGGGCCCTTGGTAATGCCACCTTGAGAAGCCTCCAGGCTGCCCCCAGGTTGCTGGTGAGGAGCCTTGGCTGTGCTCCCCTGCCTGCCTCCCGTTGTGTGGGTAGCTGGCCGGGCTGGCTGGCTGGGTCTAGGTGGCGGGGGAAACGGACGGTGAGTGAGCGGGTAGGATGGATGGGCGGGAGGAGTGAAGGGGCGGATGGTACAGGGGAGACTGTGGCTGGGTAGACAGGTGGATGAAATCCACAAATTCCTGGTTTCAGGTACCCAGAAAGAATGGCCCTAGTGGGCATGGAGGGTGACAAGGCAGCCACGTATGCCCCAAGAGGTAAAGGTAGAGCCTTTAACTAATGTGTTAAGACCTGCCACATGCCAGCACGGAGTATAGAGCTGGTTCTCTCTCCCTTTGCCCCCTCTCCCCACTGACCCGTGTTCTTATGACCTTGTATTCCTGAGCTTAATATTTTTTGGTTTTTTGTTTTTTGGCTGTGCACACAGCATGCAAAAATTCCTGGGCCAGGGTTCGAACCCACACCACAGCAGTAACCAGAGCCACAGCAGTGACAATGCCGTATCCCAGACCTGCTGAGCCACCGCGGAGCTTGCTTCTTGAGCTTCATCTTAACAGGCCGTACTCAGGCCCTTTCTGGCTCAATTACGAATTAAGAGAGGATTTTCAGGTGTTACCGGGGTTTCGGGGAGCTGAGGAATCTCTGTCCACACCCTCTCAGCTCCAGCCCTTGGTTTATTTATAATGGGTGCAAAGCGGTTTTGCCCCAAACCTCACTTGCAGGAACAGAGTCCATCTCCATAGGCTTTTGCAACAACATAGGCTTCCGAGATGCCTCCTCAGCCCGCTCACTGGCCTTCCCCGCTTCTCTCCTTCAGAGCTGTGCTGTATCCACCCCTGCCTTGGGCCTGTAATGAGCCAGACTCAGGTTCCCCTCTCCCATTCTCAGATCCACGCCGGTCCTTTCTTCTAGGAGGGGTGTATGGGGTGTGTGTGTGTGTGTGTGTGTGTGTGTGTGTGTGTCGGAGAGCTCTCCCCTTGGAGCCAAGCTGGGACGAGGCCCTGAAGGTTCTGAGCAGCAACCAATGCAGTCCGATTGCTCCATCTTAAATGAGGAGCCGTTTAATTTTCCCAGCAAAGCTTCCCTCAGTGGATGCACTGAGGATGCGCGAAGGGAGCAGGGCTGGCTGGCCATTGAAGGAGAGAACCGCCAGGAAATAAACACTGAGCTGGGCTATTATTACTTTTTTTTATTGTTAATTTATTCCCTGCTTGGCTTCTGATAGGCTCCAAGATGACTAAATAAACCCAGGAATTGACTCCCTGCTCCCCCAGACTCCATCTTCAGCAAGGGAGAGCTCAGTCTGCAGCATAAATTAGCAGAAGCCAGAGTGTAAAAATATGATTCTGTGAACAAACAAAAGCCTCCAGTCATGAGACCAGCAGCCGCTGAGCTGTTCCCACTGCCGTCAGCTCTGTTTCCAAGCAATTACAGGCAGAGGGAGAAGAGCCGGCACGAGGGAGGCGGGCGGCAGGGGCAGACCCCTGGCCCCGCTGCTGAGCCCCTTGGAGCCGGTGCTGGGCTGGCCTGGTGGGCAGGGGACCTGGTCTCTCCGGTCTCAGGCTCTGAGGAATCTGTAGGTGTGGTTTTTGCGTCCCGGACTCAGTTTCTTCACCTTCAAAAGGAGCATCATAACTCCTCCTGACTTTCTCACCGATAGATAGGCCATGAGGGCAAAATAGAGGGTGAGAGAGGGTTTGAACAAAGGCAGAGGTGTGTGAGGGGTGATGGCTGAGAGCCGAGGGGCCTCCAGGGATGGTGTGTCCCCCCAGACCTCCCTGTTCACAGCCTCCACCCACGCCCATTCTATAGACCTCAAAAGGGAGGCCCAAGGAGGTTGGGTCTGGCCCAAGGTCACTTTCTGGCAATCAAGCCATGTCTCCCAGACATGGAAGGGAAGGCAGTGGTGTCCTCGTTCCCTCTCCGAGTCAGGGCACTGACTGTGGCAAAGCAGAGCCGGAGGGCGAGGCCGTGGGGCGAGCTGCTGTGGCGCACGTGTGGGCAGCCTGCGCCTGGCTCACCCGGGCTGATCTCCACGAGAGGCTGCGCGGCCCAGGGCTCGGCACCTGCACGGTCGGTTTAGTCTAAAGCGTCCCTCATCAGAGCCCAGAGGCATTGGTTCTCTGGCCTCTTGCAGAAAGATTCTGGCCATACGGACCCTAGAAGCATCGGTTAAGAGCAAGGACACTGGAGACCCTGGGATGGCAAGACACAGTCCTCGTCTCCCTAGGGCTCCCAGACTAGTGTTGGTGACAGGCTCATGGACAACCTGCATGACCAGCGTTGGATGGCACTTCCCTGCCCAGACTCTCACACCAGAGACTCCAGAATTGCCGGCGGGCAGAGCCAGCATCGACTGTGCATAGATTCGGGGCCACCTGCTCCTGCTGCTCTCAGGCCGTCCCCCCGCCCGGCGCCATGAAGCCTCTTCTCTGAGCCAGGCACACGGCAGTGAAGAGACAGGCACCCCCTTAGTGTAAATCGACAATACTTTAATTTAAAAAGTACATTTTTTTGAAAAAGAGAAAGAAGCAGGGACCCGCTGCCCTCCCGGAGCTTACGTTCGCACGGGTCTCGTCAAGCATTGAGCAAAATGAAGAATGACGTGCTGACGGGGTCGAGGGAGAAAAATAAAGCGGGAACGGAGTCAGGGTTTTCAATCAGGTGGTCTAATTTAATCCTTAAAACAGCCCTCATTTGACGAAACTGAGACTCCGAAAGGGTAACTCGCCCAAGGTCAGACAGTGAGAAAGGGAGGACCGGGATTTGAACCTGCTCTAAGCTACCGGACAACCGTGACTCCAAACGACACCGCAGCAGACAGAAAGCGATCTGGCTGAGGCTCCAGCAAGGAAGCTCACAGATGGAGAAGTTCTGTTTATTCTGTGCAATCAGGAGGGCTTCTCATAGGCGGTGGACGCACTTGGGGCTGGAAGGGAGAAGTCCCTGCTGCCCGTGTTCAGAGGCTGCGTTGAGCCTGGGGCGGGGGGCGCTCCTGCAGGAGGGGGCACCTCTGTTCTCCTGCCGGCCAGCCTTCCCTTGGCCTAAACGACCTGCCCCGTCCTCTAGCCATACGCTGCCTTCCAGAGCCAGCTTGCCTTGGGAGGCAGGCAGGGATGAGAACTGCTACCCGTGCCAGCCTATGCCAGGCCTGCAGCCAGCCCGAGGCTGGCTCCTCCGGGTTGCCTGCATGCAGCGGAGGATCCTCCAGCCCTGAGCTCCAGGCAGCAGCCTATCGGCCTGGCAGAAAGGCTGCCGGGGGAAGTTTGGCTGGGAAAAAACAAAAAACAAAAAAAAAAACGGAGAGTGAGAGAATTGACTTTGTTCCAGCTCCACCGTCGTAAACATAAACTGCAAGATATATCTCTTCCTTTATGGGAGACAATCAAAACCACAATACAGGTTTATGGAGGGAATGTGTCTTTTCTTTCACAGGATATTTTCCCCCAAACACTTGGCAGCCTGAAACCACTTCATTCCGGAGATCAGTAATCGAGTGGAAGAGACTAGGCGGGGCGGGAGGAGAGAATCCGGGGGTTTTATGAGCCAGAGGCCACAGGCACTTAGGAAGGGGTGGCTCTCCCTCCATCTCTTGCTCCCCGGAGGCCCCTGTGCCGTCTGAGCTGAGCCCCAGGGGCCCAGAGTCCAGCAGAGTCTGGGTCATCACCACTCTCATTCTTTCAGTGCAGGTTCCCTGGACAGCTCCTCTGTGCCGGACCCTGCGCTGGGAGCCGAGGCCGGACAGATCGGACCTGCTCCTCACCCTTGAGAGGCCTGCCAGCAGAGAGATGAGGGTGCTTAGGCTGACCGGGAGCAAAATGAATTCAGAGTACGTGAGTGTTTCGTCCTTTCTCTGCTCCTAAGTCTTTTCTTCTCTGTCAGCCACACTCCAGGGCACCTGGCTAGGCACCTGCCAGGAACCGCTCCGTCAGGCTTGCCCTTCTAGATCACTGAGGCAGGGCCTTCTGCGGCTGCCGTGGTGCCCAGGAGCTGGTGGCTTCGAACCAAAGGCCCCTAATCCCGCTGCCGCAGAAGCCAGTTCTGGTTCAGCTGCACCTAGGCATGGACGGTTCTCTGCCAGCACGGCTTCTACCTCAGACACCTGCTGCGGGTCTCTCCCTTTCTTTTTGAGCCCACAAGGGCCGACTGGGCTCATGAGCAGGTGCCATCCAGAAGGGCAGAGGAGTGGACAGCCCTCTGGGGCAAGCCCTTGGACCAAGAGGGGTTGGGAGCCAGTGGGTAACCAGTGTTCCGGCCTTCCATCCTTTCGGCAAACAGGGAGCAGAGCCGCACCACCGCGCTAGCTTCTCAGCTAATGCTAGCTAGTTATTTATTTGTTTATTTGTTTATTTTTGTCTTTCTAGGGCCGCACCCGCGGCATTTGGAGGTTCCCAAGCTAGGGGTCAATTCGTAGCCACAGTCACCGGCCTACGCCACAGTCACAGCCACGCCAGATCTGAGCCGTGTCTGCAGCCTACACCACCACTCACGGCAAGGCCGGATCCTTAACCCACTGAGCGAGGCCAGGGATCGAACCTGCTGAGCCACGACAGGAGCTCCTAAGGCTCCCTTACATTGACTTTTTTTTGCC
>PVHT021183629.1:17137477-17227493 GCA_004024745.2 Catagonus wagneri | reverse complement strand
GCCATGGGCATGGCCCAAAAAATAACGAAAGAAATTTTCTGAAAAGAGAACTCACACTTAGGTAGCCTCTTCAGGTCCCACTCCCCCCCGGCCCCAGCATGCCAGCTCTCTGGCTACCTCGGCCTCCTGGAATTGAGACAGACAGGGCCTCAGGGCACAGCAGCAGAGCCCCGACTCCACTGGGGGAGCCAGGACAGCGGGCCCCCCTCCCGGCGGCCGTCCCCGCCTCCTCTCCACCCTGACCGCAGACGGTGAGGCCTGGAGCCCGAAGGACGCGGGCTGGGGCTCAGTTCCACCATCACCGCCACCCCTGTGACCTCGCACGTGTCACTTAACCTCCTCGGCCCCAGTTTTCCTGTCTGTCAAGTGAGTATAATTACAGCGTGTCGAGGAGCTGTGAGGACGAAATGAGAGCCTGTGGAAATGAGAAGCACGATCCAGGCTGAAAAACATGAGCCGCTGTTGGTACGGATTTCGTCTCCCTGAACAGACTGCCAATTCCTTGAAGGCGAGGGCCTTTATTTTTTCCTGTCTCCCCCTCAGCACCGCCATGGAGCTGGTGCACAGGAGGCTCTCGCTGAAAACTCCCCGGGTGGAGCGGGCGGGGCCCTGGGCCCTGGCTCTTCTCAGACCTGCGGTGCCCGGGAACGAGGGGACAGGGCCGGCTCTGAGCATGCCTCAGACGGCCCGGAGCTGGCCTGGCGCCTGCTTGGGGCCAAGGGGAGGACAAGTGGCTTCCTAAGCTGGAAATGGAGGCGGCACTGGCCGGAACCCAGAGATGTAGTGCTTGCTGACACAGCCATCCCCATCCTCGTAAAAAGAAGAGGAAAAAAACAGGATGACAGCGTTGGGGGCTTCCTTCAGCCCTGAACTCTCTTTGAGGAAAGGGAAAAAAATTGGCTTCCACTCTGAGCCCAACTGCATTCGACATCTGGCAGCTCAAAGTGAAGTGACTCATGCAATCCTTAGATACAGGGAGCGGAGGGAGGAGGGGGAGGAGGAGAAGAAAATCACACAGAGGGAGGGAGGAGGGGGGGAGGGCAGGCAGGAGATGCGCTGCGGCCCCAGACAACAGAATCAGGAGCCAGGGTGGAGCGCAAAGGCCTGTCCAAGCCGGGTGGCCGACGATGAGCTGGCTGGCCTTTGTTTTCTTCACCCAGCTTTGGGCCCGGTGTCAGAAGCTCTGGCACCAGACACTGTTGACCTAAAGAGACACAGATTCTGACTAACCCAGGCAGGGATAAGGCATGATGCTACAGGTAGTGAGCAGCCTGTCACTGGCGGCATGCAAGAGAAGCCAGATGAGCCCTGGGGTGTAGGGGTGTGTTAAAGACTCTGGCCTTATACCACATGTGCTTGTCTGATGCTGAGGGGATCCACGGAGTGCTGGGGAGGGGGCTGGTCTCGGGGAAAATGACCTCGTGGCAATGAGGGCACACCTCATCTCATGCCTAAAGCTTGGCCATCCCACTCCAGGCATGGGAGCCATCTCCCTTCCCTGCAGGGGACGAGGGTAGGCAGGATGGAGTGGCCAGGACTCGGTGGCCTTCTCCTCTCCTGCAGGATTGCTCTGCGGGAGGCGAGGGTGGGGGGGCTGCAGAGCAGTGCATTGTGGGTGCATCACCTCGGGGAGCTCAGGACATGGAAGAGGCCTGTGGAAGGACAGAGGAGGAAATCTCGATTTTATGCAAGTCCCGTTCATGTCACCAGAGCAGACTCCGGCTGAGAGCCGCTCAAGGAGGTGAGAGGCCAGCGGGTGGGGGTGATCTTGGGGGATTTCTTGGAGGAAATAGAGCCTGGAGCTGAGTCCAACCACAGGTAAAAGTCCAGCCGGCATAAGGGAGATCTGGAGAGGCAGGGGCCGGGCAGTCATTCCTGGCACGGGCACTGCCGAGTAAACATGTGGCCTGGGAAAGAGGCTGGCCTGTGAGGGGCCGAAGCAGGCGGTCAGGGGTCCGCCCCTGTCCTTTCTAGGCCTCAGTTTGTGCCTCTCTTGAGGATCCATCTTCTCGGGGCTCCTCCTGGGTGGTTGAAACCTCGGACAGTGTTTCCTGCCTGCCGAGGCCCTGGGAGGGCCACACACCAGCAGGGGGCGGTGGGGAGGCCCGTGAGCTGCTCTTTCCTCCCCAGACCCCGTATTTCCCGCCAGCACAAACTGTATTGGGCCTCCGATGGGCGAAAGCCCTTCTAGCCCAACTGTCCCCTGATTGTCAGGTCTATGGGCCAAAGTCAGGCCAAAGCAGAGGTCACCTCTCGGCTGACCTAGTGGCGCAGCTGCCAGCATCTCCCTTGGCCTCAGCCAGACCAGTTCAGTTTGACTCTGGCCTGTGGGCTTTCTTGCTCATCCGTCACACCCTTCCCGGCCCGACTGTGCCCTCTCTGCCTTTCAGGAGAGCGCAGGGTGGGCCTTAGGAGCGTGGGCTCAGCAGGGAGACCCCTGGGCTTGCGTGCAACCTCGCCACCCCTAACCCAAGGATCGTAAGCAAGTTGGGGGACCTCCCTGCACCTTGGCGTCCTCATCTGTAAAACAGGGGCAGGACAGTACCTACTCCACAGGGCGGGAAATCGGTAATCTCCGTCAAGCACCTGGCACGTCACAGGTGTCCAATGCCACGCAGGTGCGGTGTTCAAATGGTACTGTTGTGAGGACCCCAACCGCTCTTCCCTGCTTCCTCCAGGCTCCTCCTTCTTCGCTGGAGGCCCGTGAAGACGCCGCATGCGTGGTCGAGGACTCCACCGTGAATGAGTGATTGATGGTTTCGTCGCTCCCTTGAGCTCCATGGATTCCCAGGAACAGCCTGAAGGAAGGGGCCAGAACAGGTAAGTTTCACAGAGTGTGGCGTCTGAGGCATCCTGGAGGGGTGCCTGGCTAGTTGGGGTGCCTGGTAAGCCCTCGGGTGGGGGCTACTGCTGAAGGTGAAGCAGCTTTAGTCTCAGTGGGACGCATTCAGGGCCAGGAAGATCCAGGGAGTGACATCCAGGGACGGGCAGGCCCTGTCTCCCTCCTCAGGCTCCGAAGCCCCTCGTCCCTCAGCTGAGTCCAGACCCCAGGCCACTGCCTCTGTCTTACCGCGGACCTGGACTGGAGCGGGAGAAGTTAGGGGTGCTGCTGGGGCGGGGGCCCGGCTGCGGGGAGGGCGGTCTGGGAGCCACACTGCAGGGCAGACTTTTGCCTGGAGAAAGGGTGCTTCAAGGCAGGTGTTCCGGCTTTGCGCTCGTTCCCTCCTGAGATCCCCCAGCACCCAGGATGGGGCCTGCAAGTAGTAGCTGCTCAGTAAGACTCCCTAGAATGAATGAGTGAATGAATGAATGAGCGGGAGAAAGTGAGCCCGAGTTGGGTTACCAGGCAACGCTTGCCTGTGGGACCCTGCCCTGATTCTCCCAAAAAGCCCATCCTCCCACCTCCCCTAGTCCCTGCTCCGACCCCAGATGCTCTCCCGAGCCCAGCCCCTCCCCGGCGCCCGTGCCCACGGCAGCCAGTCTCTGCCTCCACCCTGCCCAGCCCCCACTCCCTCCTGGCAGCCTCAAGCCAGCTTCCAGGCAAGCCCAGGGAGCGAAGCCAACTTGCAGGCTTTCTGTTGTCATTAGCTGTCAGGTCTCAGGTAATAGCTCCTGTGGGGAACCAGCTGCTTTCGCTGAAGAGTTTGCAAATGCAGCCTCAGAGGGGGCGGCCATCGGGCAGGCGACCTCAGAGCCAGTTCCTTCCCTGGACACTCCACCCCCCATCATGGGCGGCGGGGAGGGGTCCCTCCCGCATGACAGCCTTCTGGGTCCATCCCCCGCCCCCTCCTGGCCTGGGGCTCCTCACCTGGCCACACCCCTACCTGGTCCAGGCCACTCCCTGGGAAAGCAGATGGGGAAACTGCGGCTCAGACCTGGCACCTGCCTTACTCCAGATAAATCTGGGGCTGCCTGTTGGCCAGGGGGGCCAGAGCTCCCGTCTGTCTCCCCCTCCTCCCCCTGGATGCCGTATAGATGACTGGACAGAATGCACAACTGTGTCTAGCCAAGGATACAAGTGACACCCCCTGTGGGTCATAGTGTTGGTCCCTAGAGGTCATGGTGTCAAGGTGGGAGAAGGGGTGGCCAGCCCCTCCCCATGTAGTTAGGAGGTCTCACCACCCAGGAACCTCTGGGCAGCTACTGGCTCCCCAAAACTTGTGGTGTCAAAGGTGCTAATTGCTTCCATCTAGTGTGACCAGCTCAGCCCAGCTGCCTGAGGCTGTCCTGCTTTTGGCACCGACAGTCCCACAGCCCAAGAAAGCCCTCGGTTGCAGACAAACTAGGACAGTGGTCAGCCCATGTTCAAGTGGCCCTGCAGCCACTCTCCCAGCTGAGTACAGTTTGGGCTCTAATTGCTTATCAGTCACCTGCCCCACCTCTGCGGGGCCTGGTCTCCTGTGAGGGCCCCCACGGGCCTCCTACTCCAGAAATCTCCTGCTCCCGGGGAGGGCTCTAACTGGCCGGGGGGAGCCTGCTGCCGGTCCTGTCAGGACCCCCTGCAGCCATAATGAGATGCTGACAAATGGGACTTCTCAGGTGGCCCTTCCCAAAGGAGAGGCCAAAGTGCCAGCCTTTGGCCACCGAGAGGGCAGCCCAGGGCCGGCGGCGCAACCGCTCTGCCACGGCCTCCTCAGGTAATTGGCCGGAGAGCCCAGCCAGGCTCAGCCTGCCCTCTGGCCCCCTCCTCTGCTGGCTCAGTGCTCCTGGTCCAGCGGGGGCTGAGTGTCTCTAACTGGGTCACCCCACCGCCGTCCGCACCGTCACGCCTTCACCAGCAACGGCGTTTCAGCCGCAATTAAGAATGTCAAGTTGCAATTAAATATTAATTGCAAACCGTGGGTTGTTTATGTCTCTCTGACCTCCATCACCCGGCCGGGGCCGGGGCCGGGGCCGGGGCCGGGGCACAGAGGAGGGAAGGACAGGTGAGAGGGGAGGGACCTCTGGGTCGCCCGAGCTGCGCTGGACCAGGTTTCTCCTTGAGGCTGAAAGACATCGACCCGTGGGCCTTGAGGGCCACTGTCCCCGAGTTCTTTGAGAGCCCAGAGCATGGGGGTCTGTGGACCTGAGAAGAGGAGGAGGGGAAGCAATGCAGGTAAGGGAAGAGGTGGCAGAGCCAGGCCCGGGGGCGAAGGTCGGGGTGTGCTGAGTTTGGGGTGGCTTCCTCAAGTCCTTGGCTTGAAGGCCAGGAAGCGGGAGCGGGTAGGTCAGCTTCCTCAGAGCCCGAGATGCAGGGTGAGGGTCCGTCTCTGCAAAGGCGCATATGCGCTGGTCCCAGGTCCTGCTGTCCAGGCCCCTTGGTGAGTTCTCCCTTACGTCCTCAAGCGAAGAGGTTCTCAGTTCTCGTGCCTTGGTCTCCCAGCGGGGCTTGGTCTGACTGTGAGCTCTGTACTTTCAGATGAGGCCATTCTTCCCGCTCAGTTAGTTCCCTGTGGACGCAGAGGTCAAGGTCCCCTCAGCATTGTGTTATCTTAGCCTCCAGAGTCGGGTGGCCTCTGTCTCTTCTGCGTCTCTCCTTCTCAAAGCCTGCTGCCCTCAGCTGGCCTTTCCAGGTCCAAGGTTCCCTCCTCCAGGAAAACCTCTCTAATTCCTACAGGCTGCTGCCTCCCCTGAGACCCGCAGCACCTCCCTGTGACCCTCCATGAACCCAGATTTATCTCATTTGTATTGGTCATAAACCAGGCTGCGTGAATCTGTTTTCCCCCTAGGACTCGGTGAGGGGAGGTCCTGGGTTCTCTTCTGTTCCGTGATGCAAAAATTTTGTCTACCAGCCCAACAAGCAAAAATGCTGTCAATAGAGCAGGTTATAGATGCCAGATCATGGGTTTATAAGCTCAAGGCTCCAGAAACAGCCACAGGGACCAAAACCTGGAGTGATGAACTAAGGAGATGGTATAACTCTTAGAGAATGTCATAACTGCTTCACCCCTACTGAAATTGTGCGCAGAATTGTGTGTATGTGTGTACACAATGTGCCTGTGGAGTGAGTCCCGTCTTTGATCACATTCTCAAAGGATTCAGTGTATTACTTAGAATTTGCATTCCCCTGCTAGTAACAGAAACAGTGGCTTAAGCAAATTAGAGGTTCGTTTTCTGAAAAGGGAGTCTGGATTTAAGCAGTCCAAGGTGGTGTGGCAGGTTTATGATGATCAGGGACCCGAGTTGCTTCTATCTGTTGACCCACTATCCTTAGCATACAGCAGTCATCCTAGAGGGTCCAAAATGGCTGCTTGAGCTCCAGCCATCACATCCACATTCCCAGCAAGAAGCAGAAATCTGGAGGATAGTGTAAAATGGCAAGTGTCATCTCTCTATCTTCCCCTTAAGGAATATTCCCAAATGACCACACTCCAATTTCTGCTTATATATCATTGGTGACCTCTAGGTGAAAGGGAGCCTGGGAAATAACAGTTTTTCAGCCAAGTATCTTGCTACCTGGAATAAAACTGAAGTTCTATTACTAAGAAAAAAAGGGAGAGAATGGGTATTGGAAGCACAGTAAGTGAGCCAGTCACATCAGCAACCCCAGCGAGTTAAATAAGCCCCAAGAAGACCTCAGGCTTGGCTGAGGATAACAAGTTGAAGGAACAGAAGGAACAGCAAGTGAAAAGGCCCAGAGGTGGGGGGTGCTGGGCATTTGTCAAGAAGGTGCAGGGAGGCTCATGTGGCTGGAAGAGAACGAGGGGAGGGGAAAGGAAGAGGAGGGGAGGCCATCGAGGGCCTCACAGGCCAAATGAGGACACGGGGTGCTGAGTGGAGAGTAGGCTAGAGAGGGCAAGAGGAGGGGAGGAAGACTGGCGGGAAATATTACAATAATCACAGGAGGTAGTAAGTGTTTTGGTCAAAACTATCAGGTACCCTTCATTCAAAAACAAAAACAAAAAGCCCTCAAAATAGTCTACGCATGAAAAAAAGGAATTTACTGGCTCATATAAAGGAATACCTTTCAGGTCTAGTTGAATCAGCAGTTCAACTGAGGTCATCAGGAGTCCATAAGTTTTCTCTGTGCCCCTTCCCTTTGTGGTGGCAAAACGTCCCCAGCAGTCCCTAGTTTATATTTATCAACTTAGCCATTGCAGCAGAGGGCATATTTTCCCCAGGGATTCCAGCACAAGTCCCAGAGCAGAATCTCATTGGCTCAGGATGGATCATGTGACCACCACTCTGACTGTAATTGGCTAGGCCTGGATGATATGCTCGTTCTCAGAAGCGTGGGGGTGGGTCAACGCCACCCAGCTCTCATAGACCGAAACGAGAGAAGGGAAATTTCACAAAAGGAAAAGATAGTTACGGTTTCCAGAAGAAGGGGGGAAATGATGATGAGAGAGCAGAAGCAACAGGTTTGCTTTACATGGCATACACAGGACAGAACCAGGCTGGGTGTATAACTGATATTAGATAAAAGAAAGGAAAGGGAAGCGGAAGAGAGGGAGGGAGGAATATTCAAACCCAAAGGACTTATTCTCAGGGATGATTAAGGAGCAAGGGGCCATGAGTGAGGGCTTCCTGGTAGAGGAGGGATTGATTCAGAGGCAGGAGAGGACCTTGGGTTTGGGCGGGGAAGGGCCAGACTGATCCCTTGCATGGACAGGTGCAGAGCCTGGTGGGCTGATGGCAGCAAGAAGCCACTGAGGAGCAGGGGAGAACCAGCCTGTGCCTATCCCATGCCCTTGGAATGTGTCCCATAAACGGCCTCCCTGGCCACCTTTCTATTTGTGGAGCAGTCATCACACCCCGTGTTAGACACGGCTGCTGTTCCAAATGGATTATTGCAAATGATTTAATCACCCACATTAGCACTGCCAGGCTCCCGTGTGGGGGCCCCAGAGCATCTCCTCTCATATCAGCCCTGGCAGAAGCTTTTTGGAAGGGGCTGCTGCCCAAACCACTACAATTTACGTAGGCTGCTAGTACACGAAGTCGTCTCCAAAGTACTGTTCCTGCCCCCAGTGAGGACGCAAAAGGACCCGCTGGGGTGTGGGAAGAAGGTAACGGAACTTCTATTTATATTTGCTTTTTAAAATCTTAGCCTTTTAAAATTACTATTTTGTATCTGTTTTATAACACACAGAATGCGGTTAGTACAGAAATACATGCATGTAATTTACAAATGAATTAATATCTGTGTATCCTGGAGGTGTCCTTAATTTTTTTTGCTGATTGGAATGAACTGTCAGAAACGTCTGGAGTCTTTTGGTGCAGATGACCATAGCTAACAATTACGGGGAACCGGTGCCCGGTGCTCATTTACTCCTCGCGGTAGCCCATTCTCATGTATGAGGAAACCAGAGCACAGAGAGGTTAAGTAACTTGCTCCAGGCTACTCAGCCTGGAAGATGCCGGGCTGGGATTGTCCCTAGTGCTCTTGCTTGGAATTCATGAGACTTTTCTGATAAGACCAAGGTCCTGGGACAGGAAGCGGGGATCTGGGATTATTGTTTCTGACGAGATAGCCCCTTAGCCACCCATGATCAATGGCTTAGGTCCCAAAGGGGCCCCCAGGCCCGGCCCGTTCCTGGCTCTCATAGCTCCCCCTCACCAGCCCGCCGGGGCCTCCTCGTCACCCTCGTTGGGTGTCAGCCCTTTTCTTCTCTGGGAAGATGGAGAGCAGATGTCAGTCTTGTTGGATGGGGCATCGAAGACTGGCTGGTAGCTGGAATTCTGTCCTCTTAGAAAACATCGAGCTGGAGGAGAGGGGAGGAAAGAGGAAGCCAAAAAGAATAAAAGAATCCCAGAGTCTCGTGATGGAGGGACGGAGACGTGGGCCGGGGGGAGCTGCTGGAAGCCAGAGAAGGCGGCTTGTGGAGCCCAGGAGACGGCACGTGGGAGGGGGCCCAGCAAGCTCCCTCCAGGAGCCTCGGGTCCTCAGCTCAGATCTGGCGACTGAAGGGCCCAGGGCTGCAGGGCTGATCTGCCCCTCGAGAGCCCAGGCCACACCCAAGCAGAGGTCCCAAGGCCTCTGAGGAAAGTCTGGAAAGACAGGCCCTGGGGGCTCACTGGGCAGGTGGCTGGCTGTAAGGATGGCCAGGTTGGGGCAGAGCTGCCTGGAGTCGGAGGCTTCTGGGATGGCAGTAGCTGGCACAGCAGGGGCGTGGATGGAGAGGGGCCTGTGTCTGTCCCACTGGGTACTGCCCATGAGGAGCCTAACCTGCTTGATCAAGGAGAAGAGTCCCAAGACGGCCCTTCCCAGAAACCTGGGGTGGGTTTGTCAGAGGGAGGAACCTTCTCGTTCCCCAGAGGGAATGGCCTTCACCTCTCCAGGCTCAGCCGAGTGCATTTTCCAGGCTTTGTGCTCGCCTGAGCCTTCCAAACAGCATCTTGATCAGTCTCCAGCACACCTTTCAGATGCTCCCAGATCCTCCCACTGGCCCCTAGAAAGAGGGAGCCGGGCAGAGATGTTGCTTCCTGTTTTCCGGATGAGGCATCTTGGGACCAGAGAGGGAAAGCAACCCACTTCTCCAGGAAGCCTTTCTGGTACCTCTGACCCTCCCAGAGCTCTCCATCCTCCTCCACCAAGCACCAGGGCCCAGGGCTTCTCCTTTCACAGGGCCCTGTTCTGTCTTTACAACTACACAGGTTCAGATGTCGGAGTAAGGGACGGATGGATAAATGAATGCATTTGTTGCTGGGTGGCTGGCTCGAATGAGTGCTTAGGGTCTGTGTCAGCACCACGGATCCTCCGAAAGTCTTCTCCGTCCATCTCCGGGAGGTCTGGCCTCTCTTCCTCTCTCTCCCTCTTCCCTGCAGAGATCAGCTCATCCCCAGCTGTTGGTCAGTGGGGTCGTTAAACTCCTATGCGACCTTCGGCAAGTCACTTGCCTGTCTGTACAGATCCATCCTGGGAAATGAGAAGAGCGGTCGTGCCCGCTTCACAGATTCTCTGCAAGAGCTACATCTGGGAGTGCATGTAAAGCAGCTTAGGAGTGAGTGGGAGCCGGCAAAAACACCTGGTGCGGGCCTGGCTTTAGTAGACGGCCTATTCAGCAGAGTCGCAGTTGTTCCCGCCCTCTGCCCAGCACCCCCTCTATGCCCTAGTTGGTAAGACGTGGGGTGGGGTGTCCTTGCCTGGCCCTCAACCCTATTCTCTTATTCCCGCTGAATCCTCAGAGCCCCCGTCTCCCTGCCAGCTCGTTCCAGCCGTTTTTCCGCTGTCCCCCCCTCCCCCCGCCTTTGCTCTTGAGGTTGCTGGTTTAACGTTGCAGGATCCAATTAGGCCAAATGGCTTTCCCGCCAAACCCCCAACATCTCTCTTCTCCCCACCCACCTCGGCGTCACCAGGCCCCATTGCTTCCCTCCCTCGGGGACCATGGAGTTTCATTTCAGGAAATGCTCGTCCGAGTAACGCTCCTCCGTGGGGCCCCGCGCACACCCCAGAGAACCCTCGGGAGCCAGGGTGGGTTTTGTTGGAATCAGAGTTGGAGCCCAGTAAGGGAGGGGTCCAGAGTGAAGACAGTTCGACCGTGCGGCTCACTCTCGAGAAGCGTTTTCTCCAAAATAGAATCTAAGGCCGGGAATTGGAGGCAGAAAGTTTGAAAGCGGCAGAGAGACCGGGGAAAGAGGAACCACCAACACAAGGAGCGTCCTTGGAGTTCCCGTCGTGGCTCAGTGCGTTAAGAACTCAAATTGCCCGTGAGGACTCGGGTTCAATCCCCGGCCTCACTTGGAGGATTAAGGATCTGGTGTTGGAGTTCCCCTTGTGACGCAAAGGTTGACGAATCCGACTAGGAACCATGAGGTTGCGGGTTCGATCCCTGGCCTCGCTCAGTGGGTTAAGGATCCGGCGTTGTCGTGAGCTGTGGTGTAGGTCGCAGATGCGGCTCGGATCCTGCGTTGCTGTGGCTGTGGCGTAGGCCGGCGGCTGCAGCTCCAATTCGACCCCTAGCCTGGGAACCTCTACATGCCACGGGTGCGGCCCTAAAACGACAAAAGCCAAAAAAAAAAAAAAAAGAAAAAGAAAAGGATCTGGTGTTGCTGTGAGCTGTGGTATAGGCCTCAGAGGTGGCTCAGGTCTGGCGTTGCTGTGGCGTAGGCCAACAGCTGCAGCTCCCATTTGACCCCTAGCCTAGGACTTTCCATTTGCCCCTGGTGTGGCCCTAAAAAGAAAAAGAGAGAGAGAGAGAATTCCTACACAGCTCCATCTGCTCTCTGACTCCAGTGTGGCCAGGGCCAGAACTCAGCTCCTGCACCTGGGCCATCATCTCCGGGTCCCCGTCAGAACCTGGGCTCTGCCTACGCCTGCACCATTCCAGCCCTGGATCCAGGCCAGCACCCCACCCCCAGCCCACCCCCATACCAGGCTTCCCTGATGTTGGCTCACCAGGTCTCCAAGGCCACCAGCTCCATGAACCCAGTGGGAGGGCAAAAGATCTGGGGTGCACACGCCCGGATCTGGATCCTCAGGCACCACCACTGCGAGGTCTGTGGCTTTGTGACACTTGCTGTAGCTCATGTCCCCGGGGTGAGGGTTTCAGGCAATAATGAGAGGCAGGAAGCACCTCGGCACAGGAGGCAGGTAAAGCAGGTGTTATCCTTACGTGGATGGTTACTTGTATGCTGGGGAGACGGGGAAGGGCAGCGTCCCACTCACGGACCCTGAGCTGTAGGACAGACCCACCTGCCAGTGGACTTGAACCTGGGCACCAGGAGGCTGTGCTGTCCCAGGGCCCAGGCTTGGGCTGGTTTCCTACAGCTGGCAATTTCCGCTTCCAGCTACTTCCAGGCTCTCTCACATTAGCATGAGAATGGGGTGCCACCTGGGATCGGTGGGTTCGAAGGTATTTATTTGTATTCCCTCTGTTCCCTCCAACTTGTCTGAGCTGGGAGGCTGGGCTGGGATCCAGAGGCCACTGCGGGGCGGGCGAAGGGAGAGAGGTGCCCGCCAGAGGGGAGCCGCCCTGGGCTCCAGACCCTCCGCCCCCCTCCCCTGGCCGCCTTCCCCTCCAAGGCCCCCGCCGGGCCTCTCCCTGGTTGGCCCAAGGGCCCCGCAGATCCAGCCCGAGCCACTTCCTCTAAGAGCACCTCCACGCACGCACGTGTGCGTGCTCGCGTGTGCGTGTGTGTGTGTGTGTGTGTGTTTGTGTGTGTGTGTGTGTGGAGGGGTGCTTTTTCCTTTGAAAAAGCGTATTCCATGTAATAAGTGCTTTGATTTGTTTTTGGCCTCAACCTTTTATTTCTTTGACATTTTCAAACCTGAGCTCGAGGAGTTTGAGCTCTGTAGGCTTATCACAAGGGAGGCTGGAATTTTTTTAAAGTTGGGAAGCACTGCCCCAAGGGGATTAATAATAGCAACCATGATAATATCTAATAATTGTGAGCACTTGTCCCTTGCCAGGTACTACGCTAAGCAGTTTCCATAATCTTTTTAAATCCTCATATCAACCCTATGTGATACTGTTACAATCCCCATTTTATAGATGAGGCCACTGAGGCTTAAAGAACATTGTGACTTGGGAGTTCCCATTGTGGCTCTGTAGGTTAAGAACCTGACTAGTGTCCATGAAGATGTGGATTCGATCCCTGGCCCTAAGGATCAGTGGGTTAAGGATCTGGCGTTGCCAAGAGCTGTGGTGTATGTCGGATGTGGCTCAGATCCCGCATGGCTGTGGCTGGGGCTGTGGCTGTGGCTGTGACCAATGCCTGTAGCTCTGATTTAACCCCTAGCATGGAAACTTCCACATGCCACACGTGCAGTCCTAAAAAAAAAAAAAACAAAAGAGTAAAGTGACTTGTCCAGGATCATAAAAACCAGTCAATGGCAGAATGGACTGCTGTCCCCAAGCAGCCCCTCACTGCTCTGGGACCGAGTGGCACTAAGGCAGGCGGGGGCTCAGGCACCGGGATGGGAGAGGACGCTGTTGTAGGCAGAAGGTCTCCCTCAGGCCCCTCTCCACCCATCCTGCTCCGGAGGTGCCCGCTGCCAGGAGGACCAGCTGGCATGGGGCTCTTCGACACCCTCTGAGTCTGTGTGCAGCACCGGAGCCCAGAGCCCGGGGTTAGGGTCTCTCCTTTGGGCTGAGCTCGGTGACACGTCCAAGGGCAGGGCGGGGCAGGGGAGCGCCCCCAGCTTGAGGCACGCACAGCCTCCGTTGCCACCCACGGGAAAGAATCCCGGATGCTGCATCTGCCCTGCAAGGATGCTCTTTACTCGCCCGCCCGACTCCCCCTCCGTCTCCCCGGTTGCTCTTGCCCAGACAACCTTGACACCTTCCCCTCCCCTCCCCCCGCCCACTGCGAGCTAAGAGCACAGTGGGTGCTCGGGCCGCCAGACCCCATGGGTGGCAGGCCCACGACCCACCCAGATTCTCTGTGAAACCTGTCCCTGGCTTCCTTTTCCATCAGGATTCCATCGTACAAACCAGAAGCCCTCGTGTCCGGCGCTGTCACTTCCTAATCCAAAGGGTCGCAGGATCCAGGAGGTCCCTACCACTCCGGTTGGGCAGGAGCGCCCGTTGCGACCCCCACAGGAAGGGCTAGTGGGGGATTCCAGGCACCGGGTTGTCCCTGTAATCTGTGCATCCCACAAGGGCCACGGCCGCCCGGATCCTCCCGCGGGCCAGGGTGCAATGTCTTCACTTGCGTCCGGAGAAGCTGAGGTTGGGGGCAGGGG
Source organism: Catagonus wagneri (assembly GCA_004024745.2). Taxonomy (NCBI): domain Eukaryota; kingdom Metazoa; phylum Chordata; class Mammalia; order Artiodactyla; family Tayassuidae; genus Catagonus; species Catagonus wagneri. Next base: position 17,213,887 of record PVHT021183629.1, on the reverse strand, counting down.
CCGGCTGGGGGCCGAGCGGGGGGACTGGGGAGGAACGGCCTTGCCAGGCTTTCATCTGCTCCTCATTACCGTCTGCCTGAGCAGGTAATTAAGTCTTCCTCCTGTCAAAGGCTGAGGGCTGGCTTCACCCCAAGGCCTAGCTCCCGCGGAAGGGAGATAATGAGCGCTCTCCCCGGGCCACGGAGGGGAGAGGAGCCAGGCCCTGCCCCCACCCCTGCACATTGCACGTCCAAGAAGCTGGCTTGAAATTCTCCACTGAGGCTGCCCCGGGCTGAGGAGGAAAGCCCGGCTCCCAGGGTGGTCTGGGGCCAAGGGGGTGAGCTGTCTTGTCCTGGGCCCGGGATTCAGGATGTGGCCGTGGGGGAGCCCAGGAGTAGGGGAAGGTGTCCCCCAGTCACTCTTCAAGGTCAACAGAGCAGAGGACAGGGCTCGAGGGCGCTCTGGGAACTCAGACAGGGGACCCATAGATTCCCAGAGCAGAGCAGAGCAGAGAATGAAGAGGCTGGCCTCTGCTTGAGCTCTCGGCCTGGGCCGGGCACCGTGCTGGGCCCCAAGGAAGCATTGTTTCACTTAGTGAAAGCTGCACCACACCCTTTTTGAAACAGATTCTTTCTTTCTTTATTTATTTACTTTTTTTTTTTCCCTCCTCGGGGCCACATGCACAGCTTATGGACGTTCCCAGGCTAGGGGTCTAATTGGAGCTGAGGCTGCCGGCCTACACCACAGTCACAGCAACACAGGATCCGAGCCATGTCTGAGACCCACACTACAGCTCAAGGCAACGCCGGATCTTCAACCCACTGAGCGAGGCCAGGGATCGAACCTGTGTCCTCATGGATGCTAGTCGGGTTTGCTCACCCCTGAGCCACGCCGGGAACTCCTTGAAGCAGATTCTTATTGTTCCCTCTTTTTTTTTTTACCCCCAGAGGCACAATCTGAAGCTTGGAGAGGTTAAATAATTTGCTCCAGTTACAGAGGAATTCTTCCCGGAAGAGCGGCCTTCGAAGGACGGGAGGACGGCAGGAAGGTCAAGGTGAACATGGAGGGGAGGACAGCGGCACAGGTGGTGCCCAGAGGGTGGACGGTTGCGTCACTGAGCCTAGAGATGCGGAGAGGGTGACAACGGGTGCTGTGGCTGATGGGGGACCACCGAATGTTTCGGAGCAGGAAAGGCACAGGGCCAGGCCTTAGGAGCAGTGCTGCCGGGTGGAGAGAAACGGCCGGTGTGCAGCAGTGCCGGGAGCCTGACCTCAAAAACCCGCGTTCCTGGCTCTGCTCCAACAGGCGAGGTGGTTCCTAGAGCCCTGCCCGGGGCACTCTGACCAGGGATAAGGTAGAGGCCTCAGGCAGCACACGGCCCCGAGCCTTGACATGGTACAGCAGGAGTCAGCCGCCCTTCTTCGAGCCTCAGTTTCCTCATCTGTGAAATGGGATAAGGACGATGTCCACCTCACGGGGCTGGAGAGAATTAAATGACATAATGTTTGCATCAGAACAGACCTGCCTGGGGTTGCCACAGGTTTCTTCCGGCCAAAGGGGGGCCTGGCTATGCCCCCTGCCTTTTCAGGGGCTTTCAAATCTCAGGGATGTGCACACTTAGCGGGAGGGGTTCAGGCCAGCCTCCAACATTCAGGTAGGAAGTGCCTTGCCCGGAGCAGCTGCCCATCACCCTTAACCGCAGTGCTCTGGAGCGGGGCCGCTGCAGGCCCCACACAGGCCCCGAGCCCCGTCCACCGGTTACCCAAACCCCTGCCCCTCCTTGCAGTCCCCAGGCGACTGCCCCAAAGTGCCTCCTCGTGCCAGCGGGTCAGACTGGCAGGCTGGAAGAGAAAATGTTTTGGGCCACAGAGACCTGGTTTGAAATTCCACCGTTAGCGCTTGGCTCTGGGCCTAGAAGGCCCTTCTCAACCTATCAGTCCCCTCTGGGCCCCTTACTAGTCATGAACAGCTGCCTCGAGGAGCGATTTTATGAGATCCCTTCTAACCAGCAGGTCTCTGGGCAGGAGCGGGTTTGGATGGTGGGGGAGCAGAGCAGAGGGTGCTGGCCTCATGAGGCAAGAAAGGAAGCCGAGAACGCTAAGGCTGGTAACCTGCTGGGTGGGGCCCGGTCGCAGAGGCTGAGCACTGGGGCTCCTGCCTCCGCCTCGGGCCTTGGGTTGGACCTGTCTTATTACAGCAGCCCCTGGGAGCAGGTCCCTGGGTGTGAGGCAGCACACACACACACTCACTCACACAGTCTCACACATACACAATCGCACACACATACACACAGCCATACACACATATACACACACACTGTCTCACACACACACACACATACACACTCTCACACATACACAGTCACACACGCAGTCACACGCATATGCACATACATACACACATACATACACACACACACAAACACACACATACACACTCTCACACACACTCATGCATGTACACCCACAGAGACACATGCAGACATACACACATACATACTCACACAGATAGACACACACTCTCACACACACATACACACTCTGACATACACACTCTCACACATACACAGTCACACACACATACACTGTCACACTCATGCATGCACACCCACAGAGACACACACACACATGCAGACATACACATATACATACTCACATACAGTCACACACACACTCACATATACACATACACTCACACACACTCACACATGCGCACCCACACACACCCACAGAGACACACATATACACATGCAGACACACACACACGCGCGCGCGCGCGCACGCAAGGAGCTCTTCCTGGCCACTTCTGGGTTGAGTGAGAGGCTACAACCGTCAGAGGAGAGAACGAGAATAGGAGCCCGAGGCTGGTAACTCAGGCGAGGCCTCACTTGGCTACAGACTCTCTTTCTGGAAAATGGGGGAGACTTCCTGTCTTCATGTGATCAGCACACGTCCCCGTGTCCTGGTCCCACAGCTGACGAGCCCTGAGACCTATGACTCCAGGACTGGGCCGTGACCGCTTCCCTGGGGAGGTTGGTTCACTTCCGCGGGGCTGGGAAGGGCTGCGTTGGATGCACAGCAAGAGGCGAGACAGGCCTGGGCACGGCCGAAGGGAGTGGTGGGAAGGAAACAGGAGTTTTTCTTTCACCCAAGCAGTCTGGTTCCAGGCAGATGCTGCCACAAGGTGTCACTAAAGGCCCAGAGAGGTTGACTGACTTGCCCAAGGTCACACAGGCCTTCGGATATCCGGCTCTGGGTATTTCCTGCCAGGCCCAGAGTGGACCCCTGCACTCCCGCTGAGGTTAGTGGGGGAGCCGGGGAGGCCCGGAGGCCCTTGCGGTGCTGTAACATCAGCAGCCTCCTGTGCTCAGGGACCACCTTCCTGCAGTTTAGAAAGGCTGAGCCCAGGTAGAAAGGGATCTCTTTCCTCTGACCTCAGTATTTGCTGTGGGAGGTCGGGACCCCGAGCTTACGATGCACCGTGCGTGCAGGACCCTCTTGAAGCAGGAACTGACCTGGAAATGAGGCTGAGTGTTGAGTGTCAGTAACTCCACTGCTAGACTGAGATCGGGGACCACGTGGGCTCTTCGTCCTCTATGTAACTGCACAAGCATTTCCTACTCCCTGCGCCCTCTCAGCTCTATCAGCTCTCCAACTCAGCCCACACGACCTCTTCCAGTGCCCCCCCACACCTATCCTTAACCCCCAAGATGGATTCGATATGAGTGCCACTCATATGGAATAACCTGGGCCACTTCCAGCACTGCATTTATCATCCAAAGACGGATGCTCTGAGTGTGTGCTGGCCTCCCTCTTCAGACCAGGTCTTTTTACCTTTATATGCTGGGTGCACATGTAGCTGGTAGTCCAGTCATCCAGGGAGCCGTCGTTCTTTTGCTCATTCCTTTGTTCAGAGTTTACGGAGCTCTCCTTATGCTCCTGAGGCCACGTGGAGCAGCTCTGCTGGGCCAAGCTGTCACAGGGCCTAGAGAATCCTTGCATGGGGGACCCCTGGGAGCCATCCTCAGAAGGGCTGGACACAGGGATGGGTACATCCAATCACAAGCTCAGCTGCTAACAGTTTCCCAGAGCAGGGAGGGAATGTGAGCCTGGAGCCAAGACAGCAGAGTAGGTTTTCATCCTGGGCACTCTGCCCTGCCCCCGACTCAGCCCTGCTGTTTAATGAGGAAAGCGAGTCAAGAGCAAGCACTGCGGACGGTATGGTGCAGGCCCCACATGGCCCAGGCTCTGGAGCTAGGGGGGTGGTCGGAGGGGACCTTGCGGTGGTAATCGTCTTCTCCGGGACTTGGGAGCTGGGGATCAGAGAGGAGGCAGAGGCAGGGGCCGTCCCCTGTGGTTGTAACCGTCTGGCCCTGAAAGCTTCCTGGATAAAACTCTCACCCCTCTCCCTCCTCTGGACCAAGAAATCTTTCCTCTGGAATTCCTCCGTACCCCCACCATTCCTGTGCCCCCCCACCAAGTACTTGCCTGTCATCATCGGGCACTCAGCATTTCGAAACCAGCGCTGCTGAGTCCATTGAGGTGGAGGTCCAGAGTGTTCCCGGCTCCCTGGGTGCTCGGAGGCTTAGCCAGCCCCTCCAGCCTCGTGTGCCCATCTTTCAGGGCCTTCCTGCCATGTCCCAAGTCTCTCTGGCAGCTTAGAAGGGTTCAGGCCCCGTCCCCAAAGGAGAAGCACTGGCTGCCGTCCTGGGCCCCTTAGGCTCCGATGGAGGCGGCGGCTGGACATCAGGATGCCCAAGGGCGGCGTCAGGAGACCTAACGTCTCAAAGAGGGGGCTCCAGGCCTAGGTGGGCGTGCTACTCTGTCACTGTTCCCAGGGAGTAAGTGACTCAGACACCCTGCCCCGAACCCTGCCCGGCAGGAGTTGTGATTATCTTCTTAAGGACAGAGAGATCTACCAAAACAAGAGGAGAGATAGAAAAGAGGAGTGCTTCTAAAATTCCCAAAGACCTTGAGTTTGTAATCAAAAACTCTTCTCACAGAGAAAACTCTAAGCCCCGATGATTTTCTTGGTGAATGCCACCTAATATTGAAGACATATAGGAGTTCCCCTTGTGGCTCAGTGGTTAAAGAACCCGACTAGTATCCATGAGGACTCAGTTTTGATCCCTGGCCTCATTCAGTGGGTTAAGGATCTGGCGTTGCCATGAGCTGCGGTGTAGGTCACAAACAAGGCTCGGATCCCACATTACTGTGGCTGTGGTAGATTGGTCTAGAGGTGGCCATGTGGCAGCTACAGCTCCAATTCGACCCCTAGCCTGGGAACCTCCATGTGCCGTAGTTGCGACCCTAAAATAGACCTATTACACAAAATCTCCCAAATGATAGAAAAAGAGGGAATTCTTTCGAAGTCATCGAATGAGGCCAGCGTAATCTCCTGCCTCGTCTCCCACATCTGTAAGGTGGTGACTGTCTCAGACGCAGGGAGCAGGGTTAGGATTAGGGAGTTGCGTGCACAGCCCTTGGCATGATCCTGGCACCCAGCATGTGGTCAGCGTATGGGGATTGTTTCTGCGTAGCCGAGCCAGGATTCAGGCCAAGGCCTGTGCTTCTGTCTGCACCATGCGGAGGCCGGAACAGCATCCCTTTGACAAAGAAAGAGAGGAGAGAGCTGGGGAAGCACCTCGAAAAGAGCCTGTCTGGTGAGAGCCATTTAGCAGACTTGATCTTGTTCAACTCTCACAAAAAAACCACAAGGTAGGTGTCGATCCCATTTTGCAGGTAAGGGAGCTGAGGCTCTGAGAATCTATGACAGACTGAAGTCAAAGCCAGACCGGTCTGAAGATAAAGGTCTCAGCCTTGCTAATTAGGTAGGTGTACAAGCCAGAGCCGCAGAGCTCTCTGACCTCGGCCTCAGCTGACTCTGACCTCCGGAGACCCTGTCTATAAAATGGCTGGAGGGGCTGCTCTCTGAGTCATCGAAAGACAGCTGAGGTAGGTGGAGTCTCCTGGGCTGTCGTGTCTATTTGAAATGTTCCCATGAACCGGCCCAGCTGGGCTGTCAGGCTTACCCCTGCCAACCGCAGCCTTCCGTGCAGACCAGTCCCTGCCTTTACACAGCACCGCTCTGCTTCCGGTGTGGGGAGGTGGGTCACCCAGGGCAAAAGCATCCCTCCTGGGTACAGTTATTTTTTTGTTGTTGTTTGTTTGTTTGTTTTGTTTTGCTTTTTAGGGCCATGCATACAGCATATGGAGGTTCTTAGGTCAAATCGGAGCTACAGCTGCTGGCCTACGCCGCAGCCACAGCAACGCCGGATCCGAGCCGCGTCTGCGACCTACACCACAGCTCACGACAACGCCGGATCCTTAACCCACTGAACGAGGCCAGGGATCGAACCTGCAACCTCATGTTTCCTAGTCGGATTTGTTTCCTCTGCGCCACGATGGGAACTCCAAGGGTACAGTTTTTTGGGTTTTTTTTTTAATTGTGCAAGTGATACACGGATACATTCTCATTGTAATAAAAACTGAGCCAGTTCAGAAGCATACTGAATAATAAGGGAACAGGCCCCTTCCCCCTCCGCTCTGCACCCAGAGATGAACGCTGTCCTGGCAGCACCAAAAACCTCCTTCCAGACCTGCTTTCTCGCGCACGTTTCCGCGTAGCTCCCGTGTCATTCCGAGTCGGCCTGTGTGTATTGTTCTGCAACCTGCTGTTTCTGCATCCCAATTCCACGCACTGTTGATATCTCCTCTGCTTCCCGAAGGATTCGAGGAGGCTTACCCGAGGTCCCTAGGGCGGGTGCAGAATGGCAGAGCGAGCTTGGGCGCCAGGGTGACGCCGGCCTGGACTGATACCCAGCTCTGCCGCCCTAGCCGGGAGGACCTTAGGCCTGTCCCTCAGCCCTCTGAGCCTGGCTTCCTCCTCTGGGGAAACGGGGATAATGACAGTCGTTACCTCCCGGGGTCGGGGTGACTTCAGGACAGGATGACAAAGAGGGGGTTCGAGCATTTCGGCTCCCCAGCCTCCCTGGGGCTTAAAGAGTGAGGACCTCAGGGGTCTGGAGGCCAGAGGTGGGCCAGGCAGTCCTTAGAACTCAGACAGAGTCCAGGGCCTCGAGTCCTCCACTCTCCCCGAAGAGGAAAGACAGAGACTCAGGGAGGGCAGCGCAGGGGCGGGCGCGGAGGCCAGGCCCCGCTGCTCCGAGGCTGCGGGTCACGGGGGTTCCTCCAGCCACAGCAGGGGTTCCGAGGGGCGGGCTGGCTCTCCTGCTCCCCTGTGTCCCATGGAAGTGGCAGCTGTGCCATCAGCCTGGCCCTGCTTTCCCTAAGCAGTGGGGGAACCAAGCGGCGCTTGATAAACATCCGCTGATGTCCTTTGAATGATTCCATGACCCGTTCCTTCACTTCTGAGACCTGGTGAAGCCTTCTTCTCCCATTTGGAAAAGGAGGAAATGGAGGAAAGTTAGAAGTGCCGGGGATCCAGGCATCACCTGCCCAGCCTCCTCATGTGACATGAAGAACAGACCCCCGGTCTGCAGAGTGTTCTGGTAACTAGTTAATACAATAGATCTTCACCAGATTGGGGCCAGACTGCTCTGTTTAATTCTCACCCAGCACAGTGAGGTAGGTGTTGTGGGTTCCCATTTTATTGGCCAGAAAGCTTAGGTCGCTTTCCCAAGGGGACACCACTCGTGACAGCCAGAGTCACAACTCTGTGAGTGCGAGTCTCCCGCCAACGCACTGGCCGGGGCTGCCCATTTGCGCAGAACATCCTGCCTCCCGCCAGCCCCTGCCCCACCCGCCCCATCCTCCTGGCAGCTCCGTGAGCCGCAGCTCCCCGAGGAAGCCTGGCTCTCCCGGCCCAGGGGCGGCTCTGCCCACCCTCCTTGCCTTGCTGCTCCATCCTGACATTCAGGACCCCTGAGCTCGTGACTTGACGTTGAATCTGGCCTCTCCCCCTGAGACGGTGAGCCCTCAAGGAGAAGGGTCAGATTCTGATCCATCTCTGCACCCGGATGCCCAGCACAGGGCCTGGCACAAAGTAAGCAAATGTGAATCTTTCTGGAAGGAAAGGAGGGAGGGATGGGGAAGGGAGGAATTCCAAAGCCCATGCTCTATTCTCTGTCCCACAGCTTCTGTTGACAGAGTCAAGGTCAGGAGCCAAGGGCCTCGGGTTTGACGCCAAATTTGATCTCTTTCCTCGCTCTCATCACCACTGCCCCTTCCCCCATTCCCTAGGCTCCTTCTTCCACATGCTAGGGCTCCCCACTGCCAAGGGCAGCAGCCCCACCCTACCTCCCCTGCAACACCACCGGCAGCTCTCAGGGACTGCCCTGCCAGCCTCCCTCCGGTGAGGGCCCAGGGCCTCAGCCAGCTCCCCTCACCAGGCTGCTTTGCCTAGAGCAAGTGACAAGGTCTTGACCACAGATCAGTGGGGGAAGGGCCTCGCCTTGACTTTCAAAGCATTTGAGAATGTGGCACCTCCTCCATCGGGGCCACCCTCCGGCTCAGTGGGAGCCCTCACAGTCCACGCTGTCCCTCGGAGGTGGGTAAGGGGCTGGGGAGACTCCCAGCGTTTGTCAGCCAGAGTACTGTAGTTGGGGAGAACTGCGTTTCCATGGATACAGGCCATGGGAGCTGCTCGGAGATGGGGCCATGGTGTACATAGACACAGATCCACGCGGACCTGTAAGAAAAATAGCAACAGATTTGCTGAGTCATTGGCCCCACATATTTATAGTCTCTGGCAAAGGCAGACCTGCCTATCAGAGGCTAATAATACCGCAGCAGCGTGTTAATTGCAAAGACGGAGTCTTCAAGCATCCATTCAGACACCCGGGACCGCTCCTTGAATAAAGAGTGGGGCCCTCGCAGTGAGAGCCGGCATGCATGTGAGTGTGCAGGTATGTGCAGCCCAGCTCTAGCAGACCGAGAAAGCTCAAGTATCACCAGCTGATCTCCAACCACCCCATAGCAGTGTTGGTTATAAAGCACTCTTCCGGGAGTTCCCGTCATGGCTCAGTGGTTAATGAATCCGACTGGGAACCATGAAGTCACGGGTTCGATCCCTGGACTCGCTCAGTGGGTTAAGGATCTGGCGTTGCTGTGAGCTGTGGTGTAGGTCACAGACACGACTCAGATCAGGAGAGGAAAGGAGGCGGGTGGCTCTCTCCTAGGATGGGGATGGGGCCGGGATGCTGGTGTGCAGCCCCGAGACCTTCATCCCAGAGCCTGTGGGGACATCCGGGCAGTTAGAAGAAAGGGAGAAAAAGACCTGAGCCTTCTGGGACATAGGCCCCAGGAGGCCACACTAACACATGTGAGATCATTCAGGGGCCCAGATACAGGAAAACAGTCAAGGACGATGGGTGCCCAGGAGCCTGAGTGCCATCTTGAATAAACACCTGACGGCCAAACTTGACTCTGGAGGAAAGTCTTTGCACCATCGCCTCTGGGAACCAAGAAACCAATCTAGCTTTGATTCAGGCGAATCAAATCCTTGCCTCCTACGACTTCCATCTGGTCCTGGTGGTTATGCCCCAGAAGCCCTGCCTTTTGGTGGCATTAGTTATGTTCCCCCCTCTGGCAGCTCCACAGAGCCTGGGCTACACGTTCTCAGCACCTGGCAGAGAAGGCCCTCAGTGAAGACTAGTGGCTGAGACACCAAATCCCTCCAGTTCTTTGACGGCAGGTCTCAGGTCCCTGGAATCTTCAAGCCAAACACTCCCCTGGCAAGGGTCCGGGTCTGCTCCCTGGCTCTGTTCCCCTCTGCATGTGCTTCTCACATTGTGCCCCCCACTGGACAAAGACGGCAGAGATTGGGCCCCCAAAGAGGCCCCTGCCTACAGCCCCCACACTCACTCCTGCCCCCAGGACAAGGCGGGCAAGGATTGCTGAGCCCAGCCTTGCTTTTGCTCCGGCCAGAACGCAGGCCTCTGCCCTCCGGCTCAGCCTCCTCTCCCTCCTGGGGTCTGACAGCAAGGATGGGGGTGTGTGGTGTGGGGGCCTCCAGGGACCCACAGAGGAACAGCAGTGCAAGGTTGTGTGGGAGGAGGGGTTACTGGGTCCACTGTGTGAGCTGGGCCCCAATTTCTCCCTCTCCAACCCCCCAGACAGCTCAGTCATTCGTGACCGCAGCCCCAGTATTCTGAGGAGGGAGGGAGGGACGGAAGAGGGGGCCAGCGTTTGAGTTCTCACTTCTCTTCAAGAGAAGGTTGACTCAAGAGCTATTATTAATAGTAAATTAAATAGTGTGGTTATTCTGAATAATAAAAAGCTCTCCTGTTCCAAATTTCCACTGTCCTCTCTCCAGAGAAACACCTGCTGTGGCCTGAGATGTGGCGTCCGCTGATGGGCATTTGCAGGACTGTGCTGATGCTCCCGCTGCGCCCGGTCGCTGGCTGCCGAGTGCCCCCCCACCCCCCGAATGCCTCTGTCACCCCAGCTCCTCCTGTGGGGGAAGATGTTCCTGACCCTCCAGGATCCCGCCTCGGAGCCCGAGTCACCTCATCCGTCAAGTCCCTGCTGGCAGAAAGGGGCCCTGCCACTTGTTAACTGGTGATCTTGGGCAAAATTGGAAACCATCGGCTCCCTCGTCTGTAGAATGGAGATAATAATCGTATCTGCCTCCTGCTGTTGTTAGAAGAATTAAAGGTGACAATAAGGTTGCTGTTATACACATAAGGCAGATAGGCATAAAAGGCTCACAACTCCGCTGGACACTCGGTAAGTACAATGTCAAGGTTTGTAAAATAAATAAGAGACTCTAGGGCGGAGGCCAGGACCCAAGGCTGCAGGCATCAGGGACTCTGATTGGAAGTAACACTCCATGCAGAAAGTGCCTCAGTAGACACAAGCCTGGGCTGAGGAAGAGATCCAGCAACTTGAGCCCTGACTCCTCGCCTTCTCCACCCACCAGTGCGTGAGGTCACAGATTGTGAGGCCACAGCGCTGGCCCAGCCTGCCCTCATCTACGATGTTTAACACCAGTTAACATTAACTGAGCTCCCGCTCTGTGTCAGACACTGTGCTGGGTCCTTTACAGTCTGTCAGTCCTTTCATCGAATTTAAACCACAGCCCTTGAGGTGGACATTCTTCTCCTCGGAGGGAGAAACAGAGGCTCAGAGTGGTGAAGCACCGCGCCCGAGATCACACAGCCAGCAAAGTGTGGAGCTGCAATCGGAACTCAGTTCTGTCTGACCTCACATCCCGACCTTGACATCCTTTAAGCCATGTCACCCGACGTCTCATCAGATTCTCGGTCAGGAATATGTCGCGTTACGCAGGATTGCTGGGGAGGAGGGTTGGGGGTAGTTGGGTGCAAAAGAGAGGGGGCTTTTAGCAGCCACTCGATGCATTTGATACTGGTGTGTCCCAAGAATTGAGAATTCTTGCTGGCTGCCTGGTGGCTGGGGCAAGGCAGAGCGTTACAAGTGGATCCTCTAGAGGAGTTCCTGTTGTGGGTCAGCGGGTTAAGAACCTGACCAGTATCCACGAGGATATGAGTTCGATCCCTGAGCTCGCTCAGTGGATTAAAGGCTCCGGCACCGTGGCAAGCTGCATCGTAGGTCACAGAGGCAGCTCACATCTGGCATTGCTGTGGCTGTGGCGAAGGCCTATGGCTACAGCTCTGATTCAACCCCTTGCCTGGGAACCTCCATATGCTTCGGTTGCAGAGACCCTGGGAAGACCCAAGGTTGAGCCAGAAGCCCGGTGGAGAGGCAGAGGCAGCGCTTTTGCAGAAGCCCAAACAGGTGCCAGTCCCTGGGCTGCGAGGAAACCCAGGGGAACACAACCCATCAGAGGCCTTCCGCCCCCCGCCTCCCATCAATCCCCAGTCATCTGGTCCCTCCTGGGCCCCCTTGGCTTCCCATTCCTGCGTCTCCGATGGCAGCCGCTGTCGGGGGGAGCCCTCTCCCCTGGGGGCCCTGATGCTGTGCTCAGTTGTTTATGAAGAGGAAACAAGGCTGACTGCATTTTCTAAAGAGGCTCCAGGGAGCTGCCGCTGCCTGTGAGGCCAGTAATGGGGGTCTCTGGATGCTCACTGCTGTCAGAGCCATAGAGCGAACCCCGGGGGTCACGGGCGGGGTGGGGGGGACCCCAGCGGTGCGCATTCAGGAGCATTCCTGAGTGTGAGCGCGTGAATGTGGTCACAGCTGCGTTCATTCCAGGGCTGATGGAGAAACACGTGTTGCGGGGCAGGCTCTGGGCTGGACGGCGGGACCGCGGGTGGAGCGGGCCGCTCCTCGGCTTCGTGGGCTCCTGGAGGTCCGTGTACACGGACAGACCGGACAGACCGTCTTCTGCTGGTAAGTTGCAAAGAGGCAATGAGCTCCGGGAACCTCGGTGCCGTCGCCCCCGGGGGGAGGGCTCCAGACCCAGCCTGTGGAGGCAGAAAGGCTCCCTGGAGGATCTGATGAGTCCTGCCTGGAGAAGGAAGGTGGGAAGCGCAGCTCAGGCAGGGGAACAGCACAGAGAAGGCCCAGAGGCACAGAACGAGAGGACTTATTTACTTGGGGGTGGGGTGGGGAGTGGGGGGTGAGGTGTTCAATAGAGGCCAGTTCTAAGAGGCCTGAGTAAGGCGCCTAGATGCTTAGGTTTTCAGCTGAAGCCAATGTGCCACTGGAGGGAGTCATCTGATCGGAGTGACCTTTAAGACCACTCGGGGGAGTTCCCGTCATGGCTCAGCGGTAATGAACCCGACTAGTATCCATGAGGATGGGGGTTCGATCCCTGGCCTTGCTCAGTGGGTTAAGGATCTGGCGTTGCCGTGAGCTGTGGTGTTGGTCACAGAGGCAGCTCGGATCCCACATTGCTGTGGCTGTGGTGTAGGTGGGCAGCTGCTGCTCCGATTGGACCCCTAGCCTGGAAACTTCTATATGCCGCTGGTATGGCCCTAAAAAGACAGAAAAAAAAATCACCCTGGGACCAGCTGACACCCTATCCAGTGCTCCAGGGCCCCGAGCCCAAGCCCCTAAGCATCACAGTGCACCTGCCTAGATTAATCAGCCTCCCGGATCAGGGGCTGTGGGGGGCCAAAGCGTGAGCGTGCTCACAGCCCTGGGATTCAGGGCACAATTCAGATCTGCTATTCATCCAGATTTCTCTCGGGCAATAGATCTCCTCCCCGTGGTACAGATGGCTCTGTTAGAAATGCAGCGGGGTAAAGATGATTACGTATCAGAAAATCAGTCCCTATAATTAATCATGTCAATTACCAGAATGGGAAAAGTTATGTGACAGTCTTCACAGACAACAGAAACGCATTTGATAAAACTGAACATCCGTCCTCATGAAAAGTCTTAGTAAAATACAAATAAAAGAACATTTCCTTGACATAATAAAAAAATACCCATCCGCGACCAACAGTTAACATCCTTCTTGGCAATAAAACACCCGCAAGAGGTATTCATATTTATGTCAGAGCGGGACAAAGATGCCTGTTATTATCATAATTAGTTTACATTGTTCGGGAAGTTCCAGCCAATGGAAACAGTACCTTAAAAGTAAAAAGCATGATGTTCAGGAAGGAGGGGAAATTGCTATCATTATTTGTTCATGATATGATTGTTTATCCAGAAAATTCAAGAGAATCAACTGAAAAGCTAATAAGAGACTATGAGGGAGGTCAGTAAGATGGCCAGTAACAAAATAAATATACTAGGAAAATCCAGTTAGAAGACATTAAAAAAAAAAAGTCTCCAACCTGGTTTCTTCAGTGACTCCCAAGCCTGAGAAAATAGGGTGAGGAAACAGCCTAAGGGACTCTAATTTCAGGAATTAGCTTCAAGCCCCAGGGCCCTGGGGGCGGTGGAGGGAGAGGGACACAGGTGGGGCTGGAGCGGCCAGAGGAAGGAGAAGGAGCCTTTCCTGGAGCCTCTTCCGGATGGACAAGCGTGGCTTGAGCTGGGAGATGCCCAGCCTTGGGACCTGGTTGCCAGAAGCCCTGGGACGATGAGACCTGGCCGTTCCCAATGGGTCAGTGAGCCTGGACCTACTCAGAGCAAGACCTCCCTGTCGGTGGCTCTGGGCTGTGCTGAATACGGGGTGCAGGGAAAGCAGACCCTGAGGGCGAGTCTTCATCCGCTACAGGGCAGAGACTCCCAGCAAAGGACAGATCAGCTGAAGGAGTATCTGAACAATGGATGGACTGATTACAAATTGCTCCTCTGGATTCATTAAAGCAGATTTCCCTGGAGAAGCCCTGGTCCGTGGCAAAGAGACACATCCAGGCGATGTCCAAGCTCCACTCCAGTGCGGGGGGCTCACTCCCCAGCTCTCTGCCTCCAGGCTCCCAGCGAGGTCAGCTCTGGACGGCATGATTCCCCTGCGCCCAGCAGGCCTGCGGGTAAGTGAGCACTGGCTCCTTGGCTCCGGGGTCCCGTCTTGAGAAGGTAAGCCTTCCGTTTTCTCTGGTGTGAATAGTGAGTATGGCGTGATATGTGTGCATGGCTCCTCTCAGATGCTGGATAATCTCTGGGTTTTCCATCACTCCGCATCAGGGAAACCCCTCAGCCACAGGCAAGAGAGCCGGCCAGCCTTTCAGGGTAGCAAGCTCCCCCCTCCCCACCCTCTCCCTCTTGTCCTCACTCACAGGCACCACCTGCACTAAAAAATAATCGCTCAGGGGCGGGACGATTATCTCCCAGGGGAGAGGTTGCTGCTCAAAAGGAGGTTTGGTGCCAAACAGTGATGCTTCTGTGGTGGAATTTTAGGCACTAGGACAATGGATGGTAGCTTTTTCGTCACTAATTATGTGAGGATCAAATTATTCAGTGCCTAAAGCCAGGAAACTAACGAGGGGCAATGCAGTGCTTCCAGTCCCTTCAAGAAGCTGAGGTGGCCCTGAGGCAGGGAGGAGGGGAAGGCAGGCGGGAGGAAACACACCTACTACGCGCTTTGCCTGTGTGTCCTGTGAAATCCACAACCACAGGGCACAGGCTCTATTGACACCTGGATTCAAACCCTGGCCACTTAGGATCCCACAGCCCATGTTCTCAAGTCCTGGCGCCTGACTGATCTTTAGAAAACCAAGTTTTGCATGGCAAGCAAGCCGCTGATTCCTCGCCAGGTGTTCATCTTCTCCTGGCAAACCCACCCCCTGCTCTAACGCCCACCTACCTCGGTCTCCTCACCTGCCCGGGCGCCTAGTTACCCATGGGTGTTTCTTACCCTTCAGATCAGATCCGCCCTCCTGTGGGTGCCCCGTGACCCTCCAGGTCTCCCCGCAAGGGGCTGCACTGGCAGGGCCCCCACCGCTCCGGGAAGGGAGTTTCTCAGGCAGGACAAGGGGCGGGGCCTAGAAAGCCGAAGGGAGCACAGATTTTTTTGCAGCCTCTGTCTTCGAGTCCCAGCCCTCACCCTTCCCACTTCTGTAAACTCATTGATTATCTGGAGTCTTTCCCCCAAGCCCAGAGTCTGGGAAAAGATTCTGGCGGCGGGGGGGCGGGGAGGGGGGTTGTTTGGCCTAATTCACCAAGTCCCCCTGGCTCGTTGGTCTTGTTACCGTGGAAACATTGGAGGTCACCAGTATCATTAAAATGGGGCGGGGCGGGGACAACTCTCTCCCAAAGTGAGTGCCCACTTGGCTCCACTGGCTTTTGTGCAGGACTGAGGACGGCGGGGCTTGCGGGGCGGGGTGCCGTGGGAGGCCCGGCCCCATCCTCGGGGGTGCGTTCACTGCCGATGCCCAGGGCACTGGCTGCTCAGGCACAGGTCTTCGGCCTCCCTGAGGTTCTCGAGTCGTCTTGCCAGGACGGAGCGGCTCCTGCAGCTTTGCGGACACGGCCGAGGAGGCGGAAAGGCTCTTCCCAGGCAGTGCACCCAGTAAATGCTCATCTAGCAGACTTGGGGACCTGCTGCTGGGGAAGAGACGGGGAGCCGGAGTTCTGGATCACTGTTCCAGACCCTCCTCTCTCTCAAGGGAAAGTGAGCACGGGGTTGCCGGTTGGCGCCGACATATGACTGGAGGGGTTCAGGGGTCCGTGGCTCCTAAAGTTGGATCAGACGCCGCACGCCCTTCACACCGCCTTCCCCACAGCGCCCCAGACTCTTGCTCGGGCCGAGAGCCCCGCCCACGGCTCCCCTTTGAGGCCGGCGGGGGGCCAGCAGCTCAGCTCCTCACAGGCTTCTCCGCAGGTCTGCTCTGTCCTGTCGGCTGCTCCGCTCTGGCCCACCTTCCTCTCCAGGTTCAAAATATCTCTCTGTGCTGCCCTCCCAGAGTCCAAATTCCTCCCACCACTTTGTTTTTTGTTGTCTTCTTAGCCCCCCCCCCCCCGGCATATGGAGGTTCCCAGGCTAGGGGTCAAATCAGAGCTACAGCTGCCAGCCTACACCACAGCCACAGCAACGCTGGATCCTTATCCCACTGAGCGGGGTCAGGGATCAAACCCGTATCCTCAGGGATACCAGTCGGGTTCATTACCTCTGAGCCACAGCAGGAACTCCCCTCCTGCCACTTCCAAGACCCTTCCCAGCACGCACCACAATGTTCCCTCCGACCGTCCCTCTGTCCAGTTCTAGGCCCCAGACTCACGCCGCTTCCTTTATCACACTGTTTCCCATTCCCCAAGGCATTCTCTTCTTTTGTATCCATTTAATTCTATATTACAGCACTCATTATCACCCCTGACACCATTTTCAGCTTTATATTTCCACTGTGCCTGGCACCGCCGTCCAGAACTTCTCCAATACTCCACCGTCACTGTCCTCAGTACCACTGACACCACCCTGCCCATGTCACCACCAACACCGCTCTCACCACCACCCAGCCACCACCACTGCCCCTCCCTTCTATCACTCACGCGGCCTCTCACCGCCACCGTCACACCTCACGGCCACCACCCCTGCCCTGTGTCAGTGCCACCACCGCCACCTCCGTCATCAACACCATCACCACCGCCGTCACCATCGCCGTTCTCAGCATCATCCTGTCTCGCCACCACCGCGACCGTAGCTGCCATCCCACCGTCAGTACCACCACTGCTCAGCTGCACCACCGCTGTGCCCCCACAGGCCCGCCCGTCATTATCAGCACCGCCACCGCACTCAGCACCGTCCCCATCGTTTGGAGGGGCATGATGTCGCCCCGAACGGGATCGATCCTGGCACCATCCACGGAGGGAGGGGCAGCTGGATCACGCGGCCCCCGGTCTTGCTCCCTGGGGTTCTTCATCTTTTGAGATATCGGTCACCAATCGCCATCTTTCTCACCAGAGTAGTCACAGGGGCCCTTTCTTGACTGCTTCCGTGCGTAACCGAGACAAACCGCCTTGCTTATAGTAAGCACGACAATAATACAAGCTGCTGATGAGAGGATAAATTGGCAAGAACTTTTTAAAAAGTAGCCGAACGATAAGACAAAGCCTTTGGAAAGCGCATTTTCAGAAACTTTCCTTCTAAGAACCTGTCCTAAGGAAATAATTAGATAAACGTGCAAAGATGATGTGTGGATGTTGTAATAGCCAATACTGAAAACAGCCAAAATACGTAGTGGAAAAAGTGATGGTTTTAAAGAAGCCATGTGGACTAATATGCAGCTGGTAAAACAGAAAAATGTAGATTTACCTGTTGACCTAAAAGCTGCTGATTCTCTATGGTTGGTGAATAAGAGCAGGTTTCATGTCAGCATTTGTGGGATTAAACCCCACTCTGAAAAATGTAAATGTGTCCATGAAACAAGGTGAAAATATTTCATCTTAACAGCTGTCACTAAAATTCGCTTTAGACAGGAAACTGTCTTTTTGGGTGGAAAAAAATACTTGGGGCAACAGTTTCCACAAAGGATAACATGAGACAAGGGAAGGAATTCCTTTTGCTCTTGAGGACGATGGCAGAGCAGGATGGTGTGATCTGGGGAGAATGGAGAGAGACGGGGGAGCAGGGCTGCAGAAGAGAGGCGGAGGCCAGAAAGCTCCCTGGTGGGGCGAGGAGTGGAGGAAAGCTTTAAGAGCTGGGGCCCTAGCTGGTCCTTTTCTTCTTCTCTTTCACACCAAGTATTTAGTCTACTAAGGAGTTCCATTGTGGCTCAGCACATTAAGAACCCAACTAGTATCCATGAGGATGTGGGTTTGATCCCTGGCCTCGTTCAGTGGGTTAAGGATCTGGCGTTGCCGTGAGCTGTGGTGTAGGTTGCAGACGCGGCTCAGATCTGGCGTTGCTGTGGCTGTGGCGTAGGCTCCAATTCTACCCCTAGCCTGGGAACCTCCATATGCCACGGGTGCGGCCCTAAAAAGCAAAAAAAAAAAAAAAGGGAGTCTCAGCACCTTGAAGCCTGGTCTCAAGAGAGTAAATTCAGGGAGACACAGAGAATCCTCACTCCAAACCCTAAGCCTAGAGTCGTCTTCTCCTTCTGGTCCCCGCTCAGAGGACACACATATTCCTCCAATAGGAATGGTCTCCACTTTCAGGGGATGTCCTGCCACTCAGAGGGAATTAGACATGCGAGCTTTCACAAACAGCACCTTGAGATAACACCATGGCTCATCTAACAATCATAGCAAAGCACACATGGCATAGTGAGGTGGGCGTCTGACTGGGTACACCACGCCGCCAGCACCTCCACCTCCCGGGTACCCGATTCCCGCACAGTCCTCCAGTCCCGCCTACGTAGGGGGCAAGCTTGAGGTGGGGCTGAAAGGACACGAAGGAGAAAGGGGTGGGGAAGGGTCATTTCGTCCCCGCCTCCTGACACATCCCCCCACCATGCGCACACGACCTCGTACAGTTCATTCACTTGGTAGTCAGCAGAATAATGGAGCTGGTAATGAATTTGTTTTGCATTCAGTTGGGTAACACTCTTCGTTATGAATTTATAATTTGCACAGGGATGAGGCTTTTTTTCCTTTGAGGCGTCAGAGAAGCTGTTGCTTACAAACTTGTAATTCGCCACTGCAAATCCATCTGTAAATGACACTATTGCAAACTGAAAATCTCCCAGGCACGAGGAACACAGCCTTAGAATTAAACTGCGTGCATGACAAGAACCTGATGTCCTGTCCTGCCCCAGCCCAGTCGGCCCCTCTTGAGGGCGGCGGGTTTCAGCCTCAGCTTTGCCCCCACGGCCCTCCTTCCCCAGCAGTCCAGCACCAAGCCCCTGCTCCTCTCCTCCCGCATCCGGAATGGGGTCACTGGCCAAGCCAAGGTTGCACGACTCATGGAGGAAATTGCACAGCAGCGCAGCCAGCATGGGCATCATCTGGGTCTGTAGAATGAACGCGGAACCCCACTGCCTGCCTCTCCTGACTCCCTGGGCCTTGGTCTCCCCGTTGTTGATGGGAGCCCGCCCCCTTAGACGCGTCTCCCCAAATTTACCAGCCATACTCAGGACAGGCAGTCTGAGTCTACTCAGGAAAGCACCCCCCCAACAGGACTGAGCTCAGATGAAGGGAGAGGAGGGGGAATGAGGAGGTGACCCAGGGACTCAAAGGGCAGGATTGTACAGAGGGCAGTGACCTGAGAGAGCTCAGCCCGCAGACTATAAGCGGACCGACCTCTTTGCCTCAACTATTTCTAGGCTCTTGTATTTTATACTTTTTGTCTTATTTCCTTTCGTGCTTCCCTCAATTATTAGCAGATTTATTCAGTAAAAGTTTCTTTTAGGAGTTCCCGCTTGTGGCGCTACGGGATAGGTGGCATCTTGGGAGCACTGGGACACAGGTTCAATCCCCAGCCTGGAACAGTGGATTAAGGATCCCTCATTGCAGCAGATGTGGATTAGGTTGCAGTTGTGGCGCAGATCTGGTCCCTGACCCGGGAACTCCATCTGCCTTGCTGCAGCGAAAAAGAAAATTTTCTATTATCATTATTATTATTAGCCTTTTTAGGGCCACACCCGCGGCATATGGAGGTTCCCAGGCTCGGGGTCGAATCGGAGCTACAGCCGCTAGCCTAGTGCACAGCCACAGCAAGGTGGGATCCGAGCCGTGTCTAGACCTACACCATGGCTCACAGCAACTGTGGATCCTTGTGCCAGGCCAGGGATCGAACCCGCTCCTCACGGATGCTAGTAGGGTTCGGTAACAGCTGAGCCACAACAGGAATTCCACAAAAAGTTTCTTTTAGACTTTTAACATTCTTTACCTTAGAATGAAAATTAAAAGGAGGCTCAATCCACAGCTGGACTGAAGACTGAGTTTGGTGCTTGGCAGGAAGGCAGAGCTGGAAAATAATTTGAGGGACTCAGCAACAGAGGGTCAAACCAACACCCACACACGGTACTCCCTCCCCACAATGTGCCTTATGCTGAGCGAGAAGGCAGGGACGTGGGAACACGTAAGACAGCATGGCCTCTGCTTCAGGAGCTTAGCAGGGAGAGGGCCATTACACAAGCAGCTAGAATCAGGTGTGATCATTGCTTCTTTTCTTTTCTTTTCTTTTCTTTTCTTTTCTTTTCTTTTCTTTTCTTTTCTTTTCTTCTGCCCACAGCATATGGAGTTCCCAGGCCAGGGATCAGATCTGAGCCACAGCTGCACCCTATGGCACAGGTGCAGCAACGCCAGATCCTTTAACCCACTGAGCTGGGCCAGGGATGGAACCTGTGTCCTGGTGCTGCAGAGACTCCGCCAGTTCTGTGGCGCCACAGCAGGAACTCCACGATCACTGCTTTGATACAGGGAATACGTGTGTTTGGGGGCGCCCACGGCAGAGGCACCAAACCTAGGCTACCAAGGTTTAAGATGAGACCTGCTACCGATAAGCTGTGTGACCTCAAGCAAGTTGCTTAACCATCCTGAATTTCCTCATTTGTCAGTGTTTTCTGAGCACTTGCACTGTAGTTAATACCAGGGATGTCCATTCTCGCAGGGAATGCAGGTATAACATAATTACAAATAACAGGGGCATGGGCAAGTCGGGGGGAAGGTTCTGGAAGGTTTCCTGACGAGTGAAATTTTAGCCAGGACCTCGAGAGTGAGCAAAAGTGAGATGAATGAGGAAGGGGTAAGAGTGCCCCCGAGGAAAAGGGAACAGTATGAACAAAAGACCAGAGGGACAGCGCATCTGAGACGTTGAGAAGAGGTCAGTGTGACTGAGGGCTGAGAGCAGTGGGAGGTGAGGAGAGAGCTGCAGGGGCCGGGCCACCCAGGGACTCGCCCATACAGTGAGAATTTGGACTTTAGGAAAATGTGAAACACATGAGGGAGTTTAAGCAGCGGGAGTGATATGTCAGACTCAAAGTGCTTAGAGATCCTGGTGGCCATTGTGTGGAGAATGCCTTGGCAAGGACCAGAGAGCACGTGGCAGAAGGCAGATTGCATTGTCTGATGGAGAGATGGCGGGTGATGGTGCCCCAGGCTAGGGGTAGCAGCAGGGAGTATTCAGGTATCAGAAACTATTCAGGAGGCAGATGAGCAGACGAGAAGATTCCCAGAGTTTCTGTAAGAGCCGCTGAAACCGTGGACACAAGGAGGAAGGACTGTTTAGGAAATACCCTAAGCTTAGGGAGTTCCCATCATGGTGCAACGGAAACAAATCTGACTAGTATCCATAAGGATGCAGGTTCAATCCCTGGCCTTGCTCAGTGGGTTAAAGATCCAGCATCATCGTGAGCTGTGGTGTGGGTCACAGACATGGCTTGGATCTTGTGTTTCTGTGGCTGTGGTGTAGTGTAGGCCAGAAGCTAGAACTCTGATTTGACCCCTAGCCTGGGAACCTCCATATGCTGCGGGTGTAGCCCTTAAAAGAAAAAAAAAAGGAAATATCCTGAGCTTCAATTTGAATTTGATGGCCCTCAAGCTCAGGGTGTGTGTTGGGGGGACCCCTGAGCTATGTGCCAGCATGATCTACAAGCAGGATCTACAAGTCTGGAAGTTGGAGAGAATTAGGCTGGAGATGCTTATTTGGAATGCGGGCCGTCCAGGTGGTAACTGCAGCCCTGAGGGGGCGTATGATGGAGGGGGAAGAGAGAAGGGTGAGAAGGAAAAAGACACAGAACTGAGCCCTGAGCCACTCCGGTGTTTGAAGACGTGCAGGCTGGAAAGCGGGCAGAGGAAGCTGAGCCAGCTGTGACTGTGCAGCCGGCAGATCAGAAAGGCGTGGTGTCCGTGCAGCCGAGGGAAGAGAGGTGGTTTGCAGGAGAGGCTGAGACTGAACCAAATGCAGTGGAAAGACAAGTCAGATCAGGATTGTGGACTGAGCATCTTGGAAGTCACTGGCGACCTCAGCATGTAAAGTCTTGTTAAGGAAGAGTGGAGGCGGAGTCCAGGCTGCACAGGGAGGAGGAATGAACCAGAGCTGCAGGAGGACAGGCAGGGAGTCGGGGAGAAGGAAAGGGAGAGAAGAGAGACTGACCTGACTGGAGAGTGGAGAGTAAAAAGTGATGGCCAGCGTAAGAACCCCCGGAAGGCAGGAGGGGTGCTAAAAACACAGCTCTCCCGTGCTGTTGGCAGACTAATTGGTGATTCTTTGTGTGAAAGTGCTCTGCAACATATCAGCTTCCCGGAATACCCCCGCATCCCATTGTTAAAAGAGGAAGCAGAGGCACAGAGAGGGTGTGCGACTGGTGTAAGTCACACAGCAGGGCTCGGCATACAGGTCTTTCGTAAGGAGAGAGAGACTGTTAGAGGTTCGGGGGAGGAGTGTAAAGGCTCAGGATGTGTGTTGGGGGGACCCCTGAGCCATGTGCCACGCCCCCTCTCTCCAGCCTTTCCCGTCTCAGGTCACCTTAAGAAGTTTTGTTTAAGAAAAAATGTAAAATGAGGAAGTATTGGAGAGATTTAAATTTTAAAAAGCTACCTTGAGAACGGATTATAGCAGACTCTGATTGAGGGCACGGAGGCGTCCGCTCCTCAGCAGCTCCTGATCTGGTGGGAAAGAATCAGACTCATGATGACAGTGTGAGTGGCAAGTGCTGAGCTTGCTGTGGACGAGGGCTCTTGGGCGAAACGGACAGGAGGGGGACCTCGCGCACTGGAAAATATCTCAGGAGGGTCTGGCGGTTGGCCCAGAGGAGAAGGGTGAGAGGAGGAACATTCCAGGCAGAGGGGAGCAAGTGTAAGGCCGGCAGTGAGGGAGAGGCTGCAGGCAGCTCAGCCTGGCAGCTGGAAGCCAGAGACGATGGAGAGGAGCTTGCAGAGATAGGCAGGGGCAAATTCCTAAAAAGATGTGAACGCCCAACTAAGGGGACTGGACTTGCCTTGTAGGGACAGGGAGCCATGAAGGGTCATAAACAGGTAGACGAAAAGCCAGTACCAGCGACAGCGGACTCCGCAGGGTAAGGCTAAGGGCTAGGCGGATCGCTTAGTTGGCCATCAGCTGATGCGGGGGCCGGTGGGAACAAGAAAGGGCCTGATCGTCAGCTGGGGACAAAGAAGCCAGTCTGCACGCTGCCGAGAGGGTAGAACCAGCAGGACTCAATGACTAAAGTGGATTGTGGGGGAACGAGAGTCTAGGTTCATCTTCACTTCACTTTCTGGTTTGTCTGGGGAGGTGGGTATGGCGGGTGGTGTCACTCTCTGAGAAGTGGAAGATAAAAGGGGACAGAGGAGTTCCCACTGTGAGTCAGTGGGAACGAACCCAACTAGTATCCATGAGGAGGCAGGTTCGATCCCTGGCCCCGCTCGGTGGGTTATGGATCCACCTTTGCTGTGAGCTGTGGTGTAGGTCACAGATGTGGCTCAGATTTGCCCCCGAGCCTGGGGACTTCCATATGCCACAGGTGCAGCCCTAAAAAAAAAAAAAAAATGAGTAAAAGAGGACGCATATCAGGGGGAACGTAGTGGGTTCTGACTTGGGCACACTGAGTTTGAGGTGCATGCGGGACTCCTTCATGGAAATGTCTAGCAGGCAGCTGGCAATATGGTTTTGGAAAGGTTTGGAAAGATCTTGTCTGGAAATAGCAAACTGGAAGGCAAGGACTTTTAGGGAAGGTGAAAGAGCTCCCTTGGGGAAGGTATAGGGAGTGAGAAGAAAGCCTGCGGATCCCACGGGATCACCAGCACTTAAGGGACCAGAGGAAGAAGCAGCTGAGCCAACTGAGAAGCAGCCTCCGAGCGGTAGGAAGAGAATCAGGAGAAATGAGGTACAGTGCCACAGAGGAGAGGGTGCCAGGAAGGAGGCGAGCTGCAGCAGGGTCGAGTACAGGAAAGCCAGAAGGAAGTGTCTGCCGGTCTGAGCAAGCAGAGGGTCTTGCTCCGCGAGGGTGGTTTCAGCGGTGCAGGCGGCCTGAAACCAGCTTGGAGGGTGATGAGGAGAGAGGAAGAAGCAGCTAGTGTGGAAAGCTCTTTTGAGAACCTTGTCTCGACTGAGGAGGTTGCCGTGGACAGGACGATGACAGAAATGTCCCACACGTGGCTTCCCCAACATGCGTCCCACCGCTGTCCAGCCACAGAAGGACACATGTCCCCTAGCTGTTCTGAAATGGTCTTTCCTGGGAGACTCAGATATGGATTCTCCTTGACTGCGGGACTTTCTCATGAAAAGTTTGTCCATAGAGTTTTCCACTCATCCTAGCATTTTGTTTAGGACATTTCCCAAAGCCCTAAATATCAATAATAGTAGCTCGTTTTTACTGAATACCTCCTAAGCCCTGTGCAGACTGCTTTATTTAGTCTGCAGGACGACTCTCAGGAAGGTATTTTCAGAGATGGGAAACTGAGGCTTGGAAGACTTAGGCACACAGTGGAAAAGCCAGCTTCTAGCCAGATCCTTCCAACTCCTCTGCCTGAGTGCTAGCGGCTCTATTGCCTCTGTCAGCTCTGAAGCCCGAACACATTCACGCTGGCTCTGGCACAGCTTTCCTCGTGCCAGGACCCACTCCTTCTGAGCATCCCAGCTTACAGATTGAACCTTTATTCCCTCTTGGTCTTCCTGCCAATCTCAGTCCTACACAGATTAGCCACAGTGGATAGTAGGCTAACAAAAACAACCACCAAGTTTTTCTAGTACTGTCCTCCCCTGCCCTCACCTTAGGCCCTGTATTTGGTGCTTCTTGTCCTTTATCTGATTCCATCCTCAAGGCAACCTTGAGCAGTCACTAGGATTTTGCCCATTTTACATATAAGAAGCCTCAAATTCAGAGAGGGCAAGTAACTTGTCCAAGATCACACAGCTGGTGCATGCAGAGCTGGGACACAAATCTAGGTCTGCTTGATGCAATAACCTCCCAAATATCCTTTCTCTCCTCCATGGCCACAAGACAGCAGCTCCCAATCCTCTGGCTTCAGAAAATTTGAATATCCCACCCCATCTGGGAACCCAATTAGGTAATCAACTCTCTACTCATTTAATATTCCCTGAGTGTATAATAGGGTCAGGTTCCGGTTCGTTGCATGAGACAGAAAACCAACCAAACAGGCTGGAGCAGTAAAGGGATGGATGTATTGTTTCCTAAAGATGGACAGGATGTTGTTGCAGCTCCCAGGACTAAAAGAAAGGAACCAAGGCCATGAAAGCCCAAATTGGGACTCTTAGCAATGCTGCTAGCAAGCTCTCTAAATTCTCCTCCCCTCTGTCTCCTCGTCTGGATCTTACATTTGGTGGGAAAGGGGAATTGTCTGTAGCCTGGAGCCTATAGCATCCAGTTTTATGCTCCGGTAGAAAGAAGGCTTCCTCCTCCTGGCATCCACATATCAATCCCAGGGAAAGAATCTGATTGGCCCTGCCTGGGAACATGTCCACCCCTTGGGCCAATCACTGGTGCTGGAGGATGGGGTTCTGTGATTGGTGCGGATTGGGTCACATGTCTACATGCTAGCAGGAGGGCAGGAATGGGTAGGAGTAGTGGGCACTTCAATGGAAAACCCACCAGGATTGTGTGAGTACAGGGAGGAATTTCCCGAAGGAAAGGGATGCCTGAATTGGGGTGATGGAAAACAGGCCAAAATAAAAGTCACTAGCTGTTACCCTCCACTACACTACACTGGTCCATGTGAGAGACAGGGGCAGACACCATCCTGAGAGTTCATAGCTTCACAAGGAAATAAGGCTTATAGACACAAAGCCATTAATAAGAGCTGATAGCAGCTACTATCTATGGAGCGCCTACCAGGCATTGGGCCAAGTACTTCCATGTGCTTGCAATGACCCTGGAAAGTAGGTACTATTATCATCTCTATTTTTCTGAGTCAAAGAGACTGTAGAAAATAACCTTTCTTTTTTTTCTTCCTTTTTGGCAAGACAGCCAAGACGAGGAAAAAATTAAAATGTTTATGGGCTCCTTATCCCTGTTCAGAGAGGTTAAGTGACTTACCCAAGGTCACACAGCTAGCACATTAAATGAACACCCTGGGAAACATTTGGTTAAGGGCCAAAAGAGTACTTCTGTTTTTCCCTATTGATTGGAGGACTAGGGAAGGCTCTCTGGAAGTGGGGGGTGGGGGGAATCTAAGCAGAGACACAAAGGATGGGATATCTGGGCAGGTGGCCAGGGAGGCTGGGAGAGCAGAGAAGACAGGTTGGTCTCCAAATGCTAAAGAAAATGAGCCTCGACACCTCCCCCTGTGGCTGCCCTTTGAAGATTTATAATCAGAGACCCCTTCTCCCAAGACCCCTCTCCTCCAGCCTTCCTTGACCAGCCTAACTCTTCTTCACAAGACATACACACCAGTCCTCCTCTGCCCCCCCACCCCCCGCACCCCGCCACCTCCTGCATCCCGGCTGCCCTCCTGTGGACATACCCAGTGAACTGGGGTCCTAGACATAGTTTGATCCACACGGATGACAGAAGAGATGTCACCTCCCATTTTCTAAGCACGACACTTCTATTAATGAGATCCAAGATCAATTAGGTATTAAGTAGTCACCTTCCATCCTTTCACAGTGAGTTCACTGCCTCCTAACACACCTAAGTTCAAATATACCTCTCTCTTCCTGGATGTAGCAGAGGATTCCATGGACCTAAGATAAGAAACCGATTTTATTTCCTCAGGCTCAGTCCGCTTTTGATTTTGGCTATTCCTCAGCATCATAGCTTTCAGGAAATTGATTGGTAGTATGGTTCCACTTACATGAGGGAGCTAAAGTAAACTCATAAGAAACAAAAAGTAGGATGGTAGTAGTTACCAGGGGCTGGGGAGAGGTGGATGGAGAGTTATTGTTTAATGGGTACAGAATTTCAGTTTTGCAAGATGAAGAGAGTTCTGGAGATGCATGGTGGTGATGGTCGCATGCTGACATGAATGCATGTAATGCCACTGAACCGTGCAGTCTTCCTGATTAATTTCATCCCCCAATGATGGTTCAAAAAAAAAAAAAAAAAAAAACCTCTCAAGCCCAGACATAGATCATATACTCTCCTGTCTTACTGTCTTCAAGATATCACCACCTGTCCCAAATTAGACTCCTCATCTTCACCTCAGACCTGTTCTTCTAACTCAGTGGGTGGCACAACCATCTACCTAGTCTCGCAAGCTATAAGCAGAGGCATCCTGGACACCTACTCCCTCTCCAAGTCCAACCAGTCTCCAAGTTCTCCCATGTTCTCCTAAAAGCATTTCTTCTTCTCCATCTCTGCTGTCGCGCACGCCCCTCCTCTCCGAGCTTCTTGTAACAGCCTCCTAGCTGGTCTCCTCCCAGTGCCTAGCCCCCAGGGGGGTCTCCTGAGAGGGGAGCCAGACCAGGTTCCTCCCCAGTACCATAGCTTCCTTCTACTTCAGGATAAAACCCAAGCTTCTGACCATGGCCTCTGGGTCTCTTGGGATCTGGGCATCCTCTAATCCACTTCCCACAGAGCTGTCGACATGGTATTTCTAAAAGGCCACAGTTGGTTCAAACCCCCCTCTCCCCTCACTTCTGCTCGGAGCCTCAGTTCTCACCCTCGCCCTGCCTGAATGCTCATCCCTGCCTCCCCCACACTGGCAGTCACCTGGGTAACTCCTACTTTTCCTTTGAGACTCAGCTCAGGGGTTGCCTTAAGGAGAGGCTGCCAGCCCCTGGCCTGGGTTGATCCCATCCCCACCACCACCACCATCACTGTGTCTACAGCTTGCCTTGGTCCTGCGTTTACCGTCTCTGAGTTTACTCAGGAGTGTCCCCACACCCTGTGAGCTTCCTGAAATGCTGCTTTTCCTGAAATGCTGTGACCCCAGAGTCTAGCATGAGGTCTGGTACACAGAAGGTGCTCGATAAATGTTGAGTAAATGGATGAATAACTGAAGGAAATGACCTGTGTCTAACGCATCCCTGTCACCTGCAGATCCTCCAGTTCCCAGCCCTATGCAGCCCAGCGGCCGACACACGGGGTGCTCAGCAAAGGTTGTCTGTATTAATCTGACTTAAGGCAATGCCTGCAAATAGTGTGAGTTACCATAGGGGAAAGGGGGTAGGTCTGGATGCTGGAAATTTAGCCGAAACGGAGGCCCAGAGCGCACCACAGTGGAGGCAGGGGGCGTGGGGGGCTTTTGGAAAGGTGGGAAAGAGCTGAGTACCCCTCAGCTCCGAGGTCAGCAGGAATGCGCCCGGGCAATCTGGCCCCCAGGCCGGCAGGTGCCGGACGTTTCCACGTCCCCGGGGTGGCGAGACCCCCCGGCTGGCGCGCTCAGCGCTTGGCGCTGGGAGGCGTGTGTGTCGCTTTAAAAGCTCCCTCCCGGCGCGCGGGGCCGGCCCCTTCCCTGACAGCGCCGAGGCGAGCGGAGCCGAGCGAGCCGGGCGGCCTTGGAGGGAACCAGCGCCCGCCCGGGCGGCCAGTCCGGTGGGGGGCGGCGGGGGGCGCCGGGGCGGGGCGGGGGCGGCCGGGCGCGGGCAGCTCGGCGCTCAGGGAGCCGGCCCAGGCCCGCGCAGCCCGGCGGGGCAGGGCGGGGCCCGGCAGCCGAGAGAGGCCCAGCCCGACCCGGCGCCTGGTGGCCCCGCCGGCACGACCCGGGCGCTGGCCAGGCGGCGAGCCGAGAGCCAGCGGGCGGGAGGCGGCGGAGCGCGGCAGAGGCTGCGAGCCCCTTGCGCCCCGGCCAGCCGGGCCCTTCGCGCGCCCCCTCCTCGCCTCGCGTCCTGCTCCTCCTCTCGCTCTTCTCGCCTCCTCTCCTCTGCCCGGCGCCGCTCCCGCCCGCGCCGCCGAACCCAGCCCGGCCAGGCCCCCTGCCTCTCGCGCTCTCGGCCCCGCGGGGACCTGGTCCCAGGGGCCAGCACCGCCCCCCACCCCCACTCCCAGGACCTGGCGATTCCGGACCTTTCCGACCGTGGACTGCACGGAGGGAGCGTTGTCGCCCCCGGGGGACCGCGGGGCCGGGCTGAGCGGACCCTCGCGGCTGCTCCGGACGCCGCAGGTGCCTGAGCGCGGTCATTCGGGGTCCGGGCTGAGCGCGTCCCGGGCGCCCACGGTTGGCAGCTCCCTGCAGGCAGAGCAGGGCAGACCCCGGCGGAGGCCGGAGCCGGCTGATCTGGACTGGACAGAGCGCATCCCGGACGGTGCCGAGTCCGGGGAACGCCGGGCAGGGGCTGAGGGGATCCCGGCGCCCTGCCATCCCTCCGACTTTGGCTCTCGCGCTGGGACCGGCCGGGCGTCGCTTCAGTAGCCCTGTGCCCAGGTCACCTGTGGCCTCGGAGCCCCGGACCCGCCGGACCCTCGCTCGCCCCCCCACCAGGAACTCGGCGGGGGCTGGGGGAGATTCTTCCTGCCCCCTTCCTTGGAGCGTGGAGGCCCCGCCCCCTCCCACCGCCCAGATGTCTCTGGTGGCGGCTCTGAGGACCTCCCTGAGGCCAGGGGCTGAAGAGTCCAGAGAGAGAAGCCCGCCCTAGGGAGCCTTGGGGGCCCCCCAACCTCGCCTTGGGACTTGGCCCCCCCCACACACACACACACTGCTCGGAAGGAAGGCCGGTGCCCCTGCCCTCGGTGAGTCCAGGAACGGAGTGGGGCTTCTGACCGGAGGTAGGGCTGGGGAAGGGAAGGTGCGGATGGGATTGAGCCCCCCCCCCGGGGGGGGGCACTAGGAGGGAGGGCAAATGACCGGAGAGGCCCTCCCTCCTATGAACCAGCGGGCCGGGCCTGGCTTTGGGGTGGCGGCGAGGGCCCGGGGGATGGCATTGGGGGTAGACGGGGCAGGGTGCCCCATCGCAGGCTGAGGACTTGTGCTGTTAAATCAGGGGCTCCCTCTGTTCCTTGTAGAGGAGGGGCTGTGCTACAGAACATTTGCCTCCACCACCTCTCCTTACAAAGAAATTAAAAAAAAAAAAAAAAAGAAATTCCCAGCGAGGAAGGTGCAGGCTGGGGTGAGGAGGGAAGCAGCGGCATTGCCTGCCCGCTGATGCTGCAGCCTAGGAGGGCTGACGCCAGCCTCGCTCTCTCTGCAGGGGGCTGCCCTCCTCCACTCCAGCTCCCTTCCCAGAGCCACCCACATCTGGAGCCCCCTTCACATCTGGAAGACCCCAGCTACCATCCCTCGGCAGATGTCAGTTGCATCTCAAGACCTCTGCCTTTGCAGTTGCCTAGGAGTTGTGAAGGAATAACGCTGCCTTCCCCCCATCCCAAGGGCATCTCTTACCCTGAGTCCCTGCAGAGTCATCCCCCTGCCTCTGTGTCCAGCTTAGCATACCCACAGGCACTTCAAGTCCTGGAGGCCACTCCTGAGACCCAAGGCCCCTCCGCCTGCCCTCCTGTGTCCTCACCTTGACCCCCTCTGTCCGATTCTGTCTCCCTCTGGGTCCCATTCCCCGCCCAGAGGTAGAGGAGGCGGGGTGGCAGGGGCCAGGGGCTGGGTGAGGGCCACCCAGGGCCAGGGTGGGCTGGGGGGCCGTTAAGATGTGGAGCTCTGCCCGGCTGAGGGGGGCTCCGTGGAGGCAGCAGCGTGTGCCCGGCTGGGGGGAGTATGGGCAGGCCTGCGGCCACTTGGTAAAGGATGAACATTTGGGGCACCCCGGACCTCGGGCAGCCCAGTGACGACCCCAGCACTGGTGGCGAGCGGGAGCGGATTCGACAGCGCATGAAGATGGTCATCGGGCAGCTCGAGGGCATTCTGCGGGAGCTCAAGGAGGTGGCCAAGGAGCTAAGGGAGGTGAGTGAGGGGCCCGGCAGACCCTAGACCGGCTTTCCTGAGCCTGGCATAAAAGCCTAGTCACACATATGTGTTTAAGTGTGTGTATGTGTGTGTGCGTGCACGTATGCGCGAGTGTGCGCCTGCAAAGCTGGTGCACCTGGGTTACTCTGCTGGTACTTCCTTCTCCTTGTTCTCCTTTCCCCAAATTGGCTTCACCGGAGATCTCACTGTGCCCCAGGGCTGGGGGGGGCCTCAGTGATCCGGAAACTGCTTGGGCAGCATGTTGTGTGCCTGTGGCCACTGAGGACTGAATCCCACCACAGTCTCTTAGTGGAAGACCTTCTTCTGCCTCCTAGACTCTGATTGGCTTACAAAGGGCCCTGGGAGAGTGTGGTCGGCTCTGTACCAGGGCAGTCCCCACACTGAAGGCCCAGCTCAGAGCTTTCCCCAGAGATCACACACTTAGAAGCCTGATCCTGGAAAAATTAAAGCCAGCTATGCCTTTTCTGCCCTGAGGTGGGAATGGGTTTAGGGAGCTGCTGGTGGGCATCAGAGTTCCTGTGTGCATTGGCAGGGGCAGGAATCGCCTCCGAAGGGGTGCAGCCCCATCCTACCGTTGTGAATGTTTTATGCCAAAGCTGAAACGTCACCGAGAGATCCTGAGATGTGTGTCCCTGTCTAAGCGGAGCCTGGTTTAATTACTGCTTCCCACATTGCCAGGGTAATGAGGTACACATGTCCTCAGCCCTGCCCCCTGGGCTATGTTCAAGCCCAAAATGCATGACCAGCGTTCTGAGCCGCTGGCCTGAATTTGCCTGCTGGGTGCCATTATGCCAGCCAGGTGGGCTTTAGGCAGATGTCAACTCCTTGTAACCAGGGTCCCTGCAGAGATGGCAGGGAGAGTGATTGAGCTGGAGTTATGGGCTTGAGCTGTTCCCAGCCAGCTGTGCTGGGAGGAGGGGGGCTCTGGGAGGGCTGGGGAGAGGGCGTGATGGTGGACCAACTCCTGACTGGCAAAGTGGCAACCCAGCCTGGCCCGAGAGCCAAGGAGCAGGGGCTGTTTGGAGGAGGGGTGTTTGGAGGGAGTCGCGTTCGGAGTAGAGGGGCTCGTGGAGATGCTAGGACGGGAGCAGAGGCCGGGAAGAGCAGTCCTTCTGTCCAGAGGCAGCCTCATGGAGTGACAGCCATGGGAATGGCTGTCACTGCGGGTAGAAAGAGGTGGCGGTGCTTCTTCCTACGGGCTGGGCTGGCCGCGGTCTGGGCTGGACATCCTGAGAGAATCTGATCTGGATATCGAAGACCAGATGCCCTGAGCAACCCCTTCTCTGCAACCTCATTGATCTGGAGGACTACGTACCCCCCTTTGACCGATTCCATCGGAGCCATTATGGGAACTGTCCAGAGTGTCAGTCTTGGGCAGAGGCATGGGCCCTGTGCCCCAGAAAGGGCCGGAGTTGACTTTGAGCCTGAGAGGCAGGTTTGGTAAGCTCAGAGCCTACCCCCCACTGAGCGTCTTCCAGCACCTGCCTTCCGTCTCCCCCCGGCCCCCGCCCGGCGTAGCCACGCAGAACTCGAAGGCACCTCACGAGTCATCCAGACCAGCTCCGTCTGTTTGCTGTTGACGAAACTGAGGCCCAGGGAGGGATAAGGCCTTGTCCAAGGTCACACGGCCTACCAGTGGCAGAACTAAGCCTAGAACTCAGGTCCCGATGTCGATGCTGGGACTTCAGCAGGTGAGCTAATGGGTGACCTCTTCGTATTTGGACAGGGGCCTTCTAGAGCTGATACCTCATGGTCATGTTTTGCTTCTCTAAGGGGTGCGCTTGCGGGGTGAAGCAGGGAGCTCAAAGCGCTAAGGTTCACTGGCAGATCTGTTAGATGTCCCTTCCCAGTGCACACATGCACCCACTCCCGCGTCTCCAACCGCAGAGCTTCGGATTCCCAGGCTTTGCTGCCTAGAGGCCTGAGCCAGGATGGAGAGAGAGGAATCCCCACCCCCCACGCCCTGCAGGCCATGTGCCTCCACCCCAGACTTTGGCAGGTTGCTACAGCAACCAGAGTCTACCCCTATATGCCACCACCTGCCCACTGCCAATGGCACCCAGCTGGGAGGGGGGGACAGGCCTCAGAGCTCCCCCCAACCCCCAGTCAGGGTCTGGACATGGCGCGTCGGCAGAGTGCCTTTGGGGAAGGCAGGGGAGGCTCTGGGAGGCCCAGGCAAAAGAGGAGATGGAATTTGTCAGGAATGGGGTTACTGGGTCGGGAGGGGACAGGCCCTAGTTTGGAGTAAAGCGTTTCCATCCGCCTGGTACCTGTGATCTCAGCTCTTGGTCCACCAAGGGGGACGGTCAAGTTGGATCTGTCAGGCTGTCCTTCTCCGTAGCTTGGTGTGACATTTGCCCTTGAGGGTGTGCATAAGCCCAAAGTGGAGAGGGTGGCAGGCACCTGTTCCCTCCTCACATCTCCTCACTCCCCCCTCATCTCGGGGACAGAACGCTGAAATGTGAAGACAGGATTCACAGGCGAGGCTGTTGGGGAGGAGCCCAGGACGCTTGGGGAAGCAGCTAGGCCAGCAGAGAGAAGGGTTCGGGTCTGTCCCCCTCTGCAGTCTCCTCCGTCTGCTGCTCCCGTCCCCGGCTCCAGACACCACTGATCATGGCAGACCTCTGCTCCCTCTGGAGCACCCCCTGGAGTTCACAGAAAGGTGAGAGTCTCTAAGGCACTCGCTCCCCTGCGCCTCAGTCTGCTCGTCTCTGAAATGGGGATGATGATCCTTGGCACCTCAGTGTGATCTGAGGAATTATCAGGGTTTGGCCTGTGGTCCTAGAGGATTTGGAATTCCTGCTCTCACACCTCCCTAGCCCTCCCAGACCCCTGCTGCGGCTCTGCCTCGTTGGCCTCCCTGGCGGTAGGGAGCAAGTTCTGCCCCATGGATGAGGAAAGGAATTTAACAGACTAAGCGCGAGGAGGAATGTAAAAGTGCTTTGGAAGCTAAAATTGTGCTTCAGAGGGACGCGACAGCCAATCTTGAATCAGCGCTCATCTCTCCCAGGTTCCCCAGTCCTCCAGGAGGCCGGGCCAGTCCCAGCAGGCTCCCTGAGGTCCTCAGTATTCCGTGGGTCTGAATTTAGAGACAGCACAGCCTAGGGGTTAAGAGCGTGGACTCTATAGCCAGAGGTCTTGGTTTCAAATCGAAGCTCCGCCCCCTGCCTAGCCGGGTGAACTTGGGAAGTTACTTCACCTTTCGGTGCTTGCACTTGCCCATCTGTAAATGAGAGTAAGGGATTTTACACTCCCCTGCCGCACCCCCCAGCCCCAGCCCCAGGGCTGTTGTGGGAACTCAGTGCGATATTGTGTATAAAGTACTTAGCACAGCGGTGGGCACAAGCCTCCCTCCGGGGATGTTGCTAATGAAATCTTCTGACACTGGCCAGCTCCGCGCTCCACATACGGCTTTATGCTTTTGGAGTCACATCTGCTGCTTAACCATGATCAGAGAGGTCAAAGCCAGGGCCCTGGCCTCCTGGCTGGCACCGTTTAGTATCTACTGCAGTCGGCAAGCAGTCCCGTTCTCTTGGCTGGGAGAGGACAAAGAGGGTGACAGCGGCGGGGGCAGGAAGGGGGTTTCCGGTAAGACGGCTTTTGAACCAAGAACCGAAGGAAGTGAGGGTGATGCCAAGGGGGTGAGCCTTCCAGGCAGTGGGAACAGCCTGGGCAAAGATCCTGGGGAAGAAATGTGCTCCTTGCGCTCAGGATCGGCAAGGAAGCCGGTGCAGCTGGAGTGGGGTGGACCAGGGGAAAAGCGGGAAGGAAGGTCAGAGGGGGAGCGGGGAATCAGATTACAGAGAGCCCTGAAGGCCAAGGTATGGAATTTGGATTTTGTCCTCAGTGAAAGTCCCACACGCTCTCCAGGAATCTCCTGGTTGTGTTTCTGCCTGTCCGCGGCCCTCCCTGTTCCCTCCCATCCAGGAGCCCCCAAGGCCAAGGATAAGGGCCTTGCCCTTGGACTCCCAGGTGTCGAGCTCACCTTGAGCAGGTCCTCGGCCTCCTCCTCCTCGGCTTCCCCCCTCCCCAAGATGTCACTCAGCACAGGGGCTCGCGAACGTCTCTGTGTCTCGGTGTCCCTCACATCATCCCTGACTCTTGGGAGGACATAACTTCAGGACGTAGTTGCCCTCCTTGGCCCGAACCCCTCGAGAGGATGGAGGGGTGGGTACAAACCTTGCACACCCAGACGTGGTGAGGGAGGTTCCCCCCCGCCACCCAGTTTTCCCAGGGAGCAGGCCTGGTGGCAACCGTGTGGTCCCCCCGGCAAGGTGCTCTGTACGAGGTGGTGAGGAAAGCCAAGGGCTGTGCGGGCACGAGATAAATGTGGCCCAGCCAGGAAGCAGCTGGAGCAGGAGAGGCTGGGGACCACGGAGCTGTGCCAAAGTGGGTCAGCTCCATCACCCGCAGCACAGCAAGAATTGTGCGGATTTTTTCTTATTATTATTTTTTTCCTTGCCTTCCTTTCCTCCTCTTTCCCTTTGCGTTCTCCTCCTCTGGACAGATTCACGAAGCTTCTCAGCCAATTAGGCCAAATGGCAGGATGAGGATCGCGAATCATGGTCAGCTGGCTCCCCCCCCACCCCTTCCCCAATTCCTCAAGCCCCCCAGGGAGGCAGTAAATAACATAGTCAAGAATTAAACAATAATCGGCGGTCATAAATGATGCAGAATTCCCAGTTATATAACCAGCTGCCCTGGGAGCTGAGAGGGAGAGAAGGAGATAGCAGCTTGTCAGGGGAGTTGAGGGGGAGGTGAAGGGGTGAGGAGGTGAAGGGGGAGGGGTAGAGGGAGGTGAAGGGGGAGAGTGGACAGGTTCTGAGACTCCTGGGTCCTCAGTCCTGGGGCCTTAGGGAACACAGATGTGCTTTCCTTGAAGAGGGGTCTCCCCCAGGGCCAAAGGCTGGCGGTGGCAGGCAGTATTGGGGTGTCCAGGACCATGGCATTCTTTCTCATAAAAGAAGCCGCGTGGTGGTTTTATGAAGCCTCTGTCTCATCTACTCATATGAAAGCTGTATCTGTAAAGAATGTGCCAATTCCTGTGCCAAACTGGGGATGCAGTGGTGGGCAGGACAGACCCAGCCCTGTCCCTCGTGGGGCTTCCCGTCCGGTGGGGAGACGGACATCAACCACACTGTGATATATGCACGTGAAATGGCAGCAGTGGTGAATATTGGAAAGTGAGGCGAGGTGCAGGCCGGGTGCTCTGCGAGCCTTTCACGGGGAACCTGTCCTCACCGGGGGTCGGGGAAGACTTCCTTATGGAAGCGAGATGGAGTGAGTAGGAGAGGAAGGGGCCCTCCAGGTGAGCCAGGGGGGCACAGGGCTGGTGAGAAGGCCCCGCAGGGTGGAGGCCGCCTGCTGGGGAGTACAGGACCTGCGACCAGGTTCGGAGCGGGGCTGTGTTTGGGAGGCTCGGGAGTTTGGGGAGTGGGGAGATGCTGGAAGCAGAGGGGTGACAGGGTCCTGCTGGCTGGTTAGGAAGTTCTCTGGTCTCCGCTTTCGGTGGGAGCTGGACGGGAAGCTGCCGTCTGTGGGGAGACTGGATGGTGCCATGGGAGGGAAGGCAGGTTGAGGACGCCCCTGGGACAGGGCCTGGGACCCTCAGAGGGTTTTGTTGCAGCCCTCAGCCCCGGCCTTCCTCTCTAGTGTTCACTCCTGCCCCCTGTAGAGCAGGTGATTCTTCTTAACTCCCATCTTGTGGTCTCAGCTCAGCTTCTCTCGGCCTCCGGGGCTGCATTTCACATCAGCAAGTGCAGAGAAGGGCGGCCTCCGCGGCCTCTCCAGTCCCCCTGGCTTCAAGGTTCTATGGTTCTGTGATTCCAGTGGTTGCATTTCTCTCTCCATTCTCTCTCTCCCCCTCTCTTTCCTTCTGTGTATATAATTATTTCCCTGCATTCCAAGACAGTCCCAAATTACACGCAGGCAAAATGATTATTAAATCTCAGAAAGAAATCATAGATTGCAAGACAGCCAAAGCAGAGAGGCAGGTAGCCCGGGGCCTGCCCCACACCTTCCCTCCCCACTGGCCCCATGAAACGGGGCACCGGGAATGGGCAGCAGGGTCTGTGGACTGACCGGGCCCTGTGTACAGTCTGGGTACCCATGGCGCATTGCTCCCCTTTCTGATCCTCACTCATGCCATTTATCAAGTGGGTGTGACCTGGCCCACGCAGTGAACTGAGCCAGCTTTGCCTTTGAACCTCAGCTATTTGACTTTTAGAATCTTTTCTGTCCTGTCTGGACACAGCCCTGCTTTAGGGAACATAGGTGCCTCCCCTGTACTAGGGTTTGAAAGGTCCGATATGTCCCATTATTTTGCTGCAGGCACCGGAAATGTTCCCTTCTCAGTGTCATTCCTTTAGCGAAGAACTGACTTCCATCAGCTCTTAGGCCTGGTGCCAGGGGCCTGGCTGTGGGTGAGCACCCATGGGTGCACAGTGGATATTGGTAGTCTGTAACATTGTGTGCTTTCTGTGCATCAAATCACTAAACCCTTAAACCCTATTAAGTCAGTATTACTAGAATTCTCCTTTGATGAAGAAGCTTAGGCCCAGAGAAGTTGAGTGACTTGTCTACAATCACACAGCCTCTAAGTGGTGGGGCCACGGTTGGACTCCAGGTCTGGCTGCAGAGCCCAGGTTCTTAGGCGCCTGGCTGTGCTGACTCTGCAGTGTGAAGCACCTTCCTAGCTGTTGACTCCCCATCGCCTGGTGAGTAGCGGCGCCTTTACAGGCGAGGAAGCAAGGCCTGGAACAGGGAATCATATGCCTCTTGAGGCTCTTAGCCAGGATGGGGCAGACCTGGGACCTGAGCCCAGACCTCCCTCTCTTCCTTCCCTCACACGCCCAGGATGGGGCCCAGAGAGGGGCGCTCCAGCCAAAAGGGGGAAGGGCCCGAACATGAAGGCCTCCTGAGCAGGTCGCTGGCAAGGGCTTCTGGGGTTGGGGGGAGTGTCCAGGCCTGCAGGCTCTTGGGCTCCTTCTCTGTGGACCCTGCAGCCACCCCGCAGGGGACCAGAAGCCCACCTTCAGGGCCTGGCCTGGCTTCAGCCAACCCCGAGCTCACCCATTTAACTGCGGATTCCTCCCGCCCTCCTCCCAGCCTCAGACCGCAGCAGACTCAGCAGCTTTGCTTGATCAGGGGAGTCTCATTAGGGGGTGCAGCTGTCCCAGAGGTGCAGGGCCTCTCCCGAGGGTGGCAATGCCCTGGTGTGTTTATTTCTTCACCGGCTTAACTCCCCAGCTGCCCAGGCCAGTGGTTCTCAAAGTCGGTCCCTGCAGCAGCTGCAGCAGTAACTGGAAGCTTGTTAGCACCTCTCAACCCCCACCAGGACCTGCGGAATCCCTGAGGAAATTCTGGGGAGCAGGCTGCTGTGCCCCCCAGTTTGAGAGCCCTTACTCTAGGCAGGGCTCCCGCCAGCATTCACGTGGAGCTTGGGTTAAGTGAAGGTTTTGGAGGGTGGGGTGAACTTCTTTGAGGTGGGGGAGTCCTTTTAGGGGCTGAGGGGGACATAAAGGGGGGGCCAGACTGAAGGGTGGAGCCCCATCCCCATTGCCTGTCCAGGCCCAGAAATCTCGGCAGCAACTCAGCCGCGTGCAGTGTCGCGGGGGCGGGAATCTCGGGTCCACGGTGGCTGGCGCCTTGGGCCGCCATCTACAAACACAGATGGTGATCCTGTGGGTGGAAAGCCTGACACGTAGCGGGCGCTCAGAGAGGGGAGGCGTTGCCACTTTTCTGACCAGGGGCCCCCACGGAGCCTTTTTGCTGCTTCTCCCTGTTCCTCATGAAGCTCTG
This sequence comes from Catagonus wagneri, assembly GCA_004024745.2. Taxonomy (NCBI): domain Eukaryota; kingdom Metazoa; phylum Chordata; class Mammalia; order Artiodactyla; family Tayassuidae; genus Catagonus; species Catagonus wagneri. The sequence continues at coordinate 17,175,203 of PVHT021183629.1, read as the reverse complement.
GTGAGCCTGGCAGGGCTGAGATTATCCTACCCAGTTGGTGGGGAAGGAAGTTGAAGTCCAGAGAGGTTTTGTGAGTTACTCAAAGACACACAGAGCATTTGATGTCCAAGCCGAACCAGAAACCCGGGTGTCTTGACTCCTCCGGCTCTTCCATAGGCCTCAGCCAAGTGTTCCTTCCACATCTGGTCTGGGGCTGTGGGAAGTGGGGCTCCCTGGGCCTTGACACCCCCAAACAGCTTCTCAAGTCTCCCCTTTAATCACAGAGTCCTAGCATCTCAGTGATGGACGGAACCTTGGAGATAAACTAGTCGCCCGACTCCCCGTTCATAGATGGAGAAAACGAGACCTAGAGAGAGAAAATAACTGACCAGGTCACCTGTGTCGGAGCCCTGATTCCTGACACAGTAGACGCCCCACTGGGCCGGACTCCTCCCGACCCGTCACTTTTGCCCTTGTGTTCCCCTTGCACTTTGGGGCACTCGCCTGCCTCACTCCCTGCCCAACACCTAGAACATCCTTGGACAGCAGTCTTCTTCAGTAAAGCTTTGTAGAATCGGGGACTTCGTTAGTTAATGAGTTAACTGACCACTCTGGCCCCAGGGAAAGAGCACTGGGGAGGGTTGGGAGCCCGCGGGGCTGATGACTCACTTGCCTGTGTCTTTGTCTCTGGGTCTCTTTGTCCCTCTGATTTGCTTTCGTGGTTGTTTTGCTGGTTTGGACTTTGGCCTGAATCTCCTCCCCTCCTCCTGACTCTTCCTTTCGTCCTCACTGTCTCCAGTCACTGACAGTGGCCTAGGCCAGGGGTCATCCCGAGGCAGGGCCGCTTGCACGGAACAGGGCTTCATCTCCCGTGGGCAGCCCCTGAGTGCATTTAACAAGCAGGTCTGGGCCTAGGAGGGATGGTTTTCTTATTGCTCACCTTATTCCTTGCCTTATTCCTTCCCCAGCAAGCCAGAGTTGATCACTCATCAAGGGGCAGGCAGGGGGAGGAGGGAGGAGGCTTGGCGCTATGTAGGGGTGGGGTGGTGGAGACATGGGGGGAGGTCGCTGACCTGCTGCAGGGGCTGGTCCAGGATGCTTTAGACAGCCTAGGCAGGGAGTTCCCACTGTGGCACAGTGGGTTAAGGTCCCTACTGCAGCAGCATGGTTCTCTGTGAAGGTGTGATTTCTTTTCTTTTTTTAATTACTTAATGAATTTTATTTCATTTATAGTTGTACAACGGTCATCACAACCAAATTTTATGGCATTTCCATCCCAAACCCTCAGTGCATCTCCCCACCCCCCAACCTGTCTCGTTTGGAAACCAAGTTTTTCAAATTCTGTGAGTCAGTATCTGTTCTGCAAAAAAAGTTCATTGTTTCCTTTTTTTAGATTCCACATGTAAGTGATAGCATTTGATACTGGAGTCTCATTGTCTGACTGACTTCACTTAGTATGATAATTTCTGGGTCCATCCATGTTGCTGTAAATGCCATTATTTCTTTCCTTTTAATGGCTGAGTAATATTCCATTGTGTATATGTACCACATCTTCTTTATCTACTCCTCTGTCGATGGGCATTTAGGTTGTTTCCACGTCTTGGCTATTGTATAGAGTGCTGCAATGAACACTGGAGTACATGTGTCTTTTCAAGTCATGGTTTCCTCTGAATAGATGCCCAGGAGTGGGTTTGCTGGATCAAACGGTAATTCTATTTTTAGTTTTCTGAGGAATCTCCATACTGTTTTCCACAGTGGTTGCAAAAGGTGCGATTTGGATCCCTAGCCCTGCACAGTGGGTTAGAGGATCTGGCGTTGACACAGGTTGCAGCTGCAGCTCAGATTCAATCCCTGAGCGGAGTGGTCTTTGCAGTTACCACATATGGTTTCCTCTCCGAGGTGGCGGGCTGCTCATCCGGCCAGAGTGGACTTCCCGGAGTCTCTCGGCCTTTTTTATTTTATGGCCACAGCCAAGGCATACAGAAGTTTCTGGGCCAGGGACTGAATCCAAGCCCCAGGTGCGACCTACAACACAACTGTAGCAATGCCAGATCTTTTTTTAACGTGTTGCGCTGGCCGGGGAAAGAACCCGCACCTCCAAAGCCACCCAAGCCACTGCAGCTGGATTCCTAACCCACTGCAGTTCGGCCTTTTTAAAATGACCCTCTGGCAATCAAAGGAAGATCAAGCTCTGAGCACCAGGGCTGCCCCGCAGCACAGTAGCTGGCTTTGGGGGTGGCCGGGGGGGAGGGGGGCATGTGAATGGTGGGATGTAGGGCCCGAAGGCAGACCCCTCCCTCCCCCCGCCCAGGCGCTGAGGAGTGAAAACAGGGGAATGGCCAGAATCAGCTCTGTTCGCCCTGGCTCAGTTTGGTGAGGACCAGCAACCTGGGACCTCAAGTCCGGTCGTGTCCTGTGGCATCATCAGCCAAGGGATCTGGCAGGCGGGACAGGGCACACTCGCACGCGGGTGGTGCCTGGCCCCTCTCACTTCTCTCCCCTTCCCCGGCCAGGTGGTGAGCCAGATCGATAAGCTAACCTCCGACTTCGACTTTGAACTAGAGCCGGATGACTGGACCACAGCCACTGTGAGCAGCACCTCCAGCAGCGACAAGGCGGGTGCGGGCGGCCCCTTTGACCTGGGCCACCTGGACTTTATGACGGCCGACATCCTTTCGGACAGCTGGGAGTTCTGCTCCTTCCTGGACGTCTCCACGCCCTCGGACTCCATGGACGGCCCCGAGTCCACGCGGCCGGGGGCTGGCGCCGACTACCGGCTCATGAACGGCGGCCTGCCCATCCCCAACGGGCCGCGGGTGGAGACCCCGGACTCCTCCAGCGAGGAGGCCTTCGGCGCTGGCCCCGTGAAGGGCCAGCTGCCCCAGCGGACCCCAGGCACACGGGAGAGGGTGCGGTTCAGCGACAAAGTGCTCTACCACGCTCTGTGCTGCGACGACGAGGAGGAGGCGGCCGCAGAGGAGGAGGTGGGCCTGTCCCCGGAGCCACCCCATACCGAGGCCCACACGGGCCCCGGCAAGCCCGCCCCGGCTCCCTACAGGCCCAGGCGCTCCCCGCTGACTGGCCGCCGCTCAGGTGCCACCTCGGCCCCCGAGCAGACCCGAAGGGTCACAAGGAACAGCAGCACCCAGACGGTGTCGGACAAGAGCACTCAGACGGTGCTGCCCTATACGGCCACCAGACAGAAAGCCACGGGGAAAAACTAGGGGCCGGGGTGGGGGCTGGGGGGCGGTGGGCACATAGAGCTATAAATATATATATATATATATATTTAAACAAACGCAGTCATAATAAAATTTTAAAATGCTAAGGATCCGGCCCCACAGACCCCAGAGCTCTCACAGAGCTCGTCTTAGACACATGTGCCTACTCAGCTCTTAGGTCCCCGGAGGTGCGGCCAGGACCACCCCCCTCCCTTCCTACGCAGGGCCCCTGAAAGGAGTGTCCTGAAGTGGGCAAATGATGCGGGCAGGTCTGACCCAGGACTCCTCTAGCTTGGAGTCTGGTCTCTGGCCTGTTCCGGACTCAGCAGCAGGGGACAGGCCCTAGAGGGGCAGGGTCCAAGGCCAGGGCTAACACTTGGTGTGATTCAGAGGAGACTGTGAGACCAAGGGCCCGGGGTGGGGGTGGGGGGGGCATCACCGCTGCGGGGCCCAGGATCACTGGCAGCAACCCCACCCCACCCTGTGCCTTCTACCCCGAGGCTGACTCTTGCCTCTCCTTCCCGAAGGCAAATTTCCCAGGATAAAGGCAGTCCCGCCCACTTCCATCTCAGGGCTGCCCAGCAGGCAGAGGAGCGAGCTGCTTCCACGGGTGGGCCTCCGTGCCTGGAAGCTGGGCTTCCGTGGACCCTGGAGGCCGGGCTGGGCTGGGCTGGGCAGAGGTTTGTTCGAAGATCAAACCACTCCCAATCCTTTCAGCTCCCATGCTTAGCCTTGAGCTCTAGGGATCAAAAACTCAGGGCAGAGCCTCAGCCAGCCCCTGCTTGGCCCTGAGCAGATCTGAGGTCCAATGTGAGAAAGCAGGCAGCTGCCACCACGGGGCTGTTGACCCGAGCCATAGACAGGTTCTGTAGCAGGCAGCCCCGGAGAGGAGTCCAGTGGCCATACGCTGTCCCTGCTTCTGTATTTGGGGCACCAACAGAGACAAGATGGGAGCCCAGAGGTAGCAGGGCTTATATATAGTATTAGTTCACAGGCTAGAGTATTAGCCTGTGCCATCCTGCCCGCCGTGAGCGTGTGGTTTCCAGGCTGCACGTGGCTCTGCTCTCCAGCAGAGCCGTGACCTTGAGCCAGTCCATTTGCCTCTCTGAGGCTATCTACCTCATCTATAAAGTGGAGCTGATAGCCGTCCCCGACCCCATCAGGGGCTCTGGGGTCCGGCAAGATGGGGAAGGTGAAAGCGGTCGGGAAACGCCAAGGCGCTGGACATGCGGTGTGGTCAGTGCAACCCCAACCCAGATCCAGTGTTTTCCAGGTGGGGAGCCCTGAGTGGAGCAGGCAGAGAAGCCACTCCCATGGACTGGGAGCTGTCCCAGGGTCACTGCTTCACCTTGTCCCCGCAGCAGCTTGCGTTCGGGAGACTGCTGCAGCTTGATTCACTGCCTCTCGCTCAGAGCAAGGAGGTAAGCACACGGCTCCCCAGGGGGCTCCCCACTGCACATTTTCATTAAGGCAGATTCACAGCCCACCTGGCAGGAGGGGTCTCTGCTCCTCAGGTGGAGGTCTGGCAGCACCCGCTGCCCTGGCCTGAAAGGCCAGGGGAACTGCTGTGCAGCCCCAGCCGTGGGGGAAATAGAGGTTGTGCAGGCCAGTCTGGAGCAGATTCTGGGGAGCTGTCCAGATGAGATGGGCCAGGCCTGGGACGCATTCTCTGCAGAGCTGGACTCCTCAGGCCTGGGCTGCGGTCAGAGCCCTAAAGATCTAGCCAGGGTACGGCCTCCGGGGTGGAAATCCACGGGTGGGATGGGCCACGGCTGGCTCTTCCCGGCCCAGGCCTGAGAGCCAGGGGTCTGAGCTCCTTTGTCAGTGCCAGGCATCTCTCAGGCAGTGGGGCTGATCAGGGGTGGGCTCGGAGGATGAATGCCAGGCCCCCTGGGGCCAGCCAGGTTCTGCCCTGACAGTGAGGAGGGGGCAGTCCAGGGCGGCCCTACCCACCCGGGTATGAGCCCACCTGGCTCTGAAGAAACACATTCGTTTCTACCTCCAGCACTTGTTTCTGCTGTCCCACGGCAAGACTGCTTTTAGACTTAACAGTCTCTCATCTTTACAGCAGTCAGGGGGAAGAAACCTACAGAGTAGTACCCACGTCCCCCGGGGAAGAAACTGAGGCCCCCAGCCCGGGACCTCTGCGACAGCCCCGGGGAAGGCCTTGTCCTTGCCTGGGAGCCCCCACCCCCACCCCACTCCGGCTCTCTATGTGATGGCGTGTGGTCACGACTAATGTCCATTGTTTAACCAGACCTGTTCCCCGGACCACCACTTGGCTACTTGCCCCCAATGGGGCAGAGGTGCGAGGGTGTCCTGGAAGATGGGGAAGCGGGTATTTGTTCTGGAAGGGCCCCCTCCCCCCAGATTACTTGGCTTCCTAATTTTGCCACATCCAGTCTGGGCCTCGCTGACAGTAGGCTGGGATCTCCGTGGCATTCTTATGACTTAAAAGGCAGAGCATGGCCACCTTGGGAAAGAACGGTGACGGAGCTGCTGAGCCGCGGAACGCGTGGCTTCTGAGTAGTGAGCTCCCCGTCCTTGAGCAGACGCAGCCATCGCTGAGACCTAGTCCTCGAGCTCCCTGCTCCTCCCCACCTCCCAGCCTTTGCCAGTTTCTAGGTTTTCTTACCCAGGATGTCCTATCAGATCTCCCTGCTTCCAAGAGCTCTTATTTCGCCGACCACCCACTGTGTGCTCAGGCTTGTGCTAACCGGTGCCATGCGGGTGGTGTGAGAAGACAGGCGCTTGTAACAGTCCTAACAGTATCTCGGTTTCATTGAGTGCCTACCATGCACTGGCTGAACAGGGGTGGGCTCGGAGGATGAATGCCAGGCCCCCCGGGGCCAGCCCACTTATTCCTCCCAGTGAATATGAGATAAGCACTTTTTTCTATGCCTGCTTTCCAGATGAGGAACCTGAGGCTCTGAGAGGTTAGAACATTTGCCCAGAGGCACAGGACGGGTAATAGCACCAGGATTCAACCCCAAAGTCAATGACTTGGCACTCGCACGTCTGCTGCAGTCAAAACCTGTGGTGTAGACGGCGCTCTGGTCTCAGGCAATGAGGGAGGGGGCCGGGGCTCTAGGAGCCAGGTGGGCCCGTGGGTGGGTGGGGGTGTTGGGAGCAGGAAACCTGTGAATGTCATGCAGTCTTTGGAGAGCTTGGCTACTGATCACCTGAATGTCACAACCCTTGACACAGAGCCTGGCACCAAATGGATGATGGGTTCAATAAATGTTTGTTGAATGAATGAATGAGTGAGCCCCATTTGCCGAGGGGATCCATGGTGCATTCATTCAATCGGCTTTTATTGCAGACCTCCTCCGTGCCAGGTCTCAGGTTGCTGGTGCACACAATACACGCAACTCCCTGTGCGGATCTGTTCTGGCGTGGCTGGGGGCTGGACAAAGGCAAAATGCGTGCGGGCTGGTTTCAGTGCTGAGGCACCCACGGGCATTGCGGCCAGCCTGTGATCCCTGGGAAAGGAGCCGGGAGCACGAGGCGGGAGACTCTCTGGGACACGACCTCGTGGGGACAGGGGTCCTCAGCCTTGATGCCATTTTAATGCACGTTGCAGTGTTCCCCGTGTCTGAGGATGAGGAGGTCACGGTCTCTATTTTACAGACAAGGGACCTACGATGTAGTCCATGAAAGTGGTTTGATGAAACCGAGGGGCAGAAAGGGGGCAGGCTGTTCAGAGACCCCAGCACCATCCCCCAGTCTTGGAGACTAAGTGAAGCCCTGTCAACAGAAGGTAAAAAGGGCAGGGAGGAAGCTGGGAATTCCAAGCAGGCCGGCCTTCCTCCTGACTTCCTTTTCTCTTTTCCAAGCCCTCCCTCCCCCCATCTGTCTCCCACCCTCCAGCTGGGGCTCGTATAAGAAAACTGACATTTATCGACCGCTTAGTATATGCCAGGCACTGTGCTGTATCTCTTAACTAACATGAAATGACAGATTTAGTTATGCCTGGCACATAATAGGTCGCTCGATAATTATTTATTAAATAAATGGATGAACCACAATCCTTATCTTACAGGTGAGGGAGCTGATGAACAAACAAGGAAGGTGTTCAGAGTTGCACCGTAGGAGATTGGTGGAGCTGGAGATTTGCCATTGCTGTTATTATTTACACTATAGAAGAGCTACTATTTATGGCGTACCTATTATTTGATGCATTAGTCACTCTACATAAATTATCTTACCTGCTTTACAGCAACCCGCCAAGTAACTGAGACTCTTACCATTTTACCAATGAGAAAACTGAGACCCAGGGAGGTGTAGTACCCTTCCCCGAAAAACCGGCTCCTATATGCAGAAGTAGGATCTGGATCTAGACTTCATCATGCTTCCGACACGCCTAGCTTCAGGGGACATGGAACCCCTGCAAGTAGAGACTTGGCCAGAGCATGGATTTCCCGCAGCACAAGTGCCCACTAGGGTTCAGGCCCTGCTTTCTTCAACTCCATCTCCTCAGGCCCCTGGGAACCAGACTCCTAGAACCTGCCCTTGGTGCCCTGCGGGCCTGGGGGCACTGACCGGGTGACTGGCAGAAAACAGCCCTGGGTCCCAAGTGTCCTCTTCCCCTTCTTGTGTCTCCAGCAGAGCCAGGAAGACCACCGGGCGGCCCTCGGCTCCTTGATGCCCAGCCCCTTCCTGGTCTGGGCTGACCTGGCATTCGTTAGAGGCTGGAGCATCTAGGAAAGGTTTCTGGAAGTTAGAGGAGGATTCTGGAGCATCTAGGAAAGGTCTCTGGAAGTTAGAGAAGTTAGAGGAGGATTCTGGAGCATCTAGGAAAGGTCTCTGGAAGTTAGAGGAAGATTTGAAATGGAATTCATTTGTGGGGCGGGATAGAACTGGACACAAGGAAGGGGGATGCAGGGTACCTGGCGCCGGCGGAACTTTACGGAGATGGCCAGGGTGGCAGCCAGGGCACAGCAGAGATGGCCTTGCTGAAGCAGAGGGTGCGTGTTGGCGCAGGATGGGAGAAATGAGAGCACGTGCAGCAGGGGCCCGACTGGAGAGCCCCACGGCCCCCTCGGAGCCACTCCATCCTCCTGACTGCGGGAGGAGGAATGGGGGTTTCTTGTGTAGTCTGAGCCTGGGAGAAGAAACTTGAGCTCAGAAGTGCTCATTATCCAGGAGAGACTATGCTGAGAGGGACCCACTGTCACGAAGAGGTAAGAGCATCGCGTGATGAGCACATTGGTAATAAAAGAGACACGCCAAACCCCACTGTATCTCACAAGAAGGTGAAACACCCCTCCCGCCACACTGAACCTTTCTTTTCTCCACGGGCGGGGGGTGGGGATGCCGGGACCGCGGCGGCCCCACTGCAGGTGAACGAAGCCAAGATCCTGATGAGACCCGACCCTGCCCGCCTGCCGGCCCTGAACCCCGAAGATGGAGTGTTGTGCAGCCACCACTGTCACCACCCAGCTCTCCCGCTTTCCGGTACCCAGCCAGGTCAGCCAGGGAGACGAGGTGGGTGACTTCGGGCCCGTGCTGTCCACACCCAGGCACTCGCACATGATCAGATCTGACACCCTGCCGGGAACACTCAAGCTCACACGCCTGCCCGCGGCTCTCAGTTCCCTACTCAGGCTGCTGCCTCCCCTAGCCCAGCTGGGGTTTGCTGGGGGCGGGAGCTCCCCACCCGCACCTTGCGCGCAACCATCTGTGATGCAGACCCAGGAGGGTCTCCTTCCGCCGCCCCCCCACCCCCCGCTGCCGTCTTAGAAGCGCCAAAGACACCAGCTCACCTGCACTTCTCTCTACCTGACCCATCTGCTGTCCCCCACGAGAAGGTAGGACAGGGCAGGGGTCACTTGTGCCAAGAGACCTGGGGGCCCTGGTTTTTGCGTAGTTTCTCTGTGGCCAGCGGGAGGCCCTTCCAGGAGATTTTTATAGGGATGGACAGTTTTCCTTGAGCCCCGTTGCAGTTTATGGGAGGCTTCCCGAAGCGGGGATGTATCCGCTTTGGAGAGGTGGGGGCGGGGGACCCCGGGGTGCAGGGAGAGTGGCAGAACCCTGGCATCATCTCCCCACTTTGCCCCCACTCCCCTGGGGGACAGTTTTGAGAGGTGGCACAGTTGCCCCCAGGACCCAGGGCAATTGTGGAGAGTTAAATCCATAAAACCAACGAGAGGAGTTCCTGTCGTGGCTCAGTCAGTTAAGAACCCGACTAGGATCCATGAGGACTCGGGTTCAGTCCCTGGCCTCGCTCAGTGCGTTAAGAATCCGGCATCGCCATGAGCTGTGGTGTAGCTCGCAGATGCGGCTTGGATCCCGTGTTGTTGTACCTGTGGCGTAGTCCAGTGACTGCAGCTCCGATTCGACCCCTGGCCTGGGAGCTAACATCCGCTCCACGTGTGGCCCTAAAAAGAGAAAAACAACAAGAGAGGAGAAGTCTCAGGAGAGATGAGCCCAGTGTTTGGGGTGAAGATGCTTGGGGACAGCCTGAGATCCCAGAAGCACACACGGGGTCCCTGGGAGAGGAGCCAGGAGCAGGTGGCAGGAGATTAGCCTGACAAGGCCCGGGGTGCTCAGCCCAATACCTCTGTCATGGTGCAGCGTCCCCCATGCCTGAGACCAAGGCGCCGCCCTCTGAGGACTGGGAAGGCAACAGGCGAGGCCATTCAGGGTGCGCCCCAGATGTGGAGTACAGTTTTCCCCACTCGGCCTCCGGGTCCCCCTCAGGGTCCTGCCTCCCTCTAGCTTCCGCATAGAAGAGTTCTTTATGCTCAGGCCAAGGCCGGGAGCCTGTCCAGGAAGCTGCAGGTGGTCCTTCTGTCCCCCGGGGAGACGGGGGGGTGCTCTGAGAACTTCTCTAGCCCTGAGACCCCTCTCAGGCCACGCCGACCCTATCCTCCCTCCAAATCCCTGGGTTTTTCTCTTCCTCATTTCCAGGTTGCAAATTGGTGGCCCACACACTTGTTTGCTTCCCACACATGCTTTGGCTTTAAAGAGGATGTTACATAAAAACACAGATTTCAGGTTTCGGGGGGTGGGGGGGATCGCCTCAATTTTGTTCTAAAAAAATTGTCTTTAAAGAGAAATCAATAGGTCTAACAACACTGGGCTGGTGTCCCACAGGGAAACAGCAGAAACGGAGCAGCAGGGCCCCTCCAGGTGGAGCGAGCCACCAGAATGACCCCCTAGTGCGACCCCCTCCCCTGCCTGGGCATTCATCCATTTGCAGTGCCTCCTGCAGGCAGTCTGATTTCTCTGCCATAGAAGCTGCCCCCGGTTCATCTTTCATCACGCCTTCCCTCTGTCTGCGCCTGTGCGTCCTGAACGTCCCTCCCTCCCACCCTCACTACTGCAGCGAGATCGAGTTGCCCACACAAGCCCCTTGAGGGCAGGGACATCCACGTGCTTCCAGGAGCTGGCACAGGGTTGGCACATGGGAGGTCCTCGGCGAAGGTACGTTGAATAAACATGCAGGGAGGGCCATGAGTCCCACAGTCTTCCCAGAAGGAGAGGGTGTCATTCAGCGTCTTAGGGGAGCAAAGGGGCAAAAAGGGTGCCGACCGCTGCCAGAAGTGCTGAAACATCCACCCAGTTTAGCTTTGCTTTGTTTGGGGGTTTTTTTGTTGCTGTTTTTGTGTGGTGGTAGGGGGGGTTGTTTGGCTGCATCCTTGGCATTGGAAAATTCTTGGGTCATGGATCAAATCTGAATCTAAGCCACAGCTGCGGCAATGTTGGATCCTTAACCCACTGTGCCTAGCCTCAGATAGAACCCGTGCCTCTGCAGGGACCTGAGCTGCTGCAGAGACAATGCTGGATCCTTAACCCGCTGTGCTACAGCGGGAACTCCACTTTGTTTTTGAATTTAGAGACATCGTTTGCAAAGACTGAGGGATGAATTCATACTTTTTAATAAAGGAATCTTCAAATCAAATAGCCCTTGTAGCTATTCCATCAATCCACTGGAGCACCAGCCACAGAGATAATTCATTCACCAAGTAATTGCCATCGTTCAAGGGCTGGATGGGACATTGTGAGATGTCCGTTAAGTGAATTTTTGCTTAATCAAGTGCCTTTTCCCCATAAGGTTTGTACATTCCGAAGGCCCAGTGGATGTCAGCGTGGGCTGAGCTTGGTTAAGCCCTACTTACCAGCTCTCTCCCTAAGACCTCCCCACTGGGGTGTGGCTATGGGAGGGCCTGGGGGCCCAGCAGAGCACACCTGGGCCCAGGTGATCATTACGTGCACCCCACATCCCCATCTGGTTGCCAGGAAGCTCCAGGTTTGTACTGAGAGCCCCCTTCATTACGGAAAAAAGGAGCTTAATGTTCTAGGAACTCACCTTCCCCCCTCTCCTCCTCCTAGCCCCCCTCCCCTCACAGGAGCAGGGCAAGCGTGGTCCAACCATCCTTCATGAGGAAGCTGATCCTGCTCAGCTTTTTTAAGATGCAAGCTCTGGGCTGCGGACACAGCAATAGAGAACGGCTGTGTTGAGTGAATGCTGGCCCCCGTGATCAGTGGCCTTCCTAGGATGGTTGGATGAGATGAGGGCTCAGCTGCCAGACGAGCTCAGGCTACACTAAGAATCAGGGCTCCGGGAGAGGCAAGGGCGGGCGCTCAGTCCGCTCTCCCTGATTCGGCTCCCCAATCTCTACTGCAAGCCATTCTTCACAAACAAAATGCAAAACAACCTGTCACTCTCCAGGCTTAAAACCTCTTATGAAAAAAGGGGAAAAAAAAGTCTGATTCTTCATTGTCTTTAGGATCACAAAGCAAGACGTTCGAGGCCTTCTTAACTTGGTGTCTGCTGGGCCCTGCCCTCCTTCCAGTCCCACCTGCGCAGCTTTCATTCAAGGCAGATGAGCGGCTGGAAAGCCCTGAAGTGCCTGCTTCTCAAGGCCATTTCCCTTCATGGGACTGAGCCTGCTTCCCCTCAGTATTGTGCAGAGCCTAGAAGCTCCAGCTCTAGACTTGAATGAAGATGGATTGGCTGCCTGTTTTATCTTTTTTTTTTTTTTTTCCTGTTTTATCATTTGCTGGCCGTGGGACTTGGCGCAAATAGCTTAGCTTCATCGGAGCACAGAGGACAGTTATGGCGCCCATGCATGGGCCACAGCGAGGCTTTCAGGCTGGGCCACGGTTTTAACACATGCTATTCATTTTATTCATTAGTCCCTGTTGTGCTTACACTTGGCATCCCACTCCTACCCCCTCCTAGTGGCCTTGCTGGACTGCAGTGCTTGGAAAGCTAAAAATGATGCTTCTTAGCACCCTCCTTACAACTGGGGCTCTGTGTTGGGAGCTGGGTTCCAGCAGTTAGAGGCACGGTGGCAAATCTAAGCTGGCAGATTTGGAGGCTATTTATGGCTGTCTTGGGCTGTTCTGGGCCAGCAAGCCTGGCTGTGGAAATGCAGCAACATTTCAGGGTTGAGTCTTCCGACTCGTGGGTGGGAGGAGGTGACCACATGCTCCTGGCTCCCCAGCCCAGCGACGGCAGCAAGGCACAGCACCGGTGCTCCCTCCCTACACCCCGTGTTCTTTTCATTGCCATAGTCGAGTGCCACAAACCTGAGACTTAAAACACACATTTATTCTAACTCCGGAGGTCAGAAGCCTAAAATCAACTTCACTGGACCAAAATCAGTGTCGGCCAGCATGTGTCCCACCTGGAGGCTCTGTTTCCTTGCCTTTTCTGGCTTCTAGAGGTGGCTTGCTTTCCTTGGGTCATGGCCCCCTCTGCCTTCAAGCCAGTTCCTGCTTCTGTCATCCTATTTCTTTCTTCTTTCCTTCTCTCCTTCCTGCCTTTCTTCCTTCTTCCTCTTCCTTCCTTCCTGACTCTACTGTCCTGCTTCCCTCTTATAGAACCTCTCTTGTGGTTACATTGGGCCCGCCTGAAAAATCAAGGGTAATCTCTCCATCTCAGGATTATTTTTTTTTTAATTGACGAATAGTTGATCTATAACAGTGTGTTAGCTTCAGATGTACAGCAAAGTGATTCCATTTTTTTGTTTCCAGACTGCATCCCATTATAGGTTATTGCAAGATACTGAATATAGGAGTTCTCTTGTGGCACAGCAGGTTCAGGGTCTGGCATTATCGCTGCAGCGGCTCAGGTGGCTACTATGGCAGGGTTCAGTCTCCCGGCCCAGGAACTTCTATATGCCATGGGCATGGCCAAAAAAAAAAGGAAGTATGTTCTTCCCTGTGCTATACAGCAAATCTTTGTTGTTTGTCCATTTCATGTATAGTAGTTTATATCTGCTAATTTCAAACTCCTAATTTGCCCCTTCCTCGCCTCCCTCGCTTCCTCTTTGATAACTGTAAGTTTGTTTTCTATGTCTGTGAGTCTGTTTTGTATATAGATTCATTTGTATTATTTTTAGATTTCACGTATGTGATATCATGTAGTGTTTGTCTTTCTCTGACTTAATTCATTAAGTATAATATTCTGTAGGTCCACCCATGTTGCTGCCAATGGCAATATTTCATTCTTGCTGTGGCTGAGTAGTATTCATATATATATACATTTGTGTATGAATATTACTCAGCCACAGTATGAATGTATATATACCACATCTTCTTAAACCAATTGTCTGTTGATGGGCACTTGGGTTTCTCCGATATCTTGGCTATTGTAAATAGTGCTGCTATAAACATTGGGGTACACGTATCTTTTCAAATTAGAGTTTTTGTTTTTTCCAGATATATACCCAGGAATAGAATTGCTGAATCATATGTTAGCTCTATTTTTAGTTTTTAAGGACCCGTCATACTGTTTTCCATGGTGGCTGCACCAATTCACGTTGCCACCAGCAGTGTAGGAGGGTTCCCTTTTCTCCACATTCTCACCAATGTTGGTTATTTGTAGACTTTTTGATGATGGACATTCTGCCAGGTGTGATGTGATACCCCCTTCTAGTTTTGATTTGTGTTTCTCTGATAATTCGAAATGTTGAGCATCTTTTTATGTTCCTGTTAGCCATCTGTATGTCTTCTTTGGAAAAATGTCTATTTATGTCCTCTGCCCATTTTTGGATTGCATTGTTTGTTCAGTATTGAGTTGTATGAGCTGCTATGTGTCTATTTGGGATATTAACCCCTTCTCAGTTGTAATATTTGTAAATATTTTCTCTCGTTCTGTAGGTTGTCTTTTCGTTTTGTTCATGGTTTCCTTTGCTGTGCAGAAGCTTTTAAGTTTGACTAGTCCCATTTGTTTATTTTTTATTTTATTTTTTCTTAGGAGACTACAAAATATTGCTACAATGTTTTCAGATAATGTTTTGCCTATATATTATTTTCTAGGAGTTTTAAGTTGTCCTGTCTTATATTTAGGTCTTTAAACCATTTTATTTTCGTATATGGTGTGAGGGAGTGTTCTAATTTCATTGATTTGCATGAGGCTGTCCAGCTTTCCCAGCACCAGTTGTTGAAGACACTGTCTTCTTTACATTGTATATTCTTGTCTCCTTTGTTGTAGATTAACTGACCAAAGGTACATGTGTTTATTTCTGGGCTTGCTATTATGTTCCATTGCTCCACATGTATGTTTTGTGCCAATACCATACTGTTTTGATTCCTGTAGTTTTTTTTTTTCTTTTTAGGGTCACACCTGTGGCAAATGGAAGTTCCCAGACTAGGGATCGAATGGGAGCTATAGCTGCCAGCTATAGCTCCAGTCACAGGAATGGCAGATCCAAGCCTCATCTACAGCCTATATCACAGCTCATGGCAACACCGGATCCTTAACCCACCGAGTGAGGCCAGGGATGGATACTAGCCAGGTTCATTATCACTGAGCCATGACGGGGACTCCAAGATTACTACAGGTTTGTAGTATTGTCTGGAGTCTGGAATGTTATACCTCCTGCTTTGTTCTTTTTCTTCAGGATTGCTTTGACAATTCTGTTTTTCATGGTTTCATATAAATTTTAGGATCATTTGTTCTAGTTCTATAAAAGGGTCACTGGTATTTTGATAGGGATTGCCTTAAATCTGTAGATTGCTTTGGGTAGTATGGCCATTTTAACAATATTAATTCTTCCAATCCAAGAGCAAGTGGATCTCTTTCCATTTCTTTTGAGTCATCTTCAATTTCCTTTATCAATATTCTATAGTTTTCAGCATATAGGTCTTTCACGTCTTGGGTTCAGTTTATTCCTAGGTGCATTTTTTTTTCTTTTTAATGTGAGTTTAAATGGGATTGTTTCTTTACATTCTCTTTCTAATATTTCATTATTAGTGTAAAGCGATGCAAAAGATTTCCGTATATTAATCTTATACCCGGCTACCTTGCTGAATTCATTTATTAGTTCTAGTAGTTTTTATGTGGAGGCCTTAGGGTTTTCTATATATAGTGTCATGTCTTCTACATTTAATGACAATTTTACCTCTTCTCTTGCAATCTGGATACCCTTTATTTCTCCATCTTATCGGATTGCTCTGACTTGGACTTATGATACTATGTTGACTAGAAGGAACAGTGCATTCTTCAGCTCCAGGGCTCCTGTTCAATCTGGGGCTTCGTGGCCCTGAATCCAAAAATTCAGAAACAGTGGCATGTGACAGAAGGGATGGGCCTTAATCCGCAGGAAGATGTAGAGGGTCAAATCTAGAAAACAACCTATGAGCAGAGGCTGAGTCTCCCTTGACCGGAGGCAGAAAAGGAAACAGGCCAAATGATGTCCTCGGTCTAAGGCAGGCCCTGACTCTGCCTCACCTGGGACAGAACGAGCAGTCTGGCCCCAGAACTCAGAACGGCGTCTCCATACCTGGGTGTAAATGGAGCAAGGAAACTGTTCCTTAAGTGTGTCAGATGCATGCAGCATAGCAAAGAAAACCTCTGAATGCCACCTTAGATGACGTCCCTATAAAGATGGGACAATAGGAGAAGACAGCCTTGCAGATGTCCATCTCCACTGGACAAAGAGCCCAAACTGGGAAAGGCAGAGGTGCTGCCTTGCCCGTGGCTGTTGCATCTCGTAACATCAGGCAGACCCCGTGCCCTGCCTGGGCCTCCACCTCCTCCGTCAGTACAGTGGGAACAGGAGCCTCTCTGCCGAAGGGCGTAGGGAAATAGGAAAACAAGAGAGCACTGCACCAAGTAGGAGGTTGGGAAGGACAGAGGAGCAGGAGAGGCAGATCCTGCACCATGGCGAGCAGAGGCTCCGGCTAAGGAGGGAGGCCTGCGGTGTTGCTAATGAGATCCCAGCAGACAGGGCTGGGCATGAGTGAGCTTAAGGAACCGGCCCTCCTCCATCCTGATGCTCAGCACACTTCAAATTAATAATTAAAATGCTTCCTGTCAGATTCCAGCCTGACACGTAATTAGAGCAGCTCCAGGCTTTAGGCGATGGTGATGAAAACAGTTCTTGTTAGAAAGAGACTTTTCTGGGGATGAGCCGGGTGAGGATAGAACCCTCCTTCACCCGCCACCAGGGCCCCCCTCCACCTGCGTTCCGGAGAGATACTGATGGGGTTTTCCCTCCAGCCTGGGGAGAGCCATGGGCCTGGGAAGGAGCTGCCTGCTTCAGGAGGAGGTTGCACAAGGTACCATCCTAGCTCACGTGAGAGGGCAGCGTAGGGGTCTGTGCGAGAAGGAGTGCAGGCGGGGACTTCTTACAGGTTCAAAGACCAATCAGATAAATCCGGGGCCAGTCGCAGGTCCCAAATGCCACCCCAACACGTGTACACAAGGTATCGCTATAATACCCCTTTTTCCCAGGGCTGCTGAGGAATAGCTGGGCTCAGCCACCGATGGCTCAGTGGTCAAGGCATCCCAGGCCCTCCCCAACCCTTGGCATCCATCACTTCCTCTTGGAGCACAGCCCTTCCTATCAACAAAGTGGGGCGTGGACCCAGGAGTCCTAGTCCCCAATCCCGGGCTTCTCGGTTCCCTGGGGGCCGAGCTTGGAGGTGCTGTCCATGGATCCAGAGAAACCTGCAGTTGTCAGGCTCCTCCCCTGTCAGGAGTTCCCCCGGAGCTCAGCCGGGCTCCCTGACCCCTGCCTCCAGAGTCCAGTCCCTGAGCCCCGTCAGCCTCCCAGCAGGCCTGGTCTCCCAAGAGAGGGAAGGGACCAGCACGACTTAGCTCACTGAGGGACAGCCCCAAGTGCCCACCCCGGGCTGTCACCATCACGCATCTGCCCCGAGGAGCTCGGCAATCAGAGCTCATGCCAAAGCTACCTAATAGGAGGACGAAATCATTTTAAAGCGATGTTGTGTTGCTTCACTGAAGTCGCCTTCATAAATATTTTAGAGGTGTTTATTAGGAAAACCCCAGGAGCAGAGAAGGAGGCTGCTGTGGCAGGGAGGACGAGATGCCCCGTGAGGTCTCAGCCGCTACGGCTGCCACCACCAGTGAAGCATCTGCTCCCTCGGAGGGACTGGCCCCGTGGGGGCTGCGAAAAGGAGAAGCCCACTTTGTGGGGCTGCCCTCCACCTCCTCGCAGGAGGTGGCTGCTCTGATGCCACGTGCCTGTCCTCGGCCTGAACCCCAGAAGACAAGGTAACAGCATCCTCGGGACCCAGCACTGAGCTGGGGCAGCACCCTCCTGGGTGTCCCTCTGATGCTGCTCCCAGTTGCTGGGCAACTGCTCCCCTTCTCTGACTCAGTAGTACAGGGGACACACCGGGGAGGTCCCTTCCTGGACAGGCTGATGCACCCAGATTTGTGGCCGCCGCCCTTGGTCTCTTCTCCCCACCCCCTCATCTCCTCCGCACTCTGCACGCGCATCCCCATCCAGAGCCGCAGCAGGTACAGGGGTCGGACGGCCACACCCAGGAGCTCAGGCTGGGCATCTCAGCCTTGCCTCGCCCCGCTCCAGTGGGCAGGGAGACCGGGCCCCGGGCCTGGGGAGGGGTAGAAGTGGTGTCTCCCGCCCATCATCCTCCGTGGGGGGTGGGGCAGGGACGGAGGCACTTGCTTCTGACACAGCTCCTCGCCTTGGGCAAGAGCCTTTTTCTCCTCCCCAAGCCAAAGCCAACAAACCAATTAAACCCTGAGAAAGCAGAATCGATCTGCAGGCCGAGGGATTACATTGATCTGCAGTGCTGGTACCCGGGGTGGGGGGACGGCTTCTCCCCTCGAGCCTGGAGCTCCTTCCAGGGCCATTTTCAGCTGAGCAATGATCAATCCCCCTCCACCCCCATCTCCATCCTCCAGCACCCCACCCCCACCACCTCCTGTTGGATTGCAGTCCCCTCTCTGTTGGTCTCAGGTCAGGCCCCTCATTTGTGCAGGCTGAACCCCAGGCCACCTGTTCAGACCTGTGTCCATTCACACCGCATCAGTGCAGGTGAGGTGGCCCCATGCAGCCTCTGTCCTTTGGGTGATCTCTCTTCATCTCGGTCAACCAGGGAAGGGGGCGAGTTGCTCTTGACCCCGTTTTGCAGTTGTGACCTGCAAGGACACAGAGCATCCAGCACCCCACTGGTGAGCAGGTAGCGCTCTCTCTCCACCGAGTGTGGGTGTGGGCAGACGGCTTTAGGAAACTTCTCTAGTAAATAAAAAAAGAGAATGACTTGCAATTACCATATCAATTGTTTCTGGGTACATAGGGGCTTCTAAGAGATTTTTTAAATAGATTATTCCTTTACATGGGTTAAGCACCCTTTGGCAGCCTCATTTACATTATTCATTTGCTGGGAAATCCTTTTTTTTTTTTTCTGGGGATAGTGCAGAAATGAACTTCAGCCTCAGTCTGAATTCCATTCAGAGACTGGGTTAATGCGGTTTGGGTACTTTACCAGAGGGCATGGGCTGCTCCGTGCCCCGCGCTGAGTGGGGAGAATGCAGACCTCCTCTGGGGAGAAAGAGGTGAACTCCCGGAGCAGCAGCGAGGGAACCAGTGCTTTTTTATGGCTGTGAAACGTGGAAGTGCAGTCAGGGATCCAGGGGACTATGCGGGAGGGAGTCTGAGGATTTGCTTAGGCAGAGAGGAGAGAGGGCAGATCCAGTGGAGGGAGAGCTTGAACAAAGGCTTATAAACCGGGTTGAATATGGTTCATGCAACTTCTGCCACTCGGGCAGTCATCTCTGCCCCCTTCTCCTTCATCACGCTTCCTCCAGACGGGCAAAACAAACTCCTCTCCAGCATGGCAGAGCCCGGTCCACAAATGCCCCTGGTCTGGGCTCCCTGGCCACCAGCACATCCTCCTGCAGGGCTGACCCAGATCCTCCAGGCTGCAGGGGGCAGGTGGATGCTCAAAAGGGCAGCCAGGGAGTCCTCTTGTGGCTCAGCGGGTTAAGGATCCGGTGTTGTCACTGCGGTGGCTCAGATCGCTGCTGTGGTGCAGGTTCAATCCCTGATCCAGATCTGGCCCAAAAAGAAAAAGAAGAAGGGCAGCCTCGATGGAAAGGCCAAGGAATCAGCGCTCTGGCCATGCCTCCTGGTCACCAAAGCCCTCAGTGTGGTCCCCCCAGGAGACTGAGCTCCCTCGGCCACCTGGCCAGCTCTGGGCTCCCAGATTTGCTCAGGCCGCCGCCAGTGAGCACGTGGACTTCCAAGCAATCATGAAAGCTTAGGAACAAGAAAGTGGTGCGTTCATTCATTAGCAACAAATCGCTCTGTGTTGTCTTAGCAAATAAGGCAAAATGTCGGTAGAGTGGCTGGCAGAGACACAGGTTGGCCCTTGTTCCCGGCACCCCCAGAGTGAGGGTTACATTCTGCAGGAACTGTTTAGGAGAGGATACGGAAACACAGAGGCAGGAAGGGAGTAGAATAGGACCCAGGGAGCCTGCCCATCTGTGAATTATGGGACTAACCGGTAGACTCCAGATAGGTAAGTTTCGAGACAGAGGAAGGACTAGAGGCCAGAGACCTTGCAGGAGCGCGGAGGAAGGCAGGGGCGGAGGAAAGATGCTACGCTCTGGTCACTCTGGATGTGTTGCCAGAATTCGGCCCCTGTCTGCCAGTGCTGAATAAACGCAGAGACAGAGTTTGGGGTAAAGGAGGAAAAAGTACCTTTATTGCTTTGCCAGGCAAAGGAGTGTCGGAACAGGCTGATGCCTTAAAGACTGTGCCTCCCCCCACTGGAAAGAATTGTGAGCAGTTTTATAGTAAAAAGGAGGAAAACAGGTTTTCAGATAGGAATCAGGACTGGGACAAACATGCATTCTCCTCCCTTTGGGGGACTCTTCATCATCAAAGCTGGAGTCAGGAGATCTCGGTACATTCGTGATGGTGGTCTTCTGAGTTATTGCCTAGAATAACAGTACTTGCAAAAGGGGCATATTGATCAGAGATTAGAACAAACTGGGAAAGTTCCTGAAAACATGTGCTAATAATCATTAAGCCACAGGCAATTATGTTCAGGGAGCCTAATCTTTAGCTTATGGGCGATTCTGTTTAGGGTGCAATTCAGTCAGGGAGGACAAGGAAGGACTCTAAGCCGTTCCGTTTTAAAGCATTCATTTCTAAAAGAAGCATAAGGGATATAACTTTTCTCTTGGGTATATAAGATGCCTATATTATCATGTGTATCACTTGAGAGGGAACCAGGATCCTGCCCCAAGGCTGCATTACTGTTTGACTGCTTCTCATTCCCCTGATCAGCCACTGTCCCTGGGAACTCAGAGAAGGTCATGGTGGCTGAACGAGGCCCATTTCCTAAGAACAAGAAATGGGGGACACAGAAAGGCTTTTGTGCCCAGGAGCCCCACTGGGCTGTGTCCAGGTCTGCAGAGCAGTGGAGGCTACAGAATATCCTGGGGCAGAAGCAAGTCGGAGGCGGGGAGGGAAAAAGCCAGGAAGGACGGAAAGGCTGCTTGCTGAGCCTGGCACATGCACACAGGCTGATGGGCTGCAGGACAGATGGTCCCTCCCTTCCTGGCGCTGGAGGAGGGAGGGAGCCGGAACCAGCCACGGGACCGTGCACATCCGGAGGGCCGGGGGAGACAAGGGAGAGAGACAGAGGGACAGGGGGAGGCAGTGGGAGAAAGGGGAGGGAGCCCCTATTTCCTATACTCAGGCTGAAGGGCGCTGAGCCATCATCCCTGGTGCCCCATCTTTTTTCACTTCCCCAGGGCCTGGGGGCCTGGTCTGACCAAGGGTAGATACTCAGGGTTCCCGCTCTCCTCCGGGGCCCGCCCCGCCACCTCCACCCACCCCACGTCTTCTCCTCTCTAAACGGGATCACTTCCCTTAACCTTCCTTGCACCTGTATTTCCATGTTTGCCTTGATCCGGTTCGGGCATCATTGAGAACATCTGGCTTGCCTCAAGCGCCTGCCTCCAAAGCCTCTGCTCAGGGCTGTCCCTCTCAGGCCGATTTTGCATTGACTTGTAAGCCAGGCTGGAGCCCCTGGGGTATGCACATCAAATATTTAGCAATGATCTCAACCAGCTGCGTCGGAACTTCTAGGACGGCGCCCAGGCACTACTATTATTAAAACTCTCCGAAGTGATTCTAAGACTCAGACGGGGTTCAGAACCCCTGGACTGAGGGGATCTGGAGCTGTATCACTGGGGGCACAGAGAGCTCAGGGTCAAGGAGGTGAGAGCTGGCACTGTTATGAGCTGAAATATTGTGACCCATGGTAGGACCTCCACCTGAAAGGGGCAATGATGACACATGTCCGGAGGAGGGCAATGGGGGGGGAAGAAATCATATCACATGAGAGAGGTTGAGGGGAGGGGGCTATTTTCATTCTCAGGTGCTGGGCAAAGGCTAGGGACAAAGGTCACAGGCTCTCTGTCTCTGAGGCCTGGGATGCATCCCGTGAAACCCAGTGTTCTCCTGGGCTCTGACAAGCATCATCTCATTAGTGGTGAAATAGTGTCACCATAATTGCCTGGAGCTGGTGGTGCCACGTAGCAGGTCATGAACACCTTCAGACACAAGTGCAAGGAATTTAACTTGCCCTGAGGCACCTGCATCCAGTGAGCTGCTGATGAAAATCTCCTGATTGGTTGAGGTCAGGCGTGGCCTTGCAGGAGGCAGGGCTCAGCGCGGGCCCCCACGCTCAGATCGCCACTCCCGCCCCACCCAGCCAGAGGCAGAGGCACACAGCTGCAAACTGGGGTCCCGAAACCAGGAAGACGGCTAGCTCCTGGACAATGGAGGCCACGGAGACACAAGGTAGGTGCTAAAGGGGAAGGTGGGGTGGGGGTGAGGATAGAGGCCCGCAGGCCCGGCACCACTGAGTCCCTGAGAGCCTGGCTGGGGCGGGAACTCCCAGCACCCTTGCTGCCCTAGCTAGGATCCATTTTGTGAGTGGCCCGAAGTAGTCTTCATTTGTACACTCTTGTGGCCACAGACTGACTAAAAAGGCACCCCAAGGAGTTCCCGTTGTGGTGCAGTGGAAATGAATCCAACTAGTATCCATGAGGATGCCGGTTCAATCCCTGGCCTCACTGAGTGGGTCAGGGATCCGACATTGCTATGAGCTCTGGTGTAGGTCGCAGATGCGGCTCGGATCCCACGTTGCTGTGGCTGTGGTGTAGGCCAGAGGCTACAGCTCCGATTCGACCGCTAGCCTGGGAACTTCCATATGCCATGGGTGCAGCTCTAAAAAGCAAAAAAAAAAAAAAAAAAAAAAAAAAGGAGGGCCATCTATGCAAAAAGCTAGACAAAATAGTAGATACCGTATGACTCTGAAGTTCAAAAACAAGCAAAACCAATCCATGGTGAAAGCAGCCAGAGCAGTATCTAGGAAGGAACTTTCTGGATTCTGGAAGTGTTCTGTGTCTTGATGTGCGTGATGTATCCGTGGGTAAACCCTCCTGTAAAAATTCACGGAGGTACACAGAGGACTCGCGCCTTCTACACTCTAGATGTGTGGTACACCTCAATATAAAGAGTATAGAAAGCAAACTGACTTGAGGAAAAACAGTTAAAGAACACAGCCAAAAATAGTGAACAGTATGTATGATTGTGTTTTTATGAATGGGTCAGCCTGGGGAAACGTCTGGCTGGATAGCAAACCCTTAACAGTGTGTCCCTATGCGTGGGGGGCCTGGAGGGGAAGACAGCCACGTATACACTTCTGTACTGTTTGCATTTGTGGTGTTTGAATCTGCTGCCCCTAATGCCCTCCGTCTCCGGCCACTCCCTTCACTGCAGTCTCCGCGCCTGCTTCTCTATGGGTGCCCTGCGCTTGGAGGTCTGGGGGTTTTTTTGGTTACTCCGGGCAAACTCTGGCTTCACATCTCAGTTAAGACTTGAGCTTTGCCTCAAGATCATCGGCCGCTGCCCGACTCAGAATCCACCAAGGTCTTGGCTCCTTGGCCCACATGTAGCATTATCCCACTTGGTAACTGCCGCCTGGGATGAGCAAGGTCAGGTGTCTCTCCCTGAACAGACCCATGGACGTGCCTTTCACACCTGTGAGCAGAAACAGGGCACTTGAGAGAGGAAATAAGCGGGTAGAGAAAGGCAGTGTTGACTCAGGCCCTTCAGCCATTCTGTTTGGTCTCCAGATAGCCATTTTTTTTTTCTCGTTTCTTTTCCTGTCGTTGATTTCTAGTTTCATGCCATTGCAGTCAGAGGAGATGCTTAAAATAATTTCTGTACTCTTAAATGTGTTGAGGTTAGTTTTGTGCCCCAGTATGTGGTCAATCTTGCACTTGAAAAGATTCTGATTTTTTGGAATGTAGTGTCCTGAAGATATCAATTCAGTCTGACTTCTATTGTGTTATTTAGGATCTCTTATTGCCTGGTTGATTTTCTGTCTAGAGGATGTGTCCATTGATGTGAGTGGGGTGTTAAAATCTCCTACTATTATTGTATTCCCATCCATTTCTCCTTTTATGTCTGGTAGTATTTTTTTATATATATTTGAGTGCTCCTATATTAAGGGAATATATATTGATGAGTGTAATAGCCTCCTCTTGAATTGATCCTTTTATCATTAAATTGTGTCCTTCTTGTCTTTCTTTACGGCCTTTGTTTTAAAGTCTATTTTGTCTGATGTGAGTATTGCAGTTCTCACTTTCCTGTCTTTTCCATTGGCATGAAATACCTTTTTCCATCCCCGCACTTTCAATTTATATGTGTCTTTGCTCTAAGGTGAGTCTCTTGTAGGCAGCATATTGCAAGCTCTGGTTTTTAACTCCAGTCTGCCACTCTATGTCTTTTGATTGGAGCATTCAGTCCATTGGCACCTAAGGTAATTATTGATAGATATATATTTATGGCCATTTTAAATCTTGCTTTCCAGTTGATTCTATGTTTCTCCTTTGTTCCTTGCTTTTTCTTTTTTTAGTTGGATGTTTTTCTTTTATTTGATGCATGTGTCCTCTTCTTTTTGGTTTTTGTGAATGTGTTGTTTGATTTGTGGTTGTCCTGTTGTTCAAGTATGTTAGCCCCTTCCTATATCTTCTTGCTTTAGCCTGAGTCATATAGGCTCAAACACACTCTAAAAATAAAAAAAAAGGAGTCTAGATTTTACTTTTCTTCCCCACATTTTATGATTTTGATGCCCTTTTTTTCCATCTTCATGTTTATCCTTTTGCTGTTCCTTGTGTTTATCGTTGCTTTCACAAATACGTTTTTTTTTCTTTTTCATCTGTATACTGGCTTATTTAAATGGTTACTTTCCAATTGTCATTTCCTCAATCCTACATCTTCTTTACTTCTTTCCTATTTAGAGGAGACCTTTCAATATTTCTTTTTTTAAATTTTATTATAGTTGATTTACAATGTTCTGTCAATTTCTACTGTACAGCAAAGTGACCCAGTTATACATATATATTTTTTCCCTCACATTACCCTATATCCGTCACAAGTGATTAAATGTATTTCTCTGTGCTATAGAGCAGGATCTCATTGCTTATCCACTCTAAGTGCAATAGTTTGCATCTACTAACCCCAAACTCCCAGTCCATCCCACTCCCTCCCCCTCCCCCTTGGCAACCACAAGTCTGTTTTCCATGTCCATGAGTTTGTTTCTCTTCTGTAGATAAGTTCATTTGTGCCATGTATTGGATTCCAGATATAAGTGATATCATATGGTATTTGTCTTTCTCTTTGTGACTTCACTTAGTATGAGAATCTCTATTTCCATCTATGTTGCTGCAAATGGCCTTATTTTGTTCTTTTTTATGACTGAGTAGTATTCTGTTGTGTATATGTACCACATCTTCTTAATCCATTCATCGGTTGATGGACATTTATGTTGTTTCCATGTCTTGGTTATTGTGAATTCTGATGCAATAAACATAGGGGTACATGTACTTTTTCAATGAAAGTTTTGTCCATATGTATGCCCAAGAGTGGGATTGTTGGATCATATGGTAGTTCTATATTTAGTGTTCTGAGGTACCTCCATGTTTTCCATAGTGGTTGTACCAATTTACAACAGTGTAGAGGGTTCACTTTTCTCCACATCCTTTCTAGTATTTGGTATTTGTAGATTTACTAATGATGGTCATTCTGACTGGTGTGAAGTGGTATCTCATTGTAGTTTTGATTTGAATTTCTCTAATTTGCAATGTTGAGCAATTTTTAATGTGCCTGTTGGCCACCTGTATGTCTTCTTTGGAGAAGTGTCTATTCAGGTCTTCTGCCCATTTTTCAATTTTTTTTTTCTGTGAAGTTGTATGAGTTGTTTGTCTGTTTTGGAAATTAAGCCCTTTTGGTTGCATTGTTGAAATCTTTTTCCCGTTCCATAGGTTGTCTTTTTTTTTTTTAAGGTTTCATAGGATGTGCAAAAGTTTTTAACTTGGATTAGGTCCTATTTGCTTATTTTTGTTTTTATTTCTATTGCTTTGGAAGACTGACCTAAGAAAACATTTGTATGGTTGATCTCTGAGAATGTTTTGCTGAGGTTCTCTTCTAAGAGTTTTATGGTGTCTTGTCTTATATTTAAGTTTTAATCCATTTGGAGTTTTATTTTTGTGTATGGTATGACAGTGTGTTCTAGTTTCATTGATTTACATGCAGCTGTCCAGTTCTCACTTTTTCCCATTTTATATTCTTGCCTTCTTTGTTGAAGATTAATTGACCATAGGTGTCTGGGTTTATTTCTGGGTTCTCTATTCTGTCCCATGGGTCTGTATGTCTGTTTTTGTACCAGTACCACACTGTCTTGATTACTGTAGCTTTGTAATATTGTCTGAAGTCTGGGAGAGTTATGTGTCCTGCTTGGTTTTTGTTCCTCAGAAATGCTTTGGCAATTCTGGGTCTTTATGGTTCCATATAAATTTTTGGATTATTTGTTCTAGTTCTATGAAAAATGTCCTGGGTAATTTGATAGGGATTGAACTGAATCTATAGATTGCTTTGGGTTGTATGGCCATTTTAACGATATTAATTCTTCCAACCCAGGAGCATGGAATATCTTTCCATGTCTTTGAATCCTCTTCAGTTTCCTTGATTAATGTTTCGTAGTTCTCAGCATATAAGTCTTTCACCTCCTTGGTCAGGTTTGTTCCTAGGTATTTAATTTTGGGGGGGTGTGCTCTTAAAAGGTATTGTATTTTTATATTCCTTTTTTAATATCTCATTGTTAGTATACAGAAATGCAACCAATTTCTGAGTGTTAATCTTGTATTCTGCTATTCTGATGAATTTGTTGATCAGTTCAAGTAGTTTTTGTCTGGAGTCCTTAGGGTTTTCTCTATATAGTGTCATGTCATCTGCATTGAGTGACAATTTTAACTCTTCTCTTCTAGTTTGGATCCTTTTTATTTATTTTGTTTGTCTGATTGCTGTGGCTAAGACTTCCAATACTATGTTGGATAAAAGTGGTGAAAGCAGGCATCCTTGACTTGTTCCAGATTTTAGGGGGAAGGCTTTCAGCTTTTCTCCATTGAGTATTATGTTGGCTATGGGTTTGTCATAAATGTCTTATATAATGTTAAGGTATATTCCCTTATACCTTATATAATGAATGGATGTTGGACTTTGTCAAATGCTTTTTCTGCATCTTTTGAGGTCAAGTGGTTTTTGACTTTTCTTCTGTTAATGTGGTGTATGACATTGATTGATTTGCATATGTTGAACCATCCTTGTGAACTTGGGATGAATCCCACTTGGTCATGGTGTGTGATCTTTATTAAATGTTGTTGCATTTGGTTGGCTCATTTTGTTGAGAATTTTTGCATCTATATTCATCAAAGATATTGGCCTATAATTTTTTTTTTTTTTGGTAGTATCTTTGTCTGGGTTTGGTATTAGGATGATGATGCCTTCATAGAATGTCTTTGGGAGTGTTCCTTCTTCAGTATTTTGGAAAAGTAAACTTTTCCAAAAAAAAGGATGGGTATAAGTTTTCTTAAAAGAAGGATGGGTATAAGTTCTTCTTCGTATGTTTGTTAGAATTCATCTGCGAAGCCATCTGGTCCTGAACTTTTGTTTGTAGGGAGTTGTGTTTTTTTTTTTTAATAACATATCCAATTTCATTTCTAGTGATCAGTCTGTTCAATTAATCTATGTCTTCTTGATTCAGTTTTGGTGGGCTGTATGTCTCTAGAAATTGTCCATTCCTTCTAGGTTGTCAAATTTGTTGGCATATTACTATTCATAGTATTTCCTTGTTCTTTGGGGTTTTTTTTTTTGTATTTTTGCATTATGTGTTGAGATTTCTCCTTTTTCATTTCTTATTTTGTGTATTTGAGTTTTTTCTCTCCTATTCTTGGTGAGTGTGGCCAGAGGTTTGTCAATTTTGGTTGCCCTTTTAAAGAACCAGCTCTTGGTTTTATTGATTTTTTTTGTATTGTTTTTTGAACCTCTATTTATTGACTTCCTCTCTGATCTTTACGATTTCTACTGCTGACCTTAGGTTTTGTTTGTTATTTTTTTAAAAATTCTTTTAGGTAGTAGGTTTAGTTGTTGATTTGAGGGTTGTTTTTTTTTTTTTTTTCTGTTTTGCAGAATGCCTGTATTGCTATGAACTTTGCTCTAAGAATTGCTTTTCCGGCATCCCACAGATGTTGAATGGTTGTGTTTTCACTACCATTTGTCTCAAGGTAATTTTTAATTTCCTTTTGATTTCCTTGTTGACCCATTGGTTGTTTTAGTAGCATGTAGTTTAATCTCCATGTAGTCAGTTTTTTCTCATTTCTTTTCCCGTGGTTGATTTCTAGTTTCATGCTATTGTGGTTGGAAAAGATACCTGAAATAATTTCTATACTCTTAAATTTGTTGAGGTTAGTTTTGTGCCCTAATATGTGATCAATCCTTGAGAATGTTCCATATGCACTTGAAAATAATGTATATTCTGGGGAGTTCCCGTCGTGGCTCAGTGGTTAACGAATCCGACTAAGAACCATGAGGTTGCGGGTTCGATCCCTGGCCTCGCTCAGTGGGTTAAGGATCCGGCGTTGCTGTGAGCTGTGGTGTAGGTTGCAGACACGGCTTGGATCCTCATTGCTGTGGCTGTGGCGAAGGCCGGCAGCTACAGCTCCTGTTAGACCCCTAGCCTGGGAACCTCCACATGCCATGGGTGCGGCCCTAGGTAAAGCAAAAAGACAAAAAAAAAAAAAAAAAAGAAAAAAAAATAATATATATTCCGGTTTGTTTGTTTGTTTGTTTGGATGTAATGTCCTGAAAATATCAATTAAGTTGAACTTGTCTATTGTCATTTAGGATCTCTGTTGCCTTACTGATTTTCTGTCTAGAGAATGTGTCCATTGAAGTGAGTGGGGTGTTACAGTCTCCTACTATTATTGTATTCCCATCCATTTCTCCTTTTATGTCTGCTAGTATTTTTTTATGTATTTGAGTGCTCCTATATTAAGGGCATATATATTGATGAGTGTAATAGCCTCCTCTTGAATTGATCCTTTTATCATTAAATTGTGTCCTTCTTGTCTTTCTTTACGGCCTTTGTTTTAAAGTCTATTTTGTCTGATGTGAGTATTGCAATTCTCACTTTCCTGTCTTTTCCATTGGCATGAAATACCTTTTTCCATCCCCGCACTTTCAATTTATATGTGTCTTTGCTCTAAGGTGAGTCTCTTGTAGGCAGCGTATTGCAAGCTCTGGTTTTTTATTCCAGTCTGCCACTCTATGTCTTTTGATTGGAGCATTCAGTCCATTGGCACCTAAGGTAATTATTGATAGATACATATTTATGGCCATTTTAAATCTTGCTTTCCAGTTGATTCTATGTTTCTCCTTTGTTCCTTGCTTTTTCATTTTTAGTTGGATGTTTTTCTTTTATTTGATGCATGTGTCCTCTTCTTTTTGGTTTTTGTGAATGTGTTGTTTGGTTTGTGGTTGTCCTGTTGTTCAAGTATGTTAGCCCCTTCCTATATCTTCTTGCTTTAGCCTGATAGTTATAGAGGTTCAAACACATTCTCAAAAAAAAAAAGTCTAGATTTTTTTACTTTTCTTCCCCACATTTTATGATTTTGATATCCTTTTTAAACATCTTCGTGTTTATCCTTTTGCTGTTCTTTGTGTTTATAGTCACTTTTACAATAGGCATTTCCCCCCTTTTAGATCTGTATACTGATTTATTTGTGATTACTTTCCAATTTTGATTTTCTCCTCCTCCTCCACCCTATCTTTTTTTTTTCTTTTTAGGGCCGCATCCATGGCATATGGATGTTCCCAGTCTAGGGGGTCAAATCAGAGCTACAGCTTCCAGCCTACACCACAGCCACAGCAATATGGGATCTGAGGCACGTCTGTGACCTATACCACAGCTCACGGCAGTGCCGGATCCCTGACCCACTGAGTAAGGCCAGGGATCGAACCTGCATTCTCATGGATACTAGTTGGATTCGTTGCCACTGAGCCACAACAGGAACTCCCTCTTGCTTCTTTTTTCTTTAGAGGAGACCTTTCAGTATTTCTTGTAGAATGGGTTTGGTAGTGCTGTATTGTCTCAGTTTTTGTTTGTTGGAGAAATTCTTTATTTCTCCTGTTTTAAATAATATTCTCGTTGGGTAGAGTTTTCTAGGTTGCAAATGTTTCCCTTTTAGAACTTTGAATATACCTTGCTACTCTCTTCTGGCCTGTGGTGTTTCTATAGAGAAATCAGCTTATAGCCTTTTGGGGGCTCCCTTATAATTAAATCTTTTGTTTTTCTCTTGTTGCCTTTAGAATCCTCTCCTTATCTTTAACTTTTGCCATTTTTATTGTAATATGTCTTGGTGCAGGTCTGTTTGGGTTCAATTTGTTTGGGGCCCTCTGTGCCTCTTGTATTTGGATACATGTTTCCGTCTTTAGATTTGGAAAGTTTCCAGCCATAAAACATATTTTCAATCCTCTTTTCTTTTTCTTCTCCTTCTGGAATTCCTGTTATGCCTTATATTATTCTATAGATCTCATATTGCTTTCCCATTTTTTCATTTGGTTTTCTGTCTGCTGTCCTGATTGGGTGATATCTGTTATTCTATTTTCCAAGTCGCTTATTTGTTCCTCTGCATTATTCATTCTGCTGTTCAATGGTTTTAACTCAGCTTTCATCTCTGCAAATGAATTTTATAATTTTTCTCAGCTGCTTCTTATGCTTTAGTTCCTTTCTAAAGTAATCTGTGTTACAGTTGATACCCATTGCTAATTCCTTTGGTATTTTCACTATCTCCTTTTTGAACTCAAGGTGTATTAGACTGCTAAGATCTGTTTCATTGTTTGCTCCTTTTGGGAAATTTCCCTTTTTTTTAAAACTGGGAATGGTTCCTGTGCTTCTTCATTTTGCTTATATTTTTCTTATTTTGTGCATTTAGGGAAAACAATTATCTACTGTAGTCGTGGAGGGCTTTTTATATGCAGGAGCGTTCCTGGGTAAAGCCTATGCGGGCATACCTTTTTTTTTTTTTTTTTTTTGGCATGAGGGCTGCCTATGGTTTGGATTCTTGCTGTCTCCTTTGTGTGTGCAGGCTGTTATGCCTTGATGGGGGGTTAAAGGTTTATGGTCTGCATCTGATTCCAGGGAGGTGGGGGCAATGAGTGGTGCCTGCAAGTGGCACCTGGTCACTGATGCCACCCACAAGGAGGTGGGGGAAGGAGGCTGCTCCTGGTTGCAGGGCCCTCAGCAGTGGCAGTGACCCTCACAGAGGTGGGGGGTGGTACCCAGAGTCCTTGGCAGTGGCAATGGCAGGGTGTGCGTGTTCCCAGGGAGGTGAGGGCAATGCCAGCCATTCTGTTTGTACCCCCCTCATTACACATACCCAGTCACCTCCTTCTCAGTAGTCAGAACCACTAATTGGTCTTCACAGCCTTGGTTACAAATGGTCCTGGAGGTGAATTCCGGTCACACTTCCAGCCAGGAAAATGAACCCTTGCTCTGTCCCCTCTTTAATATGGATGTGACACCTGCAGGCTACAGCTTGTCGCACTGTGAGAATTATTTCTCCATTAAAATGCAGGAATTGGAGTTTTGCCCAGGAAGGGCAGCTAAAAATACTGCTCTCCAGGGCGTCAGTCACAAGGGGGGCTTGGTGGCCACCTTCCTTACTCTCCGGTCCCCATCAACACCCCACACCTACCAGGTCCCTCCCTTGAGCACTCGGTACAGGGTCGTGTTTGAGCCTTACCCCAGCCCTGTCAGAAGGAAAAAGCACTGGTTACTGT
This sequence comes from Catagonus wagneri, assembly GCA_004024745.2. Taxonomy (NCBI): domain Eukaryota; kingdom Metazoa; phylum Chordata; class Mammalia; order Artiodactyla; family Tayassuidae; genus Catagonus; species Catagonus wagneri. The sequence goes on along the minus strand of PVHT021183629.1, from coordinate 17,143,567 downwards.
GCCCGTTTCACCAACGGACAAAGTGAGTTCAGACAGCTCGCTCTAGGTCACTGCGCTCCATCTACGAAATTGCTGAGGGAACAAGAGTGTGCGGCCCAACTGCAGGGAGGGAAAGATAAGTTGTCCCGTGTGCCTGGCACTTTATAGTGTGCAGTCTTCTTCCTGCTTTGTCCAGCCCTTACAACGATCCTCTGAAATGAGAATTACTCTTGTCCCCAATAGGTGGGGTTGAAGCCCAGCGAGGTGAGGACATGCTCAAGGTCAAAGAGGGGGATAAGAAGCAAAGGTGGAGCCTTGGCACAAGGCTTTTGGTTCTAAAACCCACCCAGGCCATCAGTGGTGGGACTCACAGCCCGGTGACCAGTCTCACGCCTAGGGACATTGACTTTATAAGAAGCACCCCGATTTATAAAAACTGCCACACAATTTCCAGAAGACGACTTGTCACCCCTAAAAATAAGGAAATTAAGGTTCAGAGGGCTGAAGGATTTGGTCACAAGTTGGAAGCAGAGCCGGAAACAAAAGCCGAGGGTCCTGAACCTCGGCCCACCTCCTGCTGCTGCCCCAGGGGCCCGTGGAGCTCCAGGCTGACTGGCCAGCCGCTGCCGAGACCCTGGCACCCAGAGGCAAGTGAGCAGTGCGCTCTGTAAATTCCCACATCCCTGTTCCCGGTTCTGCGGAAACTATGTGCCTGCCACATTCACCCCTTCTTCTCAGTCTTTGGAGCTGGAAGGTGGTGAAAGCCTCAGGCCCACTTTTCATATGAGAAAATGACGGCCCAAAGAAGCTAAACATCCTGCTCAGGGTTACAGGGCAGAACAAGATCCTAGACCTGGAACTCTGACTCCAGCCTGGTGCCCATTCCACTGGGTCAGCCAAGAACAGCAGGCAGAGTTCCTTTCCTCTGTCAGCTTCCTCTGGGCCTCAGCTTTCTCATCTGCAAAATGGGGGCATTAGGCCCTAAACAGGCCTAGGGGCTGAGTCTTCTGAGACAAAGATAGTGGATACTAGGTGATGCTTCTAGGAGTGGGTGCAGCCCCTTACAGTGATCAAAGGGCCTGGCTTTCGGGGCAGTCAACTTCACTTTACCAAAGGAGGAAACTGAGGCCGGGGAGGGGGCCCGGAGACCCAGGACCGGGGACGGTGAGAGTAAGGAGACCCAGGCACCCCCACTCTGGCCTCAAACGTCCAGGAGGGAATCCGCCCTGCAGCCACACATTTCACAGAGAAAAAGCTTTCTACAAAGGCATTTATTTTTCCCAAAATACACCCCAAGTTAACAAAATTCCTCAGAGTCCCACATTTAAATTAGAAATCCCCACGTCTTATACTCATGGCGAAGGGAGGGATGTCAGCGGGATCCATGATCAGTGTACTCCACCGAGGGCTGGGTGCCACCAGCACAACCCCAGCCCCAACCCCAACCCCAACCCCAGCATAGCCCCGCGGGGGAGCGGGCGGGCCGGCCGTGCTCCCAGGCTCCAGCCCATGAGAAGAGGCCCCAGGCTTCCCCGGGGCTGCGTCTCTCGGTCCCCCGGGGTCTCCTGGGCCTTGGCTGCCTGCCCACCTGCTCATGCCTAGAAAGACCCTTTTGGAAACCATCAGATTCTCCAGTTGCAGCGAGAGCCTCTGTCCCTCTCCCTCCAGGTTTCTGTCCCCACGCTTTGCTTGGGTAAGGGTTAGGGATGGGACGGGGGTGGTGGCGGGTGGTGAGGTATCGGGGGACATGTGGGCACAGAAAGGGGGTACAGCAGGGAGCGAGGCAGGAGCCCCTCCCGAACCGCTTTTTCCTCACGGGTTTCCCGGCTGAGCGGCGCGCTCCGCACAGGAGGGGCTTCTCTTCCCCCACAGGGTCCCCACCACCTGACACAGTGATGACCCCCGTCGCTGTCCAGTGAATGTTACTGGAACGCGTAAACGAAAGGATAGGCAGGAAAAGCAGAGGGACAGAAGCTGACCCCAAGGGGGCCCCCGCGCGGCTGCCCAGGGACCCGGTGTGACCAGCACGAGCTTCCTGTGGGGAGGGCGGGCAGAGGGCGCGGCTCACAGGGCACAGCCCGGGGCGTCATGGAAGAGCCGCCCTCACGTGTTCCAGCACGTGTTCCAGCACGTACAGCTGCGTGTCTCCACCTGCCTGGGGGAGGGGAGCGCTGGGGCCTGAGAAGGAGGAGATGACACGAGACTCAAGGAAATGCCAAGGCTGCAGTGACCCTATCCGAGGAGACCGGATCAGGGGCAGGTGGGAGAAAAGGCTGAGAAGTGAGAACGGGTGGACCTGGGCCATCACAGAAACAAGGCGACGGGCGGCTGTGTATCACATCTTTGGAGAAAGAAAGTAGCCAGATGAGTAGCACATCCTTTGAAGAACCGAGGTGGTGGGGAGGGCTGTGTATTGTGTCCATAAGGAATAGGCAGCAGGATGATTTATGTATCGTGTGACGGGAGAAATAAGGCAGCAGAGGATGACTTGAGGATCCTGTCGGTTGGAGAAATAAGGCTGCGGGGTGGTCTATGTATCTTGTCCTTTGCAGAATGAGTAGACCCACCAGAGCGGGAGCCACCTGGCCGGGACAAGGAAGCCCCCAGCCCAGGGCTCCCGGTGGAGGCGCCGGTGCAGCCAGAGGTGGGCGCCCCCAGGGCGGGGGCGGCGGCTCCCTGGTCCTCACCGTCAGGCTATTTCTGGTCCGTCATCTACATTTCGTGATGGGAAAGAGAAAAAGGAGGGGAAAGCATCAGATGCGGAGTTCTCCCCTTGGGAGTGTGCCAGAAACCCAGGGGTGGGGTCACACGCTCAGGGGGAGAGGACATGTGGGAGGCCCTGTAATTTGACTAGCAGCCCCCCAACCAAGCACTGCCCACGAGGCCCAGACACACACAGACACACACACACACCCCACCCCACCCCCACCCCCCAGCTGGGTGTCAGACCACGAAGGTGCCTGGGGGAGACTGCCCAACCTTCACCCACCTCTCTCTCAATCCCCATCAGTCCAGCCACCCTGCACACTCACCCCTCTGCCCGGCACACTTTTCCCATCCCCCACCCCCTAGCCCCTGCCTGTCCCTGGATCCATCTTGGATCCCCATGGATTCACACCCTGGGCTCGCTTCACTCCCTGACCTGGACGGAGGGCTTAGAAGAAGGGCGGGGATATGTGAGACCCCGCCCCTCCCTCTCCCATCCTTTGGGCTCCGTCTGTCCCTGGGAAAGTCGCTCTCACTTCCGGGGACTGCCTCTGTGCTTGCCCAGCCTGGCCGGAGCCCGGGGGGGTGTGGGGCAGGCCGCCAGGCTGGGGAGCAGCATCAGGAAGGCCCCTGCACCACACACCCAGGCCACACTCTCCAGCAAAATGTCAGGAGCCACGCTGACACTTTGACCCCCATCTGCTCGATCTTCTACGCCTCCTTCGGTTCAGAACAACGGGAGGCAGGTAAACTCTCTCTGTCCTCCAGACCCCAGCCTAGGCCTAGACCTCCACTCCTGCCGGGGAGCATTCTGTGGCATTCTGAAGCACTGGCTCTACAGAGCGCTTCTGCATTCGACACCTTGGCATCCTGAAGGGAGATGTGACAGGATTTCACTCATGTCACTGATGAGGAAACTTCCGCTGGAAGGTCATGGGCACAGACTGAAAACAAGGCAGCCCCTCCCAGCCTAGGGGGCTCTTTCTTCTGTACGATGCTACCTTTCCGAAGGCCTCTTACTGCCTTTCATGAAAGTCCGAGTGTATTCCCCAGCCTTTATCATGAATTCTATGCAGGTTCCTGAGGGTCCCGTTGACCCCTGCCTCTGGAAGCCTCCCGTGTACAGGGCTTACACCCTTCCTTCCCTTCTCCCCAAAGAAAAGGAAAGCTACATGCAACATAAGCCTCTAGGAATTCGGTCAAAGTTTATTTCCTAACAGGTTTCCAAGGCAACCTGAAAGAGATTTTAGGCTCCATAACCTCTGGCAAAAAATTGAGGTTTCAAAACCTTTGATTTTCTAGGTAGAAGCCACTCATAGTCAATGATAAGTCTGCATCAAGGAATATTTTGTTCAAAATACACACACAGGAGTTCCTGTGGTGGCGCAGCGGAAATGAATCTGACTAGGAACCGTGAGGTCACGGGTTCAATTCCTTGGCCTCGCTCAGGGGGTTAAGGATCCGGCGTTGCCATGAGCTCTGGTGTAGGTAGCACACGAAGCTTGTATCAGGCATGGCTGTGGTGTGGGCTGGCAGCTGTAGCTCCGATTAGACCCCTAGCCTGGGAACCTCCATGTGCCACGGGTGTGGCCCAAAAAAGAAAAAAGCACACATACATACACATTTACACACAAAAATACGTAGATGTGGCTCTTAGTTGCTTTCAATAAGATAGAAGCTCCAACTAACCTAACTGCCAACCAGCCACTTCCTAATGTAACTGCTCGTGTTACAATAATCTGAATAATAACGATAGCTAACACTTACTAACCACCTGCTATGTAGGGGAACGTGGCTACCGAGCTGATGACCACATTTCCTAGCCTCACTCGATGTAGGGGTCACATGACTGAGTTCTGACTAATGATACAAACAGGAGGGACAGGAGCTGTTTCTAATCGAGTCCCAGAAAAAAGTGACCCTCCTTCTCCTTCCCTCCTCACTCCTGGAGGCGGGTGCGGGAGCTGGAACAGGCCCTCCTGGGCCCAGGGATGGAAGCTTGGAGTTGCAGGAAGCAGAGACCAAGTAAACGGAAGCTGGTTCCAGGACACGGTAGCCTTAAGATGACAACTCCTGTGCTGGTGAAGCCTCTGTCGTATCTGCATCCTATTAGAGCAGTGGTTTCCCCACCCTCTGCAGTCTCGCCGCCCGGGGGAGGTGGGGGCTGCTTTTCTGGGGAGGGAGCCTCAGGGCAGCCGTGAAGGATGAGAACCGCCCCCCAAACCAGCGACCCTCCCCAGCCTCCTCCACACAGGTGCGCAGACACACAGGTGCGCAGACACACAGGTGCACAGACACACAGGCGCGCAGACACACAGGCGCGCAGACACACAGGTGCACAACCTCAAGTGCCACGTATCTTTACCTTCTTTGCTTTCAGAGTGTTTCAGAGGCCGCAGGGCTGCAAAAAAAGGAAGGAGCGCACAGTGAGGAGGTGACCAGTGAGAAGCAGAGGGGGTAGGGGGTTGGGCAGAGGGACAGGAGCTAAGGAAGGAATAAAAGCTAGAAGGACCGGGAGGGAGAGGCAGGAGGGGGAGAGCAGCAGCATGGCACCAGCAAAGGCCCTTGGCTGCTGTCACAAGTCCCAGCTCCACTCTGTGGCCTGTCACTCCTTCACCCGGGCCTCAGTTTTCTGCATCTCTGCAATGGGAGCAAACCCCTTGCCCTCCTGTGAGCCAGAGATGTGAGAGTACGCTGAGCCTGCGCTCCAGACGCGGTGAAGTGAGGCACTAAAGGAGGCGGCAGGTGTCCCCAGGGGGCCCGGGAGGCTGCAGAGCTGAGACCGAGCTTGTCTCGAACCCACCTTCTTCCTTCCCACTCGCTCCCTTCTGCCAATTACACCTGCCTCAGAGCCTGAGAAACAAGGCGTGATCCCAGGGCTGCCCACACCCGCCACGCCAAGACACTGAGGGCGGAGAATTAATTGGCATAATTTCCAGGGGTCCGTCTCCTGTCCTTCCTTGTACGGGGGTGGGGAGGGAACCATGTCAAAGACCCCACGTCCCAGGTGGCTCAATGGGAACCTGCCTCCCCCAGCCTAGGAGCCCCGGGAAGGGAAGGCAGTGAGGCCTCCAGGAGCCGCAGGGCACAGGTGCCTTGGCCTCTACCCTCCGCTGGGCCCCAGGCTTGTGTCCCCACAGGGCCGTGCCCTTTGCAGAGTCACTCAAGAGAGCTTCGAACAGCCTCTGGTGTCATAAGGACAGCTCGGATTGGAGTTCCCGTCGTGGCGCAGTGGTTAACGAATCCGACTAGGAACCATGAGGTTGCGGGTTCGATCCCTGCCCTTGCTCAGTGGGTTAACGATCCGGCGTTGCCGTGAGCTGTGGTGTAGGTTGCAGACGCGGCTCGGATCCTGCGTTGCTGTGGCTGCGGCGAAGGCCGGTGGCCACAGCTCCGATTAGACCC
>PVHT021183629.1:17102277-17128226 GCA_004024745.2 Catagonus wagneri | reverse complement strand
GCAGGTCTGGGAAGAGCGCGGTGCGGTTGGCGTAGGCGCTGCCTTGGTCGCGGCCCTCGGCGAAGCTGTGCACCAGCTGTTTGGTGTCTGTCAGCTGCCAGATGAGGTTGAGCTGCGCCAGGCTGAAGCCGGGCTCGGGAGAGAAGGAGCAGCGCAGGGTGGCGTCGGTGCCCACGAGGGCCACCACGGGGTCTTCGGGGACCCGGACCTCCACAGCGGCGCCTGGGGATGGGTGGGGTTGGTGGGGTGGGACAGTGAGGAGGGGCCCGGACACTCTGGCCTCCCCTAGTCCCCCCTCCCCTTCCGGGTTAACTGCATGCCCTGTCCACCCCCTTTTTAAGGCCTGAGGTTTATTATCCGTGGTCCTAGTTCAATGAATACTGTGTATTCAACAAGAATACATAGTAGGTAAGCACCTACTATGCCAAGATTAAGAGCTAGGAATGCCAAGGTCACACTCATACAGAGCTTACATTTTAGTGGGAGAGAGGGACAAACTGGCACACAAATTCTCACTAGCCTGTGATTAGGGGTATGAAGGAAGAAAAGCAAGCAAGTGGATAGGAAGAAAGGAGGCAGATTTTCAAAAATCTGGCAGGTACTTTATACCTGTTTGTGCTGGTTGCATTTCCCCCCAGGTATACATTATCTTTATAAATTGTAGAAAAACGGTCTCAAAAAGTATACATCAAAATATTATTAATGTTTTTCTCCGGATGAGAAAGAACCACAAGTGCTTTTTCTTCTTTCTTTTCCTAAGTAAACATGATTAGTTTTTATGCAAGTAAGAAAGAATACTCATGCATTTAAATATGGTGGTGAACCACGTTCTCCATAAAGAGGTCTTAAGGTGAGATTTAAAGGCAACAAAAAGGACTCAGAGCCAGAGAAAAGCCCCTGGGGCAGGTTCCCCCTGCTCCCAACCCCTGCCCTATATCCTTTGGGTTACCCTGCAACCTCCTTCCCGTCATCTGTGCCTTCAGTCCAGCTCTCCTTTTAGAGCCCTGGAAAGTTAGGTAAAGGGTTCCTGGTAGCTTTTCTTTTGGTGAGATGTGCTCCCTAGCCTAGGAGTGCCATTCTTGAGTAATGGTTAGATTAAGCGTGTACTCTGGGCACCAGCAAAGCAGACACATTCAAAAAGTGTGAAGGTCAAACAGTCTTGAATACAGCACTCGTTAAAGGGGAAAACTAACATTCAATAGCTAGTATTTTCATCGTGAATTACAGGGAGGGGGTATCATCATCTTTGCAGTGTGCAGTGATCTCTAAAGGTCTTAAACTGGCAGTGGAACTCTTGCTGCAATGCCTGGTCACAGGAGACCAACCAGGTGCCCCTTGTATGGAGCATTTGGAGGAATGAAACCTGAGACATCACCCAGACAAAGCCCTTTCTCTGGAGAAATCAAAGTAGCTCTGGGTAAAGCGGTGCTTCCTCCTTGTGACCACCAGATGGCACCAGATACTCATCTTTGTCTTCCCCTAGTAGCGGAAGACTACAGTTTTCCCCCTCTGAGCAGGAACTGATTTGGACTTGAAGTATGATGACGTTATTAAAGTAGCTGCAATGATTTGAATGTTAACTCTGTGCCAGGAACTGTGTGGGAAGACTTACATCCTTCACTCAACATGGTTATTGAGCACCTGCTATGTGGCTGGCATCAATCCTGGCCCCGGGGCTAGATCCTGCTCTTTGAGCAGAGCAGGCAGTAAGCAAGTATACGTATAATATATTAGGTGGAGAGAAACGTTGGAAAGAAGCATGAAGGAAACGGAGAAGGAAGATGACGTGCTCTTTTATACAAGGTAGCTGGGAAAGCCTGGAGAAGGTGACATTTGGGCAAAGACTTCAATTGAAATAACAGATCTAATCATCCAACAGACGTGTGGGCGCAGCAAGTTTCAGGCAGAGGGAACAGTCTGTGCAAATGTCCTGGGGAGGAAGCACACCTACAGGACGTTCAAGAAACAGCATTGGGAGTCCCCGTTGTGGCTCAGTGGTTAACGAATCCGGCTAGGAACTATGAGGATCCGGCATTGCCGTGAGCTGTAGTGTAGGTCGCAGAGGCGGCTTGGATCCCGTGTTGCTGTGGCTGTGGTGTAGGCCGGCGGCTACAGCTCCTGTTAGACCCCTAGCCTGGGAACCTCCATATGCCACGGGTGCGGCCCTAGAAAAGGCAAAAAAAAAAAAAAAAAAGAGCATTATCACATTGAGCGCTCACCTTACCATTTCACAGAAAAGGACGTACACAGAGGCTAAGAAATGTAAAGCAAGTTGCCCGCTGGATCCCGGAGGTAGGAATGAGTGAGCACAGGGCACAGGGGGGATTGGAAGGCTGGCCCAACCTCCCCAGCCCTGCTAGACAGAGAGGCTGCGCGGGAGCCCGGGGCGGGGGGGGGGGGGGGTGCCTCCTCCTCCACCTCCGGGCCCGCAGTCCCCCCCTCACCTGCGAGCCGGAACCACAGCAGTCCCAGGATGGCGGCCACGTGCACACGCCTGCTGCCCGGTGCACGCATCTTCCAGTGAGGCAGGGCTCTCCGTGGTGGAAGGCTGGCCCTGCCTGTGAGGAAGCGGAAGTGAGGCCTTTGTCTCCCAAGGTCCTTCCGGGGCCCTCTCACCTCATGTTGCCTGGACCAGCTTGGGGGGAGGCGGCACCCGCCCGCTGCGAGGTCCTCCCTCCCACACAGTGCAAGGCTTGCTGCTGAGGGATGTTTCGAGTGATGCTGGCAGGAGGGAACCGGGTCACTGGGGAGGCTGCAGCAGAGGAGGTGGTGCAGGTGGCAGCTGGGACCCACCCCTGAGGGACTAAGATGTTGGCATGTGAATAGAAGAAAGGGGAGGAGTTCCCGTTGTGGCTCAGGCGTAACAAACCCGACTCCTATCCACGAGGAGGCAGGTTCCATCCCTGGCCTCACTCACTGCGTTGGGGATCCGGCGTTGCCAGGAGGTATGGTGCGCGTTGCAGAAGCAGTTAGGATCCTACGTTGCTGTGGCTGTGGCATAAGCCAGCAACTGCAGCTCCACTTTGACCCCTAGGCTGGGAACTTCTATATGCCGTGGATGCAGCCCTTAAAAAAAAAAAATGAGGAGTTCCTGTCATGGCTCAGTGGTTAATGAATCTGACTAGGAACCATGAGTTTGCGGGTTTGATCCCTGGCCTCGCTCGGTGGGTTAAGGATCCGGAGTTGCCGTGAGCTGTGGTGTAGGTCGCAGATGAGTCTCGGATCCCGTGTTGCTATGACTGTGGCGTAGGCTGGCAGCTGTAGCTCCAATTGGACCCCTAGCGTGGGAACCTCCGTATGCCTTGGGTGCAGCCCTAGAGAAGGCCAAAAAACAAAAAACGAAAAAAGAAAGAAAAGAGAAAGAAAAGGAAAGGAAAGGAAAAGAAAAGAAAAGAGAAAAGAAAAGGACAGCTGAGGTCAGACAGCAAGTAAAGGCAAGGCTGGCCCGCTTGGGGCAAGGATGTGCACAGATCAGTTTGGCTCCAGACAATAGCTAGTAGTAAAGAATAAGATTTAGAGCTTGGCTAAGAGGTCGGAAGTTTATCCTAAAGGCAGCCGGGAGCCATGGAATGTTCTGGAATAGAGGAAAGTTATGGTCAGAGCTGTGCTTCATAAAGATTACTCTGACAGCATCTGCAGGATTGATGAGAAGAGCCTGACAGAGAGACAAAGCAGGTCTAGGGGGAAGTGAGGCACTGAGGACATGGGGCGGGAATGAGGGAGCAGGCAGTGGGCCCATGGTTTTGAGCCCAGTGACCGGGTGTGGCACTCATGGAGACACAGAGGACACAGAAAGGCATGTGCAGTGAGCAGTGTTTGTGCAAAAACTTCCAGGGGAAGCTTCTAGAAGGTAGACTGTCGTGTGAGTATGGGGCTGAGTGAACAAGATCAGTCAGAAATGGAAGCGGCTTGGGCTGGGGTTAAGGACTGAGTATGAACCCCACCCCACCCCCGGCTGAACCCCCCCGGCTGGAGTCAGGACTGAGTATGAGGTATTTCTGTGACACACGTATCAGATCTGAGCCAAGGAGGCCCAGACCTCCCTGGGTCCGGTCCTGGCCGCCTCCCCCCACCAAGCTGTTCACTGTGTCCCACAGCCGCTGCCCAACTGCTCCTGCCACATCCTGATCAGGCCGTGTCAGCAGTGCTGATTTATGCTATCCAGCACGCTTTGACAAAAATATACAGGGTTTCACATTCTCCGAACCACCCAGGGGACCAGGCTGCCTGACTCGGTCCCATCTTTGCCAGAGGAAAAAAAATTAAAGCGCAGATCAGTGAGGGGACTTCGTTACTGTGATGTAAGTTGCCAGCGAGCTCGGATGAGAAGGGTCTGAGTTCCCCACCTCCCGCCACCTGGTTCTCTGTCCTTCAGGGGAGCAAATGTCATCTGCAGCCACTAGCATCAATTCCGGTCACAGGCACTCAGTCTCAACCGTCCCAATCCCAGTCGGGGACTGTCCCCCGCGCCCCCCCCCCCCAGCACACACACGCAGGAACTGAGCTGAGGGAGACCCTGAGCCAAGCCGGGTGCCTCCTGCCGGGCACCCCCTCCCTGCTGTCCGCAGCGGGGAAGCCCTGAGCAGCCACTTCCTTCCCAGACGCTTCCGCTCCAAACCTGGCGGCCTCAAAGCCTCGCCGCCCGCTGAGTCAGCAGCCTTCGGGCTCCATTCACAAAGGCACCCTCCGCGGGCAACACATCCTGCCTGCAAGGGCCACCGCGGCCCAGAGGAAATGCTGGCAGGCAGCGGAATCCCAGGGGCTGAGGATTAAGAAGCTCCCAGATTCCAAGTCTCTCTTCCTTTCTTCGCCCCCGGACAGAACCAAGGACTGACTGACTGTTCTTGCTGGGCCTCCTTTGCCTCCGCCGCTGCTGCCCACGCCCACTCTCTGCTCGGATCCTCCTGTGACCCTCCACTCTGTCCCCCAATCCTGCCCTCTACCAGTGCCCTCTGAGGATCTGAGGCAGGAATCTGCTCACATCCTTCGCCTGCAAGGTCCTCTCAAGGTCCCCATTTACCGCCAGAGTAAACCCACGCTCTTCTGTTTGGCACTCAAGGCCTTTCTTACGACAGCTTCCTTCCTCCATCGAGTGATTCCTGTCCCGGGTTTTACTCGCCGGGGTCTCCTGGGACCTCCTGCCCCCTCCACGAATGTGGGGAGGTCAGGGAGCAACTCTCTCCTGATCAGACCTTTCAGGTTCCCCAAAGGGCCGAGCATCCTTCCCTCCAGGAGGATGAGGGGTTCCCAGGGGTGGGAGTTAGATTGCTCCCTTCAATTCCTTTCCTAGACTCTGGACCCAGGGACGTCCCCCCACCCCTCGCGCTTACCCTGGGGAGGAGCCTCTCAGGCAGAGCCCAGGGGACCCTGAGAGACTCCCACCCTGATGGCTGCCCCCCGCCCGCCCGCTCCCCGAGAGCCAGGGCAGAGAGGCACATCTCTGAGACCAGAGACTGCTGGGGAAATGGGAGCACAGCCTGTGACCGCTGGGACAGACAGATTGCCTGGGACACAGAGCTCGCAGAGACGCAGACCTCAAGCTGCATTCATACCGCCCCACCCGTCTGTTCTACAAAGGGGAATTCTCATCCCCGGGCAGGACCTGCCCTGGAGCCTGCCGGCTGCTCCGCCCCACCCCCCCACCCCTCGTCTACCCTGGTCCCAGCCAAAGGTGAGGACTCCAAGGAGCCCTGCCAGGAGAGACCCCAGGGGGCCTTGGCTTTCCCAGACAAGTGGGAATGAGGGGCCCGGGCCACCCCTGGCCTGAGGCTACAGCAAGTGCATCCAACCCCAGCCGGGGTGGAGCCACAGGGAAACTCCCAAGAGATGACCCAAGAGGTAGCCCCATAAAGGCAAAACCAAAAATCAAGGGCTGAGCCTGGGTGCTACACCAGTATGCCCTGGACCTGGCGATGGATGTCCAGGAGGGACTCCTTGCCCTACCATGACCACCAGTAGCACCCCAAATTCTCTTAACCCCCCTCCCTTTCCGATCCCTGCAGAGGCTTCTTGGACAACACTTCCCACAAAAAGGGCAATAAGGGTCAAGCCATATAATCAGTGTCAGTCTTTGCTAACCAGCATAGCAGAGGCGCACAGCTGATAAGCCCCTGGATCCAGCTATGCCTGAAGCAAGATGCACACCTAGACTGCCCAGATACTTGAGCCAATCATTTTTCCCCCCTCAATCTAGTTTGAGCTAATTTTCTATTACTTGCAATTGAAGGCGTCCTTGAATATACATTCACTTGTGTATTTAGTTATTCACTTCACTGTTCACCTAGGGCCTGAGAGGACGGAGGTGACTAAGCTGAGTCTGCCCTCATGGAGCCTGCATTCCCATAGTGCACAGAAATCACTGCTGTTCAGGACAGGGTACTACTTAAGATACAGCAAGGGCCACTTGGAGGTACTCAGAGCCATGATAACCCCGACAAATGATGAGCAGCTCCCCAGGTAGACCGGCTGGGAAAGGTGGCCTCCCCCAGCCCCCGAGACCTGTCCTCCTGGCGCTGCCTGTCTGCCTCTCAGCCAGATCTCTTTGAAATAGTAAAAAGTGAGCTCAGTTTGGTTTTAGGCCCAGCTGACCTTTTGCTGTGCAGTCTTAATAAGTGACTTCTCCTCTCTGATCATGTTTCCATCTTTTGTGGGGGGGGGTACACCCGCGGCATATGGAGGTTCCCAGGCTAGGGGTCTAATCGGAGCTGTAGCTGCCGGCCTACACCACAGCCACAGCAATGCAGGATCAGAGCCGTGTCTGCGACCTACACCACAGCTCACGGCAACACCAGATCCTTAACCCACTGAGTGAGGCCAGGGATGGAACCCGCAACTCATGGTTCCTAGTTGGGTTCATTTCTGTTGCACCACGACGGGAACTCCTCCATCTTTAAGAGAAGCAATTTACTGGACACTAACGGAACCTCCTTAGTATGTAAAGCCTTCATGTACTATATATCTAAGGTCTAGCAAATTAACTGCCGTGCATGTCACATCGAAATGTACAGAAGGACTATGGCAGGAACTACTAGTGTTCTTACATCTATTCTCCTCTTCTGTAGGCTATTTCGTTAGGCTCACAGTCACTAGGCTAAAGACTACAGATCCCAGCCTGTCTTGCAGCGGGGTGCAGTCATGTGACCATTTTCTGGCTAACAGGATATGAGAGGAACTGATGTGTACAACTTCTGGGTCATGCCTTTAAAGAGAAGGAGCATATCCTCCTTCTCTTCCCCTTTCCCACGGGCTGGAACACAGACGTGGTGAACCTTCTAGGGGTGGAAGCCATCATGCTGCCAAAGGCACCACCCTGGGGACAGAAGAGCAAGACAGAAGGGCCCCGAGGGGCTGCAGTATCAGCCCTGGACATACCCTGACTGTCATGTGGGTGAGAATAAGCATCTCTTCTAGCGTCACTGTTATTTTGGGTCTTTCTTACAGCATCTGAAGCGACTAATTTAGGGACCCATCCCTCCTTCCTCTCCCGCCTTCTCTTTCCCCTCTTCCCACTCCATGAAAACTGCTACTGCCCAGAACAACAAAAGGAAACCACGTCTCAAACAGGTGTTTCAAAATATGAACTGGACACTATCTCATAAGAGTCACTTAGTGATACCCAGGCCCAGCTTAGGAGATATTTCAAGGGTAGAGGGGACCAGGCTTAGGGACTGTTCGCGTGGGAGGGAGGGGCTGAAAAAACCAAGGATATACTGAAGCCGTGGGTGCACGTGGGCACACAGGGAAGGTGGGGAGACCCAGAAATGAAGCACGTCGAGAGGGAAGAACAATTCTGGTCAGGCTTGAGCTACGGAGCATCTGTGACAAGACGCCTGACGGACGCTTAGATACACAGAACCGGAGTGCAGAACAGGATGGGAGAGCTGTCTGTGCACTGGTGGTAATGAAAGCCAAAGCTGGGGTCACTGAGGGAGATCACGGAATGACAGGAGACACCCCTCCCCCCTCAAATTCTAAGCTGCAGCAGTGAATGTTCAGACAGCAGAAAAGAGAACCTCTTTCTGGCCTCTCCCACACCCTCTGTTGGCTCCCTCCATGGATGGACACCCACTGCCTCCGACAGAAGTCCCATATCCGTCCTTGTTCGACCCCTTGAACCGTGCAGAACAAGTCTGCCTCCTTCCTTACAACGGCCCTGCAGGTATTAGATCTTCCTCTTCCTGGCTGAGGTCATGTTCGGCAGTCATGCCACGCTGGTCACCAAAACAACCCAAAGTAACAGACTGTCAAATCTGTGGCCAACGACCCAGACTCATTTGCTCGCATTGCTGCGGATCCACATCTCTGCTGTCCTCTTCTAAAAGATTTGCGGAAGGAGTGGACTTCTACAGGCCATTTCATTTGTCACTATCACATTTCACCCAGTTAAGCTGAGTCCATCACTCCGATCACCCTGATCTTTGTTTTTTATTTGCGGCAAAGTATGCATAAGGAGTCTGCCACTTGAACCATTTTTAAGTGTACAATTCCATGGCTTTAAGTGCAGTCACAGTGCGGCGTGGCCATGCCACAATCTTTGGAAGCCCTGCTTTGTCAGTTCCTGGTACGTAGAAGGTGCTCGATAATTTTTGGGTGGATGAAGAATGAATGAATATCATCTGAAGAAGTTGTCTTCCTCTCCCTGCTTTGTCTCTTGCGTCATCAGGATCCTCAGGAGGGGATGGGAACGGGACAGCCCTGCAGTACCAGGGTCTACCCTTGGATCGATGCGCACACGCTATTCAGGGCTTGGAAGTTACAAGTTTTCCTACTCGTGCTGCCACCCAGCTGCCCATCAGTCTCATCCCTAAGGTGTCACTGCTTCTGGTGGGGGACCAGTCAAATGGAGAAGAACCAGAAAAAAATAAAAAGGCTCATTTGAAGGAGGTGGACCCTTCCTCACGTGCTCGATCGATAATTCGTTCCAAGGCTTTATCAGGGATTAAGGACATGGTCACTAACCTGTTCTTCCCATAACCTACCTTATTCCCCATAAAATGGGTTATTTGCCCACTTTAGGTCTCCCAGCATCCGTTCATCCATTCAGGCAACAAACATGATGCGGGTTTATAGCAGGTATTACGGGAATGGAGGGTCAGGCAATTCACTGGAGTGGGGAGGCTTAGTCAGGACCCCATAGAGGAGGAGACGTTTCAGCTGTCCGGACAGGGTGGCAGCAGCCAGTCAGGGAGGAGGGAGCGCCCGCAGCATACCCTGGGGAGACAGAGACTCCGGGGAAAGGCTGTCAGGAGATGAGGCGAGGGAGGTTGTCAGGCATCCGTTACGGGCCCTGGATTGATGCCGTACATGGAGAGAAACTGTGGAAGGCTGCAACCCCCACATCCGCCCCCAGCACCACTGTTGACCCCAGTTGTCCTGAAATATCCCTGGCAGCTTCTCAGAGATTTTATCTCCAGGTTCACTCAGCAACGGGACAGGCAACTCAGGGTCAGAAGACAAATCCATTTAAAGCAGATTTTTACCTCTCTACCTGGCCTGAACTTCGATTCCTTCTTAACAGCTTTTGTCCCTTCTTTCCTTGACACAGAAGCAAAATAGGTGCCAAGTAGACCTTCTCAGCCTCTGCTTTTCTTTCCCAGGCTAGGGGTCTAATCAGAGCTGCAGCTGCTGGCCTACGCCACAGGCGCAGCAATGCCAGATCCAAGCTGTGTCTGCGACCCACACCACAGCTCAGGGTCTGTGACCTACACCACAGTTCAGGGCAACGCCAGATCCTTAACCCACTGAGCGAGGCCAGGGATCCAACCTGCAACCTCATGGTTCCTAGTCGGATTTGCTTCCACTGTGCCACGATGGGAACTCCTTGTTCCCATTCAGTCTTGATACTCTTAGTTACTCTGTCCCACGTCCTTTATTCTAGAATGCCCCTCTCTCCTGCTAGGCTGGCTCCGTCTGATAACAGGGCTCTACTCGCCTGCAGGGAACCCAGTCCACATGGAGCTGGTGGGGCTGATCCCCAGCTCGGGCCTCAGCGTGTGACCAGACCTGGCTCACTGGAGCCCCCTCCCCCGCCCTGCCCCCACACAGCGACGTTAGGAATGAGACTGTGAGCCCAGCCACACCCAGTCAGAGACTTCCCCGGGGCTTTGCTGCTGGAGCACTCAGCAAAGACTTTTTCTAGCTGAGGTTGCTAAGAAGGATGTGGTCTGGGGCTCTTAACAGCCCCCAGAATCTAATCGATCAGCCACCAGAATCTAAAGAATTGATCCCAACAAACAAAGGCAGAGGTGAGAGCAGGAGGGGTGCAGAGCCCTGAAAACAACATTTAAGCCCCTGTACCTGAGGGTCCCACACACCTGGTGTCCAGATACAGGAGTAATCCTTTCTCTTTTTCTCCTTAAGACAGTTTGAGCAGGTTTCTATCACCTGCAACTGAAGGGGTCCTTGAATATGCATTCATTGGTGTAGTTAGTTATTCACTGAGTGCCTGGAGGCACTGGGGACAGAGAGGGGACTAAGCTGAGTCTGCCTTCATGGAGCCTGCCTTCCCATAGGGAAGCGCACAGAAGGCACCGCAGTTCAGGACAGGGTACTGTTTAAGACACAGCCGGGCCGCTTGGAGGCAGCTCAGAGCCATGATAACGCTAAAGGTGAGGCCTGAAAGTTGCCCCGCAGCTCCCCAGTGGGTCGGGCTGGGAAAGGCCACTGCAGGCAGCAGGAGAAGCCCAGGCAAAGCCACGGAGGGAGGAAGGGGCATGGAAAGCGGAAGGGATTGTGGGCAATTCAGCATCTGCTGACATGAGGTATAAGACCGTGGCCGCGAGCGGAGGAGAGGCCAGGGCTGGTGCAGGAAGCCAGGTTTGGGTTTTGTTTGCAGGTGATGAGAAGGAAAGAGGTTTAAGTGGAGGAGTAACATTGTTGCCAGAGGAAGGCCCAACCTTGGATTCATGGACCAGTATGTAATGTCTACCTTGCCGAGGAGGTTTGAATTTTCAAGGACAGTATTTTAAAAGGCCACGCGTTTACTCAAAATCGGAGAGTTGGAGTTCCCACTGTGGCACAGTAGGATAGGTGGCATCTCTGTAGCTCCAGGACGCAGGTTCGATCCCCGGCCCGGCACAGTGGGTTACGGTACCCAGCACTGCTGCAGCTGCAGCACAGGTCGCAACTGTGGCTCGGATATGATCCCTGGCCAGGAACTCCATATGCCGTGGGGTGGCCAAAAAAGAAGAAAAAAAAATCTGGGCACTGATGGTGGCAATCTGGTTACCCAAGAATTTTCTTTCTAGATCATATCCTCCTGGAGATGATCAGAATACTGCTCGGCCTGTGTCCCGGCTGGAGAATTGAGTCAGACAGGGGTCAGCAAATTTCCTCCATGAAGGTTCAGATGGCAAATGTTTTAGGCTCTGCAGACCTTCCCATATCTGTCATAACCCCTCAGTGCTGCCCTTGCAGCAGGAAAGCAGCCAGAGACAGTGTGTAAATGAGTGAGCAGAGCTGGGTTCCACTAGAACTTCATTTATGGACACACGGAATTGAACTGCATATAATTTTCACAAATCACACGATTTTTTTTCCAACTATTAGAAATGTAAAAACCCTTCTTAACTTGTGAGATATACAAAAACCAGCAGCAGATTTGGCCGAGGGGCCACAGTTGCTGGGAACTGGATTACTGAAACACTAGCTCCGCTCTTAAACACACCCAGGTAGCAGCAAAAATGAGAAACAGAAATGAGAAACAATTAATGGTACATTAATTTTGGTGCGTCTGTGTGATGGAATAGCACACAGCCTTTCAAAAGCACATGTATTAACCTCGCAATAACCCATGACGTAGGTCACGTGAATAATGTACTGAGTTATGTGACCTCATTTCTGTATTGATCAATGGTCCCGTGGTCCCAGACCTGGTCACCTACCTCTCTCTCTAGCTCCTGCATCTCAGTGCAGGTTCTTCCTTCTCTGTCACTGAGCCCCCTAGGGCTTGCTCCTAGGCTCTCTTCTCAGTTCTCTCTACTATTTTCTCCTAGATGATTTCATCCACTCTCGTGGCTTTAAATATCATCTATATGCTGGCAACTCCCGGATTTACTTCTCCGAGTCCACACCTCTCATCTGAGCTCCAAACTTAAACCCAACTGTCTCCTAAACATCTCCGGTCCAGTGACTCACAGGCCTCTCCCTCTTAATATGTCCCTCTTCAAATTCTCGATTTCTCCCCAAAACCTATTCCTCTCCAGCCCCTCCCACTCCATAAAGGCACCATCCTCCACCCTCTGATCAAGCCAGAAACCTGATTTCTTTCTTCCTTACAATCCATCACCAAGAATAGCCATGTTAACCCCCAACACACACAAGTATGTCTCCAGGGTCTGCAAACTACAGCCCCAGAACCAAATCTAGCCCCATGCCTGCTTTTCTTCAGTTCATTAGTGAAGACAGGGTTGACACTTTGAATAGTGAGAAAATCAAAAGAATATTTGGTAACACTTGGAAATCACATAAAATGCACATTTCAGTGTCCCTAAGTAAAGTTTCATTGGCACATAGCCATACTCCATTCCTCTACATACTGCCTGTGGCTGCTCTGTACAGCGACAGCAGAAGTGAGTAGCTACAATCCTCACAAAGCCTAAACTATTTACTCCCTGGCCTTTTTCAGAAAAAGTTTTCTAACCCGTTATAACCTTACTCTCTCTGTTCCCCTCCACCCCTGCCTCTCCGTCTGCTCAGCCAAGTCGCCGTCATTTCTTGCCTGCCTGACCAAAAAGCTAGTCTCCCCACTTTCTCTCTTGTCCCCCTGCTCGGTTCTGTGCTCCACCCTGGACTCTACACAGCAGCCAGAAAAACCGCTAGGAAAACAAAAGTGCATCATGTCATCACTTTCAAGATCTAATCGGGCCCTCCGTGGCCTACAGGGCCCCGCCTGCCAGCTCAGCCTCACCACTTCCCATTAGCCTCTCGCCATGTGGGGCCTCTTCCCGTGGGACCTGGTTTCCGACCTCCCCGAGTTTTTGCATCCCTTTCTCTGGGTGACATCATCAGGGTCACCTTGGCAGAAGAGCTGGCTCAGGGGTTCACCACTCCCAGGATGTCCCTGTTATTCACTGCAGTTTATTTACCTTGGGTCGTGTTGGAACCTCCCTGAGCAGGAACCACATCTGCTTGATTTACCATCGGATCCTAAATTCTAGCAGAGGCTTCGCTCATAACGTGTGTTCAGACATTGTTGGATGAATGAATGAATGAATGAATCAGCGCATGTGTGTTCAGGTAAAGAGAGAGAGGGATAGATGGATGTTTGTATACAGGAAAAAGGTCTGGAAGCTTAACAGGGAACCCAGCTGTGTGGGGCATGGGGAGGAAGGTAAGCACCTGCTTCCACCTTCCAGTTGATACACTTCCAGGACTTTGACAACGAGTGTGTGATTCTTTTGTATTAATGAAAGAAAAAAGGAAAACAGCAACATCAAAGATTTAAGTGGGTTCCACAACTCACTCGCTAGGCTCCCTAGAGCAAGCCCATGGCCTCGCTGGGGCTTCGTCTCCTCAAGCCTCGAAGGAAGGTCCTGGCCATCTCTCTGTGCTGTGACCGTGACCACATGTTGGGCTGGTGTGTATGAAACTTCGTGGATGAAGTAAGCCCTGGGGTTTCAGAAGATGACTTTGGAATCAGAGATACACGTTCAAATCCAGACTCTGCCAGTTCCTAGCTACGCGACTTTGGGAAAACAAACTCTTTGAGCTTCAGTTTGCACGTGTGTCAAACAGGAATTATAAATTCTACCCTCCTAGGATGATTATAGACTCAACTGAGCACAATCACCTAAACTGACCTAGTTAGCCTAGGCGCTCTATAAACAGTGGGAGCCTGGGGAAGGGGTAGAGGGGCTCTCCAGCGTTCCCTCGGAACGCTCTTGGCCTTCCTCTTCCTGACAATGAGTCAGTCTGGACCTTTTGTGTTCAAGGCTGTCTACTGGGCGCTGATCCCCAGCCCCGTGATCCCACCCAAGAGAAGAAATCAATTCTTCTCAAAGTGATTTCTGTGTGAGTCAAAACAGCAGTGTGTCATCGGGGCCAGCCCAGCAGTTTGGGGCCAAGGTTTTCTTGGCATCTGCGGCCTGCTTCCCTTACAGCTTTAGGAAGAACAAGGGAGAGGGAAAACAGGATAGAGCAGAGCCCCTGGCCTCCCCAGGCCAGACGTCCCCATGGAGGCACCCTCTCCACACTGAAGTCAGGGCATGAGAACTGCAGGAGGCAAAACCAGGGAGAAGGAAGCACCTCGATGGGGCTGAGAACACGCTGACTTTTACTGCAGCTGCTGGCCTGCGTCTCACACCCTCTTCTGCCTCAGGGGCCACCACAGAATGAGGCTGCATCTTCCAGGGTTCAACAGCCACTTGACGAGGCAGCGTGACACTATCTCAGAACTGGAAGTGTGTGCAGAGGCTACACAGTCACATGGGTACACACAGTACACACACACACACACACCATCAGAAGCACAGAACACTGAAAAAGTGAAAGCCACACTGAGCTCAGAAGAGGTCTGGCCAGAAGAAAGGATTCAAACGAAGGGAGTGGGGAGAGAAAGCGAGGGCAGGAGAGAGCATGAGACCAAATCAGAGGGTGGATCCTAGGTCAAGCCCTGGCAGGCCTGCAGCACACATGTCTGTGGTCCCTCATTCCCTGCTGAGTCCTGCTAGGGGCACTATGTCTGGAAATCTCATCCCTCCCAGAAGCCTTTCCAGACTTCACTCAAGGAAGGGCCCACTAACTCCGGATGTGCCCCACCTGAACACCTCCCTGCCTTCACATTCTTTAGGTTTCTACCCTGAGGGAGGTTCACCCCAGCAGAATAACTCTGCAGCCCCCTCCAACTAAGCACCAGCCCCTCAGGATCTCTAGGGATTCTTCCCTGGGAGTGTAGCAGGCTCCACCAGTCTGCAGAGCTTGAAGGCCTCTTGGAGTTCACATGTCCAGGGCCCGTCTCCATGCCCACTGGACAGATGGGAAACTGGGCCCACAGTACAGTTGGGAACCTGGCCCCAGTGGACAGATCAGAGCCTGATCCCACTATACAGATGGGAACGTGGGCCTAGAAAAGGCTGCCCAGGGGTTCATGCTCAGTCATCAGGCACCATCAGAGGTGACTAAGAGCTAGTTCACATGTGCCCCTGGGCTTCGATTCCTCATCTGTTAAATAGAATCACCAGGCCGCCTTGCCTGCCCCGGGGTACAGCTTGGGCTAAGGTACAGGCAGCCCTAGGTTCAGATGCTGACTCGGAAGATTTGCTAGACACGTGATCAAGTATAAATGACTCAACCTCTTTGAGATTCGATTCCACATCCCTAAAAGGCGGTAGCAATCCCTACCCAACAGAGGTGTTGTGAGAATTAAATAAGATGACGTACAGAGAGGACTTAAGGAAAGCACTCAGCCTCCAAACAGTGGTAACGATTATTCCTACTTTTATTGTTATTGCCATGGGCACCGAGACACGGCCTTCTGGGATTCTCTGCACTGAACCTCCCCTTTGCCTCCCACCCGCTCTCTCCAACCAGGACTTCCTCTGTTAGGCTATACATCTAGATCCCTCGGACCTTTCTTTGTCCCCCTTTCCACCTAGGACCCCACCAGCACCCTAGCTCCAAGGCAGCTAATGTACATTTTAGCTCCATCTCTGTGTCTGGCTCATCCCCAGCGGTCCGCCCCCTCTTCCTCCTCCCAGAAGCAAGGACACAGCCATCAAGGCCCTAATCCCCCAGCACAGGGCCTCCCCTGCAAGCACACATTCCAGGGTCTCTCCCCTGGAAGACCCAGATCCCAGGAGCCTGTGTTGACTTTAGGATGACCTGGGAGACTGGCCTCCCAGAAGTGGTATCTCTCCCTTCTCCAAGGCTCCCAACAAAAAATGTTTGTCAGTCCCCACTCCCAGCGGGTACCCTGCAGCATAGCCTTCCTAAGCCTCGGGGAGGCCAAAGGCCCAAAGCATGAGCGGTATGGAAGGTGCATCCATTCTCTGGACCACAAGGAGACTGAGGAGCAACAGGGGCAGCTGGCTGGGAGCACTGGTCAGAACTGGAGAGTATAGGAGGGACTCCTGGAAGGCACGAGCGGGCTGAGGACCAGACCTCTTGAAGAGTTACAGCTCTTGCAATGGTCCTGACTGGGCTGCGAGGACACTTAGTCTGAGACACCCAGCTGAGGCCTGCCGTCTCCACAGCTTCCCAGATGATTCCCCTCTGCCTCGCTGTGGGGACCCTTAGCACATCTTGCCAGGCTCCAGAATGAGAGGTACAGCCTGTGCCTGCCTCCAGGGTGGCACAAAGAGCCGGGTCTGGAGACAGACCGCATCCCGGCTCCAGCGTTTACCAGCCGCATGTCTCCGGGCATGTGACCCTGCCTTTTCAGGCCCTGGTTCCCCCATCTGTGAACGGGGCTAATGATACCCCACCTCATAGGACTGCTACGACGATTACATGAGAGGACATCTATTAAGCATCCACACAGCCCCACCCTCGAAACCTGAAAACCCAATGCTACTATCTGGCACCTCATACTGCAGGGGTGGCAGAACTGGGGGTGGCAGGCAGGGGTTACATGAAGCACCTGCGGCCCTCTCTCAGATGTCGGATCCATTCTGGGCCAACGAAACCAAAACAAATTTCCCAAAGATCACATGGACCAGTCCCCTCCCTCTTTGCCCTCCCTCAGGCCCTGACTATGCCTGCCCTCTCTTGCTGGTGGACCGCCCTGCCATTCCTGCCCTAGGGGTGTGGGAAAAGGGCAGCAATGGAAGTGGCCACCCACTCAGAGGATACGCTCACGGGCAGTGACCTCATCCTGCCCTTCTTCCTCCTCTCTTGACCCCATGACTCAGAGCCATGGGCTCAGGCCCTTTGTGCTCGTATTAGGAGGCTATTGGATCTGGGTCATTTCTCTTCACAAGGTCCAAACACCGTATGTCCAACCAAGAAGCAGCCTGCAACGGGCCAGACACGTTCTACAACACTTTCCAGAAGTCTCTCTAGGTGCTATGCAATCCCAACTCATGGCCCTATGACCACACTGCGTGTCTGACCCCAAACAGTAATGCCCAGCTCAGCATCAAAACAAAATCCTGCTCTAAAGAATGAAGATTGGGAGTTCCTGTCATGGCGCAGTGGAAACGAATCCGACTAGGAACCATGAGGATGCAGGTTCGATCCCTGGCCTCGCTCAATGGGTTAAGGAGTCGGAGTTGCCGTGAGCTGTGGTGTAGGTGGCAGATGTGGCTCAGATCCCAAGTTGCTGTGGCTGTGGCATAGGCCGGCAGCTGTAGCTCTGATTCAACCTCTAGCCTGGGAACCTGCATATGCCATAGGTGTGGCCCTAAAAGACAAAAAGACAAAAAAAAAAAAAAAGAAGATTGATGCCTCCAGAAAAGGTTCAGTTTAAGAATGGAGGAATTCCCACAGGAAAGTGCAAAAGTCAACCTCAGCAGAATAAGGACACAGACTCTTCAGAAAGGACAACACTTCCACAACTGTCCTCTCCGCAAACAGTCAAGCACCCAACCTGGCCGTCAGGCACCAGAGCATCTCAGACATTCAGTCAAACCGCTTCCATCAGGTGCCTGGGCAGAGCTCCAGAGGGCCAAGGGTAGACGGAAAAGCAGAACCCCTTCTCACCCCTGGCCTTGTCTGAATGCAGGCTTCCCATCTCTAACAAGCTGGAGGGTCTGATTTCTTGGAACACGGGAGTCTGGAGTGAATCGGAACATTCTCTGAAAGCCAGCAGGAGAAACCACCAATGATGTCATTGAAGAGAGAAAAGAACTCCAAAATCAGTCATGGGACCAATACAAGCACCACTGAAGCCACTTAGTGCAAAGCTCACTCTCTCCAGCATCCCCTTGCTGTGTAAGCCCTTAGGACAAAAAAAAAAGCTTATGTTCACAGTGCTGGTCTGAAGTTATAAAGGAAAACTTCCCTGATGTCAGGAGTGTCCTGATGGCAGACTCTGGTGTAAGTAATACCGGGGACAAAGCTTTCCACGCTCAGTGGTTAATAGAAGTCATAATGCTTAAACTCAGGAACCCCATAGGTCAGGGAAAGGTACTCCCCCAAAATATTCCCATTCCCAAAAGAGCTGGAAATTTGAGCCGCCACTCCTACCCTCAGGCTCAGAGCCCTCCAGTCCTCCTGCCACTCGGATCCCCAACCCACTGGATGTGTTTAGACTTCAATTTCAAGTTTAGGCATTGATTTCCATCAGCCTCCAGAAGCACCCGTCTATGTACAGGCCCCCAAAATACAAGGAGGGCTGCACAGCATCAGAGTTCCTAGAGACTTCTGGGAGGCCAGAGAGGAGGCTGAACTACATAAAGAACTCTCTTAAAATCAGAACAGCTTCATTACTTTCTAATAAAGATGCTAACTGCTAAAGACAGGCATGAACGCAAAGGACCTGGGGCCTTAATTTAACGATGAAATCAGACTCATTTACAATTACCCACGTCCAATTTGAAGGTAAGTAGTTTTTCTCAATTAAGTCAAACAAACCATCCTAACTCCCCAATCCTTCTGGCTTTCCTATTTGCTTAACATTTTCCTCAATGATAGATCCCGTATCTGAGTCATCCATCACGCATTTCTCATTAGGGCAGGTCTGGCTTAGAAATAAATCCCCTTTTCTGGCAGTTCAGTGCCTTAGGCCCCAAACCTGCCAAGTCGCTAGCTAAGCAGCAGTTGAGAACCTGCTAAGTACCAGTTGAGTACCCTGGGATTCAGGCCCCTCCCCTCTGAGTGTGCCCCCACCTGGGGTCCCTACCTTCCCTCTGTCCTGTTCCTCTCCATCCTACCCCACCCACCAGCTCCCTGAGATTTCCCAAGCCCAGACCCCCCATCCCTGCTCCCTCGTGTTCTACCTCTCACCCGCAACACCTATTCACCCCTTCCCCCAGGCCAGCTGCCTGTCCACTGAATCCGTCCCCCTCGTGCCCACTGCCGCCTGTAGAAGTCCTCCAGTTACCCACTCCTTTATCCTTCCGGGCCAAGCAGGGAGGATCCTCCTCCCATTTCTAACCACTCACTCTCCCTTCCCTGGCAGCTCCCCCTCCTCAGGGCTGGTGGTCCGCTCGCTCGCGCGCACTCGGGGTGTTTTCCTCTGCAGGGCCCCCAGGAGACTGCTGCCCTCCGAGCTCCAGCTAGCGGCTTCATGAAGCTTTCCAGAATCATCAACGCAACGACAGATCTGCCTCTACTTGCCCTGAACACCCAAGGCCTCCACGATCACGGCCACCGGCCCAGCCTCCTCCAGCGGCTTCCTGGGTGAAGGCAGGTCCCACGGTGCCCCAGGCCCGGCTGGCCGGAGGGAAGAGGAGGCAAGGCTGGGAGCGGGATGGGATTCTGGCAGCTCCCGGTCACCTCTGGGCCCTGGAGCCCGGGTTCCCCCCTCCCCGCGGTGCCGCAAGGAGAGAGCTGGGCTGGGGGCGCCCCGCGAGGGAGGGGGGAGTCACCTCCCGCTCTAACTGCAGGCAGGCTGCTCCGCGGCCCGGGGCCGGGCCGGGCTGCAGACAAAGGCCGCCCTGACCCGCGCCGGGCCCGCCACGCAAGCACTCACCGCGCCGCGCCGACTCCCGGGACTCGGGGACGCGGCGGAGCGCTGCCGACTCGCTGCCGGTGTTGCCGCCGCCGCCGCCGCGAGGCCGAGCCCGAATGGGGGCCGGGGGCGGCCCCGGGAGTCCGAGGGGCGGGGCGGGCCGGAGGAAGCCGCGGGCCCGGAAAAGCCGCCCGGGTGAGCCCCAGGGGCCGGATTGGCCTCGCGGCGGCGGCTTGGGGCAAAGGCCTGAGCCCGCCCGCTGGGCAGGGCACCCGGCCGGGACCCGCCCCTGATCCGGGTCCGGACCCGCGCGGGAGCTCGGATGAAAGGGGGCGCTGGTCGAATCTCTGCCCATCCCCCACTCTTCCAAGGACCGAAGTTTATTTTCTGCGAGGAGGACAGGTGAATGGTCCCTGACCACCCTGACACCCCCTCCAGGCCACAGGCTCGGATCTGGCCGTCTGACCCCCAGTCCAGTGTTCAACCCCGCTCCAGCGTTGGACGGGTACCTCGGCCTGGAAAGGGTTAACTCTACTGTGCGGCCGTAAAGAGCTGCAGGGAGTTCTCTCTATAAATACAGTGTGTCGTGGGCGCCTGAGCCAACCGCAGGGTAATTTCCACTGAGCTGGTTTTCCTCTCTTCCTTCCACCCACAGCCACCCGGCCAGCCCTGCCCCCAGCCCCATGCCAGGCTAGTGGACGGCACAGGCTCCGAAAGGGGGAGCCCCTCTGACCCGTGTAACCTGGGGCTCTGTCCTTATAGAACCCAGCTCCGACCTGGGAGGCCATGGGGCCTCAGGCTTGGACCTCATCCTGGGAGGAGATGGGAATCAGGCCTTGCCTTGGCCCATCCTGCCCTGGCACCTGTTCTCTGACCTGTTCTCCATCCGCGACAGACAGTAACAGCTAAAGTGTAGCCGGCTTCAGTGGGCCAGGGTGGAGGTCTGGAGCTTTCTGTGTGAGACCTCTTTAGATCCTCACAACAGCCCGGCCAGGTAGATAATATTATGCCCATTTCGCAGATGAGGAAACGGACTCAGAAGGACAAAGGGATTTTGACATTGTGCTGCCGCCAGGCCAGCCGTCGAGTGGCCACAGCGATATGGGAAAGGGCTTAGGAAGCATGAATGACCACATGGGCATCTCTGCATGTTTGCCACCGTTTTAAGCTCTTTACCATTTTTTTTTTTCTCATTTCATCTTCACAACAACTCAGTGAGGTAAATATTAGGTAACTTAAGGATATTCAAGCATGAAGTGAAGGGACCAAGATCTGCCCCCCTTGAATTTAAGTGCTAAATTCAAAATTAATACACATACCCAGTGGTGCATGGGTGTGTGTATTTTTGTCTAAGTGCACATGTGTTTCTGAATGTAAGTGTGATAGCAGCTGTGTCTGTGTGCCTGCTCCTAGTGATGGGGTGGAGAGTGGGGGGATCCAGGCCAGGCCATCTAGTCCAGAGTCCCCTCCAGTCCACACCCAGTCTGTGTCCAGCCTAGACCTGGCTTCACAGATCTCAGGATGAGTAGCCCCTCCGAGGCCCTGAAACCTGGGGAAGAAGCATTGTGGGGAGAGGGGTCCCTGAGCTGAGAGATCAAGGAGCCCCACAGCAGGATGTGGCATCTGAACTAATCTAGAGGAATTTGCTTCGCACAAGAGTCAGTCCTGTGCTTTGTGCTCTGCAGCGGTGACACAGGTCCTGTCCCAGAGGACTTACAGTCTGGCAGGGGAGGCACAACTCAGCTGTGATGGACAGTGAAAGAACAGCATGGGACAGTCTATATTCGGGGAGAGGCTTTTATGGTAATTGCTTGAGAGAACAGGTCGGGAGGGAAGGAAGTGAGTATTGGCTCTCATTTCTGGAAGCAGTGGCTTAAGAGGATGTTGATCCCCCCTAGAACGGGCCAACAATGCGGGCAGGGGAGAGACAGTGTGTCTATAGGACAGGCTCAGCCATGATTCAGATGCTTGGCCCTGGATAGAAACAGCTCGAGTGAACATCCCAGCACACAGGAATCTCAAGTCAGAGAATGTTTGTTCTATGCCTGGTTTAAAATGCATCTTTCCTCAGACTCCCTTGCAGCTAGAGGTGGTTGTATGATCTAATGTGGCCAATGAGATGGAAGTGAAACCCACCGGTTGGGGCTTTAGGGAAAGCCCTTTGATAAAAGAGCTGGTTGACACTATAGAAAAGAGCATGTCGGTTCCTCAAAAAACTGTAAATAGAATTACCGTAGGATCCAACACTTCTACTTCTGGGTGTATCCAAAAGAATTGAAGTTAGGGTCTCAGAGATATTTGTATACCCGTGTTCCTAACAGCATTATTCACAATAGCCAAAAAAGTGGAAACGATAAAAGGTTCCAATCAGTGGATAAATGTGTAGAAACTGTCTATAACAGGATATTATTCAGCCTTAAAAAGGAAGGAAATTCTGACACATGCAAAAACATGGATGTATCTTGCAGACACTGTGCTAAGTGAAAAAAGCCAGCCACAGAAAGACAAGTATTGTACATTCCACTGATATATGAGGTACCCAGAGTCAAACTCATAGAGAAGAAAGCAGAATGGTGATTGCCGGGGACTGGGAGATGGAAAATGGTTTATTGTTTAATGGGTATAGAGTTTCAGTTTTGCCAGACAAAAAGAGACTGGAGGAGTTCCCTGGTGGCACGGTGGGTTAAGGAGCCAGCATTGTCACTGTTGTGGTTCCGGCCGCTGCTATGACACATGTTCGATACCTGGCCTAGGAACTTCCACATGCCTTGGGAATTCCCCCCTCCCAAAAAAAGAGAGAGACTGGAGATTGATTGCACAACAATGTGAATGTGCTTACTACTGAACTGTACACTTAAAAAGGCTAAGATAAATTTTGTGTTATATATATTTTACCACAATTTTCAAAGTTTAAAACAGCAGGCTTAGCTGGCACAAGCCTTTGCCTTTTGCCTTTCATTCTCCTTTCTCTTGTGCCTGAAGTGCAAACACAAAATGAGACAGTAAAGCAGCCAACTTGCAACCACGAGGACAGAAGCTAAGTAAGAGTGGCAGAGGAGAAAGTCAGGAAAAGCCTGATTCCTAAAAGCACTGTGTAGCTGCCACTCAGTCCCAGACTGCTTCCAGCTCTTGGCCTGGCCATTGAGTTGCCACTGTGTACTCAGGACTGATGGGGGAGGAACTGTGACCCCCTGTGTATTTTTGTCCTCCCCAGGCTACCTGGAAGGAATGGCAAACCACCCTTGTGGCAAAGGGGAAAAGGTTCTGACCCTCTTATTACTTTCCCCCAAACTCAGAAATTCCGAGTTCATGGTGAAATTCAGAAACAATCTCCTTTTCCTTCCTTGCTTTTCTTTTTTTTTTTTTTTTCCTTTTAACAGCCACACTTGTGGCATATGGCTGCTCCCGAGCTAGGGGTCAGATCAGAGCTGGGCCCACGCCCCCACCAAGGCAACGCCAGATCTGAGCCACACTGGTAAACTGTGCTGCAACTTGAGGCAGCACTGGATCCTTAACCCATTGAGAAAGGCTGGGGATCAAACCCGCATCCTCACAGACACAACATCGGGTCCTTAACCCACTGAGTCACAGTGGAAACTCCTCTCTTCCTTCCTTTGACATACAAAAGGACAAGTGTCTCCCTCATCTGTTTGCATACACTTCAATCCAGCAACTGCATAAGCTTAACCCAGCGTTAAAGTGGGGACTATACCGATGTTTTTGGCTCCTTAGAGCAGCTAAGCCATCCACCTCGCAGAAAGCAGCTCATTGACCTGCCTCTTCTAAGAATGATACTCAAAATCTTTTTATAGGAAAGAAAAATCAATTCTTGGCAGCCCTTTTGGGTATTTTTTCCGAGGACCCCTGTAACACCAGTATTTGGCATTGGCCTCCCTCCACTCAGGCCTGAGTGGTCTGAATTTTCAGGCCTTAAGTCCTTGATGTCTTGGAAAAGGCCACATCCCCCAACCTACCCTGCCCACTCATGTAGGGCTTCCTGGGCCTCCATCTGGAGCCAGCCAGCCAGTCAGGCCGGACTGTCTAAGGCAGCCTCATTTCCCTGAGTGAGCAGATCCAGTGTAGCGTTGAATGTGGTGCACAGTGACTACTACAGGTTCCCGCTTACTAGTTCTTTATTCCTGGCAATTGATGTTGCCGTAGACGTCAGGTGTCTGGGCCCAAATACTTCCAGCTGGAAGCTTCTGGCTGGCAAATAACAGGGGTAGTTTTAAAAAAAAAAGAGGGGAACTGGAGTTCCCACTGTGGTACAACAGGGTTTGAGGGCCGTGTTTCTGGAGCTCTGGGACACAGGTTCGATCCCTGTCCCGGCACAGGGGGTTAAGGATACGGCATTGCCGCAGCTGCAGCATGCGTCGAAACTGCAGCTCGAATTTGATCCCTGGCCCAGGAATTCCATATGCCCATGGGATGGCCAAACGAAGAAGAAGAAAAAAAAGGAACTGATGATACTACCTGGAGGATTATTAGGAACACTTCATCCTCACCCCCAACACACACACACACACACACACACACACACACACACACTACAAAATAACAAAACATCCCCTAACCAGACTTGTATACTTGTATAACTGGCTGCCTTCCTCCCACCCACCAATGCTTCTTCATTATCTGTCCCTGATGGAACCATTCAGCCCTCTTCCCGTTGCCTCTTCCTTCTCCATAGCCCAGCGTACAGCACCCCCACGCCTAGGGAGCTGTCTGAGTCTGTGTCCTGCCGCAGGAGGGTCAGCGTGGTCCTCCCATAGGAGGGTTGTGCCAGAATTAAAGGACAAAACAAGAACATGAAAACTACCCCATGACACCAAGGGAACTCTGTCATCATACTGGAAGTTTGTGTGTTTTCTGTTTGTTTGTTGTTTTAGGACCGTGCCCGCGGCATGTAGAAATTCCCAGGCTAGGAGTCAGATTGGAGCTGCAGCTGCCAGCCTACGGCCACAGCCACAGCATATCCAAGCCACATCTGCCACCGGCGCCGCAGCTTATGGCAATGCTGGATCTTTAACCCACTGAGTGAAGCCAGGGGTCAAACCCACATTCTCATGGATACTAGTCAGGTTTGTTTCCACTGAGCCACAACAGGAAGTTGTTTTTATCTAATGATTTCTAATCACGTTTAAATAGTTGAGTTATTAGCACTTGCAGGACCCTGAGCGGAGGCAGGCACCGCCTTCGATTTTACAACAGAGGTGCTTCTTTACGCTCGCTGGCCTTAATAATAGGTTTGGCTCGTGTCAGCCTCAGAAAAGTGAGCGCAGGACAGGACAACAAGGAGTTCCAGCCGGAAGAATAAGGGCAGGGAGAACAAGAGGTCCAGAGTCCAAAGTCAGCAGTGGAGACCCCGCATGGAGGACCGTGGATGAACTGTCTTTCAAGCCGATGAATTACTTGAAATCCAGAACCAACCTCAATCCGGGTGCTGAACCTTAAGTACTACTATTTCTGTTTCTAGCCACAGGTTTTCATGCTGGTCATTTGTTTTTGGTTGGACTTGAGACATTGGGCTTGAGTGTCTTCACAACATCTTACCACAGTCCCAGCCCTGGTGGGGACTTTACTGTCTCGGCGCTGAGTACAATTTATTCATTTCTCCCTGATGGGTTGTTCTTAACCTGGCAGTTCCTCATGTCAGTCCCTAATTTCTGGGGCAAGACTGACTGTCATTCCAGACCCCCTTTCTCTCCCTGTCTTCTCTCCGCCCACTGTCCTTTTCTTTGGGAGGAATACAGTGTGTGCTGGGAGTGACCTCTCTTGGATCATGCTGTGGCCATTGCTAGGTCTCCACCTAAGTCCCTGATCCTGGAGAAAACAACCCGAGTCAAGCTGTGTGAGCTGTGGTGTCTCCAGTCAGTGACCAAGCTTCAGTCCTCTTACAGGGTCCCACCCTCCCTGCGTCTTCCTATTGGCTGCCGACCAGGCTTTCTTCCTTCTCACTGGCCCACTTCGCCCGTGGTTCTTGCATCAGATGTGGGGTATTATTTCTTATTGGCTTAACTGCTTTTTCCATGTCTGTGGCTAGCAGTTGCTAATGAATACAATTTCGCATTTGTTTTCTTAAAACAGGACTTTCAGCACAATAACATAGTTGGCACCTCAAATCCTTTCCTCATTTTTCATGATGAGATCATCACAAACACAACTTCTAAAGAAATTGTGACTTTAGCAAAGCAGACTTTCCGAGGAAAGCCGACACCTCCACAGACAAATGATGATAGGTCCTGGGTTTCCAACAGGGAACTTTAGCAGCAGCAAGGACTCTCCGCTCAGGGAGACGTGTGGCCAACTCTGAAGAACGACTCCAGCCATCAGATTCCTCCCCTCACCCTAGAAATTCTCCTGTCAGTTCTTCATCCTTCTGTCGGGGTCAGCACTGCTG